>JASFAT010001265.1:0-528532 GCA_031353405.1 Baronia brevicornis | reverse complement strand
TATACATCGGGAGTTCATATCTCCATTGGACTATTGATTTGTACCATTATTAGGATAATAATATAAGCTTTTTGTAATTTGATAGGTTAAACCAACAAGCGTGTCGCCTGATGGAAAGCAATCAACGCCGCCCATATATATCTACAACACCACAGGAATCACGGAAGCGTTGCCAGCCTTTATTTGGAATGGAAATGGGAAAATATTTTTAGTAATATTAAACACCTTGTTAGACTCCTTAAAAAAAAATTAAGAGGAACTCGATTTTAAATATATACCTTAACACTTACCACAAATCTCCCCTTGATGATTGCTGATGATATCCTTCACTTTGTTGGCAGTGGCCTTGTCCACATCAGACCTTATGTAAACACACGGTGTGCGTATTATTTCTGCGCCCAGCAACGCCGACTCTATCTCCATCATCATTTGAACGTTGAGGTCCTTACGCGACGGATTCTGAAAATGCGGGCGGGAAGGGGAGGGAACGAAAAAAGCAACATTAGAACATGTGCACATGAGAAAACTAATTATTAAAACATTTTGATGACGAAATGGAAGAGGGTAGCGTGATTTAGGCGTAATGTATTATAAAATAAAGTGTAAACACAAGGATACCCTTGAACGATTGTGAAAAAATTACCCACTTGTATTTTATGCTAAAGGCTATTTTTCAAAATATGTTTATATATATATATATATATATATATATATATATATATATATATATATATATATATATATATATATATATATATATATATATATATATTTTTTTTTCCATACAATTACAGACGTGTGGATAATCTGTGTTACGTGGACACGTCAATGAATCTCTACATGATCATGGTGCGGTTTGTTATCGTGTCCGTTTTGGAGGGCAATGATCCTTTCACTTTAAGTTGTGGAGTTCAACGTTGACACACCTTTATTTTATGGATTTATTTTTAATTTAAATAAATTATAAAAAAAAATTAAAACTCGTAGAACATATTTTGTTTCTTTTAATTAAAACTTTATGTAATTGATATACGATACGATATACGATAAAACCGAAACATAAAGTACATTTTCAAGAATAAAGATAAAAATACTTTAATTAGTTTGTTTTTTTATAATTATTACAAATTACAAAATTTAATAAAAGCGCTGTTAATTAAAAGTGAGAAACATCTTATCGGCATGATGTAAATAATTTATGTTTCAAAGGATTAACGAACATAATTAAACTACGTTTGAAATTATTTCAAATTAAAATTTGAAGAAAAACACTTTAAAAGACATGCAAGACAATAGCGTGAGTCAAGAGTCCCATTTGAAAATATTAGTGACAAAACACACAAACCGTTATTTTAACACAAACATCTCGCGTCTGAACATTATTAAATGACTTAAATGTAGTTTATAGATACACAGAGTACAAAGAATCCCACCTTCATATCCCAGAACTAGGCATTGGCAACAAAATGAACCCTTGCATGAAAATGAAACATACAAAGGAAAATATGTTTGCAAAGGATATGTTATTGTCTTTTTAAAGGTTGAATTAACATTCATACATCTGGGTAACAATAGTCCTATGTAATAGTACAACACCATCAACTTATTGGATTTCGACATATTATGACACATTGTGTATCAAAGAAACAAACGGCAAAGAAAATCTAAATCCGTAGCGCCATCTTAAAAGTTATTTCACTATAACAACTAGCTTGGAAGGTGGCAAGTAAATGTAGACCGCCTTTTGAATAAATTATATGTATATATATGTATAATTATACGTATCTTTAAAATTAATAAATAAACCATACTAGTGTAATTATTTTCTAAGGTCTTTATGAAAAGATAATGCAGAGAAAGCTGTGTTTAAAAATATAAATCTTATGTGTAAAGTGTGGGTAGTACTTAATTAATATGTTGTAAATTACCATCGTTATTTGTGCTATAGGATTATCAACAACACGTGTGTGATATAAAATACAAATGGCAGTGCCTTCGATGCAATATATTTATAATGAATCAGATTAAGAAAAACATATATATGAAAATAAAATTAATGAAGTATATCAGCATATACTTTACACTAAATTTTTTAGGTTTTTTGCCACAGTTTCAATTTAACAAACTCCAAACTGATATTTTAAATCATAAATTATTGTGACATGGTAAAAATTTAATATTTTCAGATATTTTTAGATATTTAATAAATAAATAACAGCGAAAATATTTATTTCTCCACTTGCCCCCATATAGAAATATGAAACATTTACTACTCAGTTTTTTTAACATAAATGAACAAAATTTACACTGACACGTAACTCACGTGGACCATTTTTTCTGATACATATTTTGACGCCGATGAGTGTTACTGTTCAAGCTTGAATCTAGCGCGGCTACGTTTAGTCTGAAGGTGGCAGCAAAACGGCCAATCTACGAGCGCGGTGATCGTTGCGTACTTCACTTCAAATTAAACTGACAAGCTCTGTGCGCGCAAACTTATGAGCCCTTAATAATTTAAATAACTTAATTACTTTGTAAACCCGAATATACATATCTCTAAAAAAAATTTAGTCGCCCACAACAATACTTGAGTTTTAAGTATTACTTATTATCCCTTCATTTCAAATAATCAGATATTTGGCAATGGTGGTTGCTATTAGTTATAATATTATATAATTATCCTTCAACCCTCTAAATGGTCCAAACATTTTAAAAAAAGCTTTCGGTATTGGTTCGAAATTGGTGGGTTTTGTTACTATCAAATAATTCCATAAATAAGAACAATTGAACTGAAAACTCAATATTCACACACGAGTTGCTGATACAGTTATAGAACCACATGGTTCGGCGGGATCTGGTGGGGTACTGCGGGGCGGCGAGGGTCGGCGGTGAGCGAGGCGGGCGTGCGTGGGAGTGCATACCTTACCGACCTGGAAGTCGAACTTGCGCCACCGCTGCTCCGATTTGAAGCGGAACATGGTGGCTAGCACCGTACACAGCGACCCACCGGGCTTCATATCCATGAACAATTTTATCTGAAAATATAAAAAATAAACGTATTTTATATAAAATGGAGAGCCGGTTCACTGCGTAGAATGGTAGCGGATAAAGCTCTATGGTCTCTGCCAACCCCTGCGGGGGATAGGCGTGAATATATAAAAAAAAATATATATATAAAAGCTGATGTACCCAGTATATTTCTTTTCACACCTCATATATGTCGCACTGCCGAGCACTGGCCTGTCAATTTCTGGAGGAACGGACGTTTACCCACCACGCTTGCGGATCTCTCTCTCTCACATCTAATGCGGATTTGGGGGGGGGGTACCAAACTCGGAATAAATATATCTGTGCCCGCGACCATTGACTTCGTTGGCGGGAGCAATTAACATTAATTTAACCCAGGCATTTACTTACACTTTAAAAAATCATTAAATGGATACTAAAAGTTATGAACCCTATTCCATTTATACATACATATTTATATTGAGCCTACATCGCTATTGTACACCGATTTATTTTGTGATACGCAACGTAATTTCGCACACACGCATTGGGACTACAGGACTTTTTAAAGTCAGTCGATTGTATTGTTAAGTGAAATATACTCCAACCATAACAGACGCCATATATATACGTAATGATATCAGCGCGTGATGTAATAATGTAGTCGTGATTTCCTTATCCAATTTTTTAATTATTGTATAATATGTAACAATACATTAATAACGGCTATATCGAAAGTATTTCCATTTTTTATTTTAAAAATTGCTCACTAGAAATAGGATTATTAATGAATATAGTAAGCATTTGAAATTTATTATTCCGGATTTCAATCCCGCGACAAATCCATCCTTATTACTTCATAAATCATAAGGGACCTAACAAGTGGCCAGTGCTGAGTAGTTAATCATATTCTGTTACATACATGTTATATTATACTTTACTTCTTTACATTTATAATGTAATTTATTTCAAATCATGATACATTCCAAAAAGATTTTTTACGGGTACATATGTTAGCATTATTGGAACGCACCCATTTGGCTTCTTTTTTTATCTGTGCGCAGTGCATACGCATCTGTCCGTGTAACTTTACTTGTCCGTTCTTTTGTTGCACTAATTAAAAGTTAAACTATTGCAAATACTATTCTTTATCAGATCCGCTATATTTCCTTTAATACTTTGCTTGGCTTTATTTTTTAATTCTATTTTTGTTTTTTGTTTCTTTGTACATCACAAACTAAAAATACAAAGGTACAAGAATAAAATGAAAAAAATTGGGGCTTATTCCAAACGGGCACCTTTTCCAGTCAACTTAGAGGATAATAAACACTTCATTCATTTGATTTTACATAATCTTCTGTGTGTGAGTGGCAGAAATTTAGCCTTTCGTATTTATCTGATTTACGAATAACAACAAAGTTGCTCTGTCAATATTCTCTACGGTAAAGGTTCAAGCCGCAGACTCGATCACACTTGAGAAGACCTTGAACCTCCAATATATAAGAAGAGTTGACCTCCAATATACAAGAAGAGTTTCAAGAGTGAAGAGGTGCCATCAATGCCAAGTTTCTTCATCGTTTTCCCCAGTACACAAATTGTGTGTCTCCTATTCGCAGTTCCTTCTAATGAAATTGTAAATTCCACAGTATCGATAACATCATTCCACCAAAAACTGTTTATATTTGAACAACATATTATAGAGTAGTAAAACCAAATAAATAATTTAACTTACATTTTTTATTAACAACAAAGAACAAATAATCAAGTAATTCGTAAGTGCAAAAATAAAACACAAAAGGGCGATAGTCCATAAAAGGTTGGGAACCTATGAACTATACAAACCAGACTCGGTTTGTATAGTTCATAGGTTCCCAACCTTCTTTTGTTCCTCAACCTTCAAAAAATCTTATGGTAAGGCTAGTGGTATATACAATGTTAAGATTATTGTATATTGTGTGATTTGTTTCTAATCTATGAGTTTTGATTATACAAAAGCTCTCGTCTGAAAGCAGTTCGAGGTAGAATATCGCAATCAGTTATCAGTCATGATGTTACATTTTTCTTCTTACGTTTATTCCTTTTAATATGGAAGAGGCAAATAGATAAGTGGATCATCTAATTACTGCCGACAATTTACAGCGTAAGTACAGGTTTAATGTAGGGTTACAGTGTGAATAATGGGAGGGGAAGAAAGTTTAAATGGGAGTTTAACATGGAAGTTAAGAAAGGGGAGATGAACACTTACGGTATGCAGTGCATGTGTTTAGAACAAACGTCAAATAGGCTTTGTCTAACTATTCATTCGCTATCTCAATTTTATTAGTTATAAGTTTCAATTAATAAATATCACAAATTGTGCAAATGAGGAAGAATTTACCACCTGCGGTGTTTTTTCCGTGGTAACGGAATAGGAAAACGGAATATAGGGGCATTCAAGAAAAGAATGTATGTGTTAACTCCCACAACACATGTGGGACATCTCCGGCGATGTGGTTGTCTATGGGCTGGGACATCTATCTATGTCTATGGGACATTTTTCTGTGTTACATTACGCTGTAATACAGAAAAAATGGTACCACTAAACGCCGATATTCTGTGAGGGTTTGGTATTTCCTCAATCGACTAAACTATTAAATTTCAATAAGTATGTAATTTTTATGATAGGAATCGATTAATGCTTATACAGTGTACGGTAACTGTTTAACCTTTAAGGATCCTAACGACTTTTAAGTAAGCGTGACTCGTACAAGTTCAACTTGTCACAAGTCAAAAGGCACAGCGTTGAACGACTGACAGACAGTGTCAGGCAGTCGTGCGAGACTTACGTGCGTAAGTTTTCTACGAATACTTAAATATTAAATGTGAAAGGCGATGGCAATTTGGATAAGACTGTATTTGGTTGTATTGATGGAGATGTGCGTATACACATCGAGATCAACGACCCCGCTTATAAAAACGGTGAGTTAATTTAAATTAAACGTGATAAACCTTGATCTTTGCTCAATTATGGCGAGTCTATGGCAAATTAGGGTTGATAAATTGCACTAATCGTTACTCAAATTATTTTTAGTACATGATATTTGATTATTGTTATTCAATATTTTGTGAGGTTACAGGTATATTTGTACATTATTTGTAATAACGATGACCTTATTAGCACAGTGGCAAAGCTACCGCCTTCGGAGTCATCAGTCGCGTGTTCGAATCTCGCATCGAGATAAATTTATGAGTGGCCTTAGAGAAATAGTGCGGCCCGTGCCAAACAGTTGTGCATATGGCCTTTGAAAAAAAAAACTTATGTAAATAACTAAACACATAAAAGTCATACATGTGGAGTGTAAGTATACTTCCTCAATTAGTATTAACCTTTTAGAAGGTTAATGTGATTATTAAATTATCATAGAATTATTCTTAGGATAAGTCACAGGCAAGTTCGCTAACGCACATTGCAAGTAAGTTTTAATTATCTACATTTCCAAGACTTATTTCTTCACTGATTATGTTGTAGGTACATAAACCAGGTAACGTGGTTTGTAACAAAAAAATGACACAGTTAAAGCAAAGTTTTTTTCTGAACCAAGGTTAATTTAACGACTGTTTGCTCGAAAGAACATTTTAATTAGAAGCATGAAATACAAGCGCCAGACGAACAGAAATTATTCATATATATATATATATATATATATATATATATATATATATACATATATATATATACATATATATATATATATACATATATATATATATATACATATATATGATATATATATATATATATATATATATATATATATATATATATATATATATATATATATATATATATATATATAGCTTATTCCTGAATCTTCTTTCCACGCACAATCATTCTGTGTAACCAGCTACCTTTAGCGGTATTTCCGAACCGATACGACATTAAACCTTTAAAAATTACAACGCATTTCCAACGTCTATTGAGTTTCAAATGTCTATATAAGTAACACTGATTGCTTTCCATGAGACGACACGCATGTTCGTTTGCTTCACTATCCCATAAAAAACATTAAAACGCCAACAAAATTATAAAAACGTTATAGTTAATAAGTTGAATTGATATACAATAACGGGTTAATCGCAATGCAGCCGCAGATTAAGGCGCTTCGTACGTGCCATTGAACCCCTAATTAGTGCATTCAAAATGCATACACATATTAAAATATACCTTGAAGTATGCTAATAGAAAATAAGCTGTACGAGGCAACTATGGGAGCAAATACTAGTAGATGGGCAGAAGTGTCTAAGTAATAAAAATCCCATGTTTTCCAATCTGCCCGCCAAGCGTGGGAACTACGGGTAACACTCCTCACTTTCGGGGGGGAAGCCAACGTATCGAAGTGCACATATTGATGATGATAAGAAATAGTGGGTTACCACCTGAACAAAATTTATTTAAGATTGTTTTGTTTGAAATTTTTTTAGGTATTTGTTGTTTAAACAATTTAATACTATTATAGATATCTCGCGGCGGCACCCACTTCGAAGGACCCCACTGGTCTACAGCGGAGAACGCTTTATACTGGGTGGACATAATGCAGCAGAAAGTTCATAGACTGGACGCGGAGACTGGAAATGTTACGACAAAAGAAATAGGTGAGACTGTTAAGTCAACATCAGAGATACAAGAAATGTGATTGAAATGTGGCAAAGTAACCACTTGGAGTAAGAACACCTCTAGTGTACATTAAAGTTTTAAAAATTTCTACCATAAAATAGCGATAAAAATGGTAATTTTGAACATAAAACTATGATAACCTACTACTACGCATAGCTTGCTTGAGTGATACATACATATCGGTTAATTTTAAAAACTGACGGTAAATAGACAAATGTTTCTAGTAAAATATTGATATGGAAATAATTTTATTAGAAGTTTGGAAATTCTAAAATAGTCTAGATATTTAACTGATATTTTTTATCAAAAATCTATTTATTAGAAAAAAACTAAAATGGCGGAAAACAAGATGATACAAAGCTAATTTTTATGTCATTTATATGCCTATTTCGCTGAAATTTCGCCGAAGCCCGTAAAGCTCACGAAGCTTTAGGGGGCTCCGAAAGGCTAGTATGCAAGCAGCTCACTTGAAGGTAAGCAATTACTACCGTCCATGATAAATGCAGTACTAAGGCTGCACATGCGTCTCTTACCGTAGGGTAAGGATGTTAATAGTAGGAGGGAAAGAAGGAAGTAAGAAAGAGGAAAGAAATTGGGCCCGCATGTGATTTTTAATAACTTTTAACGCAAGATGCGTGACAAGTAGCATATTTGACAGATATCAAACTAATTTCTTACATTCTTTTCATGCAGGATACGGACCGGTATCATTAGTGGTGACCGTGAAGGATAGTCCCAAGTTATTAGTAGCAGTTCGCGCAGAATTATATCTTATGTCTTGGGAAACAACAAAGAACGATGACGCTTTAAGGTTATTGAGCGTCGTAGACCTGGGTCTACCTAACAATAGGTTCAACGATGGAAAAACTGACGCTATGGGACGGTTGTGGTGTGGTAAGACTTTATGGAACGAATTAAACGTTATCTTATAAAAACGTTGACTTATAAATAAATATTACCATTAATTTTCGGAGAACTAAAGGCAGTTTCGTCGGCATAGAACAGGGCGAAATACCAACGGATGGTTAATAGCGTTTAGAATAATGTCAACCAATTTGCGATCTCAGATCTGGCTGCCAAATGTGTATATTACGCGAACCCCCCCCCCATCCATAGTGTGGAAGGCTAACGTACAGAAGTGATTTTTTTATGGAATAAGCAGGCAAATACGTCAAAGGGTCGCCTAATAGAACGCAATAAACGTCACCAATAGAGCAATACACCTACTAACCTCATTTCTTTCATTGATGTACGAGATGACTATGAGACAAAAAACCAGCGGATGACTAACAGCGTTTAGAATAATGAAAATGAAAATCTGCGATCGCCGATCCGCCTGCTACGCGTGTACATTCGCTTATACCCCTCCCGAGGGTGGAGGACTAACAACCAAAAGTGATTTTTTTTATATGAGTAGATTTGTTTCTGCATACACAAACTTTTCAGAACCGTAAATAAATTATTTCAGGAACAATGGGCAAAGAGGTGAACAATGTAATAGACAAAGATCAAGGCTCTTTGTACATGGTAGACGAACACAACTACCTGAACCCAGCTGTGAAAGTACGTCCAGTGTCAATTTCTAACGGTATAGCATGGACTTCCGACAACAAATTTATGTTTTACATCGACACGCCTACCAGAAACATTGATGTGTTCGATTTCGATCTTTGTGGGGGAACGATACGTGAGTTCATTAAACAAAAAGTGATCTGTCGTTAAGTTGAATAGATATATAGTTTAACATATAAATTTATGAATACAAATATAGCAAGCCAAACGATTTTGAAATAACACTCCGTAACGTCCGCAGCGAGCGGAACATCTCATAGGGATATCATCGACATGAACGTTGAACAAACGGAATACGATAAGCAGACGCTGTAACGCGATCGTTACAGCGTCTGCTTATCGTATTCCGTTTGTTCAACGTTCATGTCGATGATATCCCTATGAGATGTTCCGCTCGCTGCGGACGTTACGGAGTGTTATTTCAAAATCGTTTGGCTTGCTATATTTGTATTCATAAATTTATATGTTAAACTATATATCTATTCAACTTAACGACAGATCACTTTTTGTTTAATGAACTCACGTATCGTTCCCCCACAAAGATCGAAATCGAACACATCAATGTTTCTGGTAGGCGTGTCGATGTAAAACATAAATTTGTTGTCGGAAGTCCATGCTATACCGTTAGAAATTGACACTGGACGTACTTTCACAGCTGGGTTCAGGTAGTTGTGTTCGTCTACCATGTACAAAGAGCCTTGATCTTTGTCTATTACATTGTTCACCTCTTTGCCCATTGTTCCTGAAATAATTTATTTACGGTTCTGAAAAGTTTGTGTATGCAGAAACAAATCTACTCATATAAAAAAAATCACTTTTGGTTGTTAGTCCTCCACCCTCGGGAGGGGTATAAGCGAATGTACACGCGTAGCAGGCGGATCGGCGATCGCAGATTTTCATTTTCATTATTCTAAACGCTGTTAGTCATCCGCTGGTTTTTTGTCTCATAGTCATCTCGTACATCAATGAAAGAAATGAGGTTAGTAGGTGTATTGCTCTATTGGTGACGTTTATTGCGTTCTATTAGGCGACACTTTGACGTATTTGCCTGCTTATTCCATAAAAAAAATCACTTCTGTACGTTAGCCTTCCACACTATGGATGGGGGGGGGGTTCGCGTAATATACACATTTGGCAGCCAGATCTGAGATCGCAAATTGGTTGACATTATTCTAAACGCTATTAACCATCCGTTGGTATTTCGCCCTGTTCTATGCCGACGAAACTGCCTTTAGTTCTCCGAAAATTAATGGTAATATTTATTTATAAGTCAACGTTTTTATAAGATAACGTTTAATTCGTTCCATAAAGTCTTACCACACCACAACCGTCCCATAGCGTCAGTTTTTCCATCGTTGAACCTATTGTTAGGTAGACCCAGGTCTACGACGCTCAATAACCTTAAAGCGTCATCGTTCTTTGTTGTTTCCCAAGACATAAGATATAATTCTGCGCGAACTGCCACTAATAACTTGGGACTATCCTTCACGGTCACCACTAATGATACCGGTCCGTATCCTGCATGAAAAGAATGTAAGAAATTAGTTTGATATCTGTCAAATATGCTACTTGTCACGCATCTTGCGTTAAAAGTTATTAAAAATCACATGCGGGCCCAATTTCTTTCCTCTTTCTTACTTCCTTCTTTCCCTCCTACTATTAACATCCTTACCCTACGGTAAGAGACGCATGTGCAGCCTTAGTACTGCATTTATCATGGACGGTAGTAATTGCTTACCTTCAAGTGAGCTGCTTGCATACTAGCCTTTCGGAGCCCCCTAAAGCTTCGTGAGCTTTACGGGCTTCGGCGAAATTTCAGCGAAATAGGCATATAAATGACATAAAAATTAGCTTTGTATCATCTTGTTTTCCGCCATTTTAGTTTTTTTCTAATAAATAGATTTTTGATAAAAAATATCAGTTAAATATCTAGACTATTTTAGAATTTCCAAACTTCTAATAAAATTATTTCCATATCAATATTTTACTAGAAACATTTGTCTATTTACCGTCAGTTTTTAAAATTAACCGATATGTATGTATCACTCAAGCAAGCTATGCGTAGTAGTAGGTTATCATAGTTTTATGTTCAAAATTACCATTTTTATCGCTATTTTATGGTAGAAATTTTTAAAACTTTAATGTACACTAGAGGTGTTCTTACTCCAAGTGGTTACTTTGCCACATTTCAATCACATTTCTTGTATCTCTGATGTTGACTTAACAGTCTCACCTATTTCTTTTGTCGTAACATTTCCAGTCTCCGCGTCCAGTCTATGAACTTTCTGCTGCATTATGTCCACCCAGTATAAAGCGTTCTCCGCTGTAGACCAGTGGGGTCCTTCGAAGTGGGTGCCGCCGCGAGATATCTATAATAGTATTAAATTGTTTAAACAACAAATACCTAAAAAAATTTCAAACAAAACAATCTTAAATAAATTTTGTTCAGGTGGTAACCCACTATTTCTTATCATCATCAATATGTGCACTTCGATACGTTGGCTTCCCCCCCGAAAGTGAGGAGTGTTACCCGTAGTTCCCACGCTTGGCGGGCAGATTGGAAAACATGGGATTTTTATTACTTAGACACTTCTGCCCATCTACTAGTATTTGCTCCCATAGTTGCCTCGTACAGCTTATTTTCTATTAGCATACTTCAAGGTATATTTTAATATGTGTATGCATTTTGAATGCACTAATTAGGGGTTCAATGGCACGTACGAAGCGCCTTAATCTGCGGCTGCATTGCGATTAACCCGTTATTGTATATCAATTCAACTTATTAACTATAACGTTTTTATAATTTTGTTGGCGTTTTAATGTTTTTTATGGGATAGTGAAGCAAACGAACATGCGTGTCGTCTCATGGAAAGCAATCAGTGTTACTTATATAGACATTTGAAACGCAATAGACGTTGGAAATGCGTTGTAATTTTTAAAGGTTTAATGTCGTATCGGTTCGGAAATACCGCTAAAGGTAGCTGGTTACACAGAATGATTGTGCGTGGAAAGAAGATTCAGGAATAAGCTATATATATATATATATATATATATATATATATATATATATATATATATATATATATATATATATATATATATCATATATATGTATATATATATATATATGTATATATATATATATATGTATATATATATATGTATATATATATATATATATATATATATATATATATATATATGAATAATTTCTGTTCGTCTGGCGCTTGTATTTCATGCTTCTAATTAAAATGTTCTTTCGAGCAAACAGTCGTTAAATTAACCTTGGTTCAGAAAAAAACTTTGCTTTAACTGTGTCATTTTTTTGTTACAAACCACGTTACCTGGTTTATGTACCTACAACATAATCAGTGAAGAAATAAGTCTTGGAAATGTAGATAATTAAAACTTACTTGCAATGTGCGTTAGCGAACTTGCCTGTGACTTATCCTAAGAATAATTCTATGATAATTTAATAATCACATTAACCTTCTAAAAGGTTAATACTAATTGAGGAAGTATACTTACACTCCACATGTATGACTTTTATGTGTTTAGTTATTTACATAAGTTTTTTTTTTCAAAGGCCATATGCACAACTGTTTGGCACGGGCCGCACTATTTCTCTAAGGCCACTCATAAATTTATCTCGATGCGAGATTCGAACACGCGACTGATGACTCCGAAGGCGGTAGCTTTGCCACTGTGCTAATAAGGTCATCGTTATTACAAATAATGTACAAATATACCTGTAACCTCACAAAATATTGAATAACAATAATCAAATATCATGTACTAAAAATAATTTGAGTAACGATTAGTGCAATTTATCAACCCTAATTTGCCATAGACTCGCCATAATTGAGCAAAGATCAAGGTTTATCACGTTTAATTTAAATTAACTCACCGTTTTTATAAGCGGGGTCGTTGATCTCGATGTGTATACGCACATCTCCATCAATACAACCAAATACAGTCTTATCCAAATTGCCATCGCCTTTCACATTTAATATTTAAGTATTCGTAGAAAACTTACGCACGTAAGTCTCGCACGACTGCCTGACACTGTCTGTCAGTCGTTCAACGCTGTGCCTTTTGACTTGTGACAAGTTGAACTTGTACGAGTCACGCTTACTTAAAAGTCGTTAGGATCCTTAAAGGTTAAACAGTTACCGTACACTGTATAAGCATTAATCGATTCCTATCATAAAAATTACATACTTATTGAAATTTAATAGTTTAGTCGATTGAGGAAATACCAAACCCTCACAGAATATCGGCGTTTAGTGGTACCATTTTTTCTGTATTACAGCGTAATGTAACACAGAAAAATGTCCCATAGACATAGATAGATGTCCCAGCCCATAGACAACCACATCGCCGGAGATGTCCCACATGTGTTGTGGGAGTTAACACATACATTCTTTTCTTGAATGCCCCTATATTCCGTTTTCCTATTCCGTTACCACGGAAAAAACACCGCAGGTGGTAAATTCTTCCTCATTTGCACAATTTGTGATATTTATTAATTGAAACTTATAACTAATAAAATTGAGATAGCAAATGAATAGTTAGACAAAGCCTATTTGACGTTTGTTCTAAACACATGCACTGCATACCGTAAGTGTTCATCTCCCCTTTCTTAACTTCCATGTTAAACTCCCATTTAAACTTTCTTCCCCTCCCATTATTCACACTGTAACCCTACATTAAACCTGTACTTACGCTGTAAATTGTCGGCAGTAATTAGATGATCCACTTATCTATTTGCCTCTTCCATATTAAAAGGAATAAACGTAAGAAGAAAAATGTAACATCATGACTGATAACTTATTGCGATATTCTACCTCGAACTGCTTTCAGACGAGAGCTTTTGTATAATCAAAACTCATAGATTAGAAACAAATCACACAATATACAATAATCTTAACATTGTATATACCACTAGCCTTACCATAAGATTTTTTGAAGGTTGAGGAACAAAAGAAGGTTGGGAACCTATGAACTATACAAACCGAGTCTGGTTTGTATAGTTCATAGGTTCCCAACCTTTTATGGACTATCGCCCTTTTGTGTTTTATTTTTGCACTTACGAATTACTTGATTATTTGTTCTTTGTTGTTAATAAAAAATGTAAGTTAAATTATTTATTTGGTTTTACTACTCTATAATATGTTGTTCAAATATAAACAGTTTTTGGTGGAATGATGTTATCGATACTGTGGAATTTACAATTTCATTAGAAGGAACTGCGAATAGGAGACACACAATTTGTGTACTGGGGAAAACGATGAAGAAACTTGGCATTGATGGCACCTCTTCACTCTTGAAACTCTTCTTGTATATTGGAGGTCAACTCTTCTTATATATTGGAGGTTCAAGGTCTTCTCAAGTGTGATCGAGTCTGCGGCTTGAACCTTTACCGTAGAGAATATTGACAGAGCAACTTTGTTGTTATTCGTAAATCAGATAAATACGAAAGGCTAAATTTCTGCCACTCACACACAGAAGATTATGTAAAATCAAATGAATGAAGTGTTTATTATCCTCTAAGTTGACTGGAAAAGGTGCCCGTTTGGAATAAGCCCCAATTTTTTTCATTTTATTCTTGTACCTTTGTATTTTTAGTTTGTGATGTACAAAGAAACAAAAAACAAAAATAGAATTAAAAAATAAAGCCAAGCAAAGTATTAAAGGAAATATAGCGGATCTGATAAAGAATAGTATTTGCAATAGTTTAACTTTTAATTAGTGCAACAAAAGAACGGACAAGTAAAGTTACACGGACAGATGCGTATGCACTGCGCACAGATAAAAAAAGAAGCCAAATGGGTGCGTTCCAATAATGCTAACATATGTACCCGTAAAAAATCTTTTTGGAATGTATCATGATTTGAAATAAATTACATTATAAATGTAAAGAAGTAAAGTATAATATAACATGTATGTAACAGAATATGATTAACTACTCAGCACTGGCCACTTGTTAGGTCCCTTATGATTTATGAAGTAATAAGGATGGATTTGTCGCGGGATTGAAATCCGGAATAATAAATTTCAAATGCTTACTATATTCATTAATAATCCTATTTCTAGTGAGCAATTTTTAAAATAAAAAATGGAAATACTTTCGATATAGCCGTTATTAATGTATTGTTACATATTATACAATAATTAAAAAATTGGATAAGGAAATCACGACTACATTATTACATCACGCGCTGATATCATTACGTATATATATGGCGTCTGTTATGGTTGGAGTATATTTCACTTAACAATACAATCGACTGACTTTAAAAAGTCCTGTAGTCCCAATGCGTGTGTGCGAAATTACGTTGCGTATCACAAAATAAATCGGTGTACAATAGCGATGTAGGCTCAATATAAATATGTATGTACAAATGGAATAGGGTTCATAACTTTTAGTATCCATTTAATGATTTTTTTAAAGTGTAAGTAAATGCCTGGGTTAAATTAATGTTAATTGCTCCCGCCAACGAAGTCAATGGTCGCGGGCACAGATATATTTATTCCGAGTCTGGAAACCCCCCCCCCCCAATCCGCATTAGATGTGAGAGAGAGAGATCCGCAAGCGTGGTGGGTAAACGTCCGTTCCTCCAGAAATTGACAGGCCAGTGCTCGGCAGTGCGACATATATGAGGTGTGAAAAGAAATATACTGGGTACATCAGCTTTTATATATTTTTTTTTTATATATTCACGCCTATCCCCCGCAGGGGTTGGCAGAGACCATAGAGCTTTATCCGCTACCATTCTACGCAGTGAACCGGCTCTCCATTTTATATAAAATACGTTTATTTTTTATATTTTCAGATAAAATTGTTCATGGATATGAAGCCCGGTGGGTCGCTGTGTACGGTGCTAGCCACCATGTTCCGCTTCAAATCGGAGCAGCGGTGGCGCAAGTTCGACTTCCAGGTCGGTAAGGTATGCACTCCCACGCACGCCCGCCTCGCTCACCGCCGACCCTCGCCGCCCCGCAGTACCCCACCAGATCCCGCCGAACCATGTGGTTCTATAACTGTATCAGCAACTCGTGTGTGAATATTGAGTTTTCAGTTCAATTGTTCTTATTTATGGAATTATTTGATAGTAACAAAACCCACCAATTTCGAACCAATACCGAAAGCTTTTTTTAAAATGTTTGGACCATTTAGAGGGTTGAAGGATAATTATATAATATTATAACTAATAGCAACCACCATTGCCAAATATCTGATTATTTGAAATGAAGGGATAATAAGTAATACTTAAAACTCAAGTATTGTAAAACTCAAATTTTTTTTAGAGATATGTATATTCGGGTTTATAAAGTAATTAAGTTATTTAAATTATTAAGGGCTCATAAGTTTGCGCGCACAGAGCTTGTCAGTTTAATTTGAAGTGAAGTACGCAACGATCACCGCGCTCGTAGATTGGCCGTTTTGCTGCCACCTTCAGACTAAACGTAGCCGCGCTAGATTCAAGCTTGAACAGTAACACTCATCGGCGTCAAAATATGTATCAGAAAAAATGGTCCACGTGAGTTACGTGTCAGTGTAAATTTTGTTCATTTATGTTAAAAAAACTGAGTAGTAAATGTTTCATATTTCTATATGGGGGCAAGTGGAGAAATAAATATTTTCGCTGTTATTTATTTATTAAATATCTAAAAATATCTGAAAATATTAAATTTTTACCATGTCACAATAATTTATGATTTAAAATATCAGTTTGGAGTTTGTTAAATTGAAACTGTGGCAAAAAACCTAAAAAATTTAGTGTAAAGTATATGCTGATATACTTCATTAATTTTATTTTCATATATATGTTTTTCTTAATCTGATTCATTATAAATATATTGCATCGAAGGCACTGCCATTTGTATTTTATATCACACACGTGTTGTTGATAATCCTATAGCACAAATAACGATGGTAATTTACAACATATTAATTAAGTACTACCCACACTTTACACATAAGATTTATATTTTTAAACAAAGCTTTCTCTGCATTATCTTTTCATAAAGACCTTAGAAAATAATTACACTAGTATGGTTTATTTATTAATTTTAAAGATACGTATAATTATACATATATATACATATAATTTATTCAAAAGGCGGTCTACATTTACTTGCCACCTTCCAAGCTAGTTGTTATAGTGAAATAACTTTTAAGATGGCGCTACGGATTTAGATTTTCTTTGCCGTTTGTTTCTTTGATACACAATGTGTCATAATATGTCGAAATCCAATAAGTTGATGGTGTTGTACTATTACATAGGACTATTGTTACCCAGATGTATGAATGTTAATTCAACCTTTAAAAAGACAATAACATATCCTTTGCAAACATATTTTCCTTTGTATGTTTCATTTTCATGCAAGGGTTCATTTTGTTGCCAATGCCTAGTTCTGGGATATGAAGGTGGGATTCTTTGTACTCTGTGTATCTATAAACTACATTTAAGTCATTTAATAATGTTCAGACGCGAGATGTTTGTGTTAAAATAACGGTTTGTGTGTTTTGTCACTAATATTTTCAAATGGGACTCTTGACTCACGCTATTGTCTTGCATGTCTTTTAAAGTGTTTTTCTTCAAATTTTAATTTGAAATAATTTCAAACGTAGTTTAATTATGTTCGTTAATCCTTTGAAACATAAATTATTTACATCATGCCGATAAGATGTTTCTCACTTTTAATTAACAGCGCTTTTATTAAATTTTGTAATTTGTAATAATTATAAAAAAACAAACTAATTAAAGTATTTTTATCTTTATTCTTGAAAATGTACTTTATGTTTTGGTTTTATCGTATATCGTATCGTATATCAATTACATAGAGTTTTAATTTAAAGAAACAAAATATGTTCTACGAGTTTTAATTTTTTTTTATAATTTAGTATAAATTAAAAATAAATCCATAAAATAAAGGTGTGTCAACGTTGAACTCCACAACTTAAAGTGAAAGGATCATTGCCCTCCAAAACGGACACGATAACAAACCATCATGACAATGCTATGTTACGTGGACACATTGACGTGTCCACGTAACACAGATTATCCACACGTCTGTAATTGTATGGAAAAAAAAATATATATATATATATATATATATATATATATATATATATATATATATATATATATATATATATATATATATATATATATATATATAAACATATTTTGAAAAATAGCCTTTAGCATTAAATACAAGTGGGTAATTTTTTCACAATCGTTCAAGGGTATCCTTGTGTTTACACTTTATTTTATAATACATTACGCCTAAATCACGCTACCCTCTTCCATTTCGTCATCAAAATGTTTTAATAATTAGTTTTCTCATGTGCACATGTTCTAATGTTGCTTTTTTCGTTCCCTCCCCTTCCCGCCCGCATTTTCAGAATCCGTCGCGTAAGGACCTCAACGTTCAAATGATGATGGAGATAGAGTCGGCGTTGCTGGGCGCAGAAATAATACGCACACCGTGTGTTTACATAAGGTCTGATGTGGACAAGGCCACTGCCAACAAAGTGAAGGATATCATCAGCAATCATCAAGGGGAGATTTGTGGTAAGTGTTAAGGTATATATTTAAAATCGAGTTCCTCTTAATTTTTTTTTAAGGAGTCTAACAAGGTGTTTAATATTACTAAAAATATTTTCCCATTTCCATTCCAAATAAAGGCTGGCAACGCTTCCGTGATTCCTGTGGTGTTGTAGATATATATGGGCGGCGTTGATTGCTTTCTATCAGGCGACACGCTTGTTGGTTTAACCTATCAAATTACAAAAAGCTTATAATTATTGTGCTCGGATAATGGTACACATCAATAGTCCAATGGAGATATGAACTCCCGATGTATATTAAAAAAAATTCAAATTAGCCCAAAAAATAAGGTTACCCTTGCATTAATTCACAATTAGCTGAAAATACAGGTACGTAAGGGATACCTCTCTAATGAAATCCTGTCCCCAAATCCCCATTGATCCCGTGTGTGTAAAAAAATTTATTCAAAGTCAAAGGTCTCAAAAGTGGGTTATTTGGATCTTTTGACCAAACGGTTAGTTTTAGGATAAAAAAAGCTCAGACTTAAATTGTAGATCAGGTAATTATCTACTAAAATTGTCCTTATACTTTTTTCTCTAAGATGTACCATTTCTTTCGAAAAGCCATTCGAAAGTTAGCTAGAGCTGAATTTTTATATATTTTATACGAATGAAAAAAATGATCTGCTTCATACTACACTCAAAAAATTCCTCATTTTATCTAAAGTGATTTCCATCCATTATTATTAATTAATAAAAATTAACATAAATTATAGGAATCAAGGAGAATACGAGAAAATTAGTTGGGCCAAAATTTTGGCAAACATGGTTGCCAAAAAGCGCGTGAGTGGTTATGCAAGACTGCATGTGCATATTCCTGATTAACATTACTTGGTCATAACTTATGATGACGATTTAGTAAAATGTATTCATACTATTATATAACAGAGGACGAAGAAGATGCCACGCATATTATCTATCCATCTCTGGACCCCCTGGAGGAGGAATACGCTCGACCGGTGTTTCGTCGCGGAAACAACGTGCTCGTCCACTGGTATTACTTTCCTGACAGCCACGACACGTGGGCGCAATCTGATCTGCCTGTGAGTTAACACTAACAAACCTTTTTTTTTTCAATTATTTTTTTTTCAATTATTTTTTTTAAGTTTTTTTTCAATTATCTAGGCGTCCACAGTGGTTTGAATTATTCGTTATGCTACAATGAATGTGAGAGGAAGGATGTACGAAAAGATGGATGAGTGTGAAGGAAGCAAGTAGGGTGTGTCGGGATCGTAGCGGATGGATCTGTATATATTTTTAATATCAGTTTGTATAGGTTCTTAATTTATATAAGTGTTACAATAGTATATGTTGTGGCTTTTGTAGTAAATAAATAAATATGTATTGTCAATACAAGGTGGAAGTGCCAGAGACGGCCAACTGGGAGTGCACGCGTTCGGAGCCGTGGCGGGTCACTGCGACGTGGGCTCTCGACCTGCCGCAGTATAACGAGTGGATGAATGAGGAAGACTACGAAGTTGACGCCAACGGCAAGAAAAAGGTACTAGGTATTTTTTCGCATTTCCTCACGATTCTGTACTCAGCAATAGGAGGTATATAGGATGTGAAAAAAAAAAGAAATGTACGACGTGAACATAATGTACATATACGTATAAAAAGGATCTTGTATATTATAATCGTCATCATCAGCCTAAGACGGTCGACTGCTAGACAATGGCCCATAGTATCTACGGCTACACTACATCAGGTGACATACAGACTTATTATTTACTAGCTGCCCGCCCCAGCTTCGCACGGGTGTTGTAAAAAATGTCCTAATAAAAAAAATGAAACAAACTTCCGTTTTCTTACCACGATAAACCTCGTAGACGAAAATGAAAATACACGAAACCCCAGAGGAAAGAGAATTATTGTTTGTTTACGTCTTTACGTATAATTTTTTGAAAATTATCTTTATTACAAACCTTATTACAAACCTTCTTCTGATAATAACAAACACATTAAAAATGAATTATCCAATTTGGTGCAATCGTTCTGAAGTTACGTGCTGTTATATATGTATCGTGTATATAATAATGCTCACCGTTGATAACCCTCTCGCCTAGCCAGCACTTTTGACTGCTCTCAATATTTTAATCGTATTTAAAAGTTGAGTTCGAGTCGATCATCCGCGCGTGACACTTGCCTTCCTAGTTAGAGCCCTTTATTAAATAAATATCCTTTTTAATCATAATTTCGTATTTTTTAAAAGGCCTTCGGCTAAATCTTTATAACAGTGCGTACATACATTTGGGTAATTCATTTTTATAGATATATGTAATCTAAATTATATTTGTTCAAAAGAATTTGTTCCTTCTTTAAGTACACTGAGAAATAAATTTATCTCAAAAGAAATCTTTTAAATTTTTAACATATTTTTGTTTAGGTTCATAAATTACGTCTGTCTGTTGATGACTTGATACCCGGAGCAGAGCCTTCAAGCAAGGGGAAAAAGAGTAAGAGAAAGCGATCTCCATCTCCACCTCCACAAAAACATGGCAAGCGAAAGAGGTGAGCCACCTATATATTTTTTAATATTTATTTATTTTATTATTTTAACCTTTATTATATTATATTATACTATATTATATTATTAACTTAATTGACACGTTATCTTCTATTCTTTGACATATATATATATATATATATATATATATATATATATATATATATATATATATATATATATATATAAATTTATCAGTCTGTTAATCAAGCTTTTAATAATTAGGTTTGTCGCGGCGAAAGAAACTCCGCAACAACCTCTATTAAGAAGAAATATCTATAATCTTGTTGATATGTATCAAGTGAATCGTATAAGGGATTAGCAAGCAAGCACTTAGCAATGTTTATATTTTATTATATTATATTTTATCCCAATATTGTATAGCCATAGTTATACAATAGTAATATCTCTTGAAAAATGGGTGTACTTTTACTAGAATACAACATTTTCATTAAATGAGTAGTAGATGAGTTAAAGACACGATGCTACCTCGACCGCACCGTTTAATTTCCTCCGTTTCTTCTCCATTCTACGTGATATTGGCGAAATCATTCGTGCTATTTTGGCACTATTGAAAGCCATTAATTCAAATGAATGAATGAATAAGACAAGATTCTGAAGAGGCTGATTATGATAGAGTTCTATAATGGTTTGTATTGGCTAAATTCTATCATTTCAGTCGAAGCACAAAGCGTCGTGAAAATGAAGGTGAAGACGAAGAAGATACCGCCTCCAGGGATAACACTGATGCTGCCCCTACTTCTGAGACTGAGAGGTCGTCTGATAGTAAGTGTTGAATACGTAATAAATAAACAAATAAAGCATTTATCTACCATCAATTAACCCTGAATAATTCATTTAATTTACTTTGTATAACAGCTTGTTCTTCGGCAAAGGTCTCCTCCAAAGCCTTTCCGCCTTTCCCTCCTTTCCATGCCACTCTATCTCTTACTAACTCTATCTATCCTTTGTCTGCAACCTTTCTGAGATCATCTTCCCAGCGTTTTATCTGTTGCCCTTTGCTCCTTTTTTCCATCCCTTTGAACTCGTTTAATCTTATTTTACATATAAGATTTTATAATAGTACAGATGAAAACGATTGATACATAATTTTTGAAGACACAATATATTAAATTAAAAATTTAATAAATAATTTTTTTTTTAAAAACTGGAAATCTCGTTCCTCGATGAGAATATGTTTATATTTGTAGACATTTTTTCAATAGTATAAAATAAAATAATATAATATATTGTTAGTGAAATAGAAATTATTCATTGAAAAATGGCGACTATTATCCAAAAAATTGAATGTTTAAAGATCCACACTGTTCAAATGTGAAATAATTAACAGCTGTTTTTTTTTCAGCACCTGCAGCTCCCCCACCAGAGCCAGTGGTGGTGCCCGAAGCTCCAGCAACTCCGGCACCGGCCATGGACGCGCATGATGATTCGCAGGGCAAGCACAGTGACTCCAACACTCAAGTGTGTATCAATTTTTATGAACTACTAGCTGACCCGACAGACCCGTCTTAGCTATAAATAATCAATTTGAACCTTAATCTATCTATATAATTAAAAATGAATCGCCGAAAAGTATTATTAGATAATTCTTTTTTTGTTATGTTTGTTATTATGAGGTCTGTATAAAAGATAATTTTCAAAAAAATGCACGGAGAGGAGTAAAAAACAATTTCTTTTCCTTATTTTCAATCGCATTATAACTAATAGATGGCACCATTATTATGACTAACAAAGCGGATGGTTAGAATATTTTTTTTAGCTAAGATCTGCGACGAGCAAACAAAAACAGAAAAATAATAATGTATGTTTTCTACTAGACGAAGTGGATTTACAGGAAACTCAAACTAAATCTTACAGAGACTATGGAAGACAACCGTTCCCTTAAAAACAGAAAATACCTAAAATTAAGTTGGCATAGTAGTCCTTGGCATTGGAGATGTTGATTTGAATAATCCTTTTTTTTCCCAGGAAATGTTGTGCAAAGAGGAGTTGGAAGATAATGTGACAGATCAAACTCATCATATTATAGTACCTTCGTACTCTGCTTGGTTTGATTATAACTCCATCCATACTATTGAAAAGAGAGCTTTGCCAGAGTTCTTCAATGGCAAGAATAAATCTAAGACACCGGAAATTTATTTAGCCTGCAGGTGAGTATTCATAAACGTGTATTAGATTTACAAGTGCTAAAAGTTTGACGTGTAGTTCATCATATTTATTGATGTGGGGAGGAAACATGCGAACCACTCACCCAGGCCCGGATTTAAAGCGACTGGAGCGATTCGGCACAATCGGGCCCCGCATCATCACCAAAATTAATAAAAAGTTATTCTCTACGAAATTTAAAAGCATTATGCTTTTGACGATAAAAATAAATTATAAAGTATTGAAATAATTAAAAATATATTTATTTTAAGTTCAGGTCGGGCATCATAGATTAAATAGTTTAGCAATTATGTCGACTGAAAGTGAACAAGAAATTCAAGATCAAATTTTTATCAGGATCAGATGTTCTGGGTTTTGATATAATTCCTCTGCTTCGAACCCTATCTGAACATTTCCCTAGAACAAACTTACCCTCCTCCATTACAGTTTCGCAAATAACATGTCAGTGGTAATATAGTTTTATATTATATTAATGGTGAAATAATTTTCTCGCAGGAATTTCATGATAGACACTTACCGCCTCAACCCAATGGAATACCTCACAAGTACAGCGTGTCGGCGCAATCTAGCCGGCGATGTATGTGCTATTATGCGAGTGCATGGTTTTCTTGAGCAGTGGGGCCTCATTAATTATCAGGTATATGGTGGCTATTGCACTAAACGCTTCTTAAGCATATTGCCACTATGATGCATGACATATGGACATGTTGAATCTTTTATACACATAAAACGATTATATAGGCCTAATAATTCTTAAAATATATTTCAAATTACATATTTATATGAATTTTACATCATTCTAAATAATTTATTTTAGACAAATTACAATTATTTTATTTAAACCAACATTGTTACATAATGTGCCAACAGATGGCGCCAAAATAAATATAAAATTACTTTTGTCTATTGCATAAAATAATTAAACAATGATATTAACTCTAATCAATATATATCTGTGCAGTTGGAAGCAGAATCTCGCCCAACGGCGATGGGCCCACCGCCTACCTCACACTTCCACGTGCTCTCCGACACGCCGTCCGGCTTGCAGCCTCTACAGTCCAGGCCCACACAGCCCAGACCGGGTACGTGACAAAGATTTATACCTGCGAACCCTTTCGCGTCAAAATGTGATCTCTGTGAACGGAGCGCATTACTGAGTAGGTGACACTGAAGTACGGAATACAAATAGTTTCTTGTTTTCTAATTTTATAATGATATTGTATTCAGTAATATCACTTTTTAAAATATAAAAACTTATAATCATATTTCTTTTTATATTATATTATATGAAAGCATGGAATCACACATAACCCAACATCGTATTGTAAACAATAGTACCTCGACTCACGTCATCTTCCTCGTTTACTGCAGCCGACACATTTTAGTTCATGATAGTCAACTGTTTAGGGCATGCAGCGTTGCCAGATATTCCATTAACAACGGTATTTGATGTAAAGTATGAAATAAAAGTATATATGGTATGAACGTTCGTATATGTGGGCTCTTCGTACATTTTCCATGCACTATTTCTTTTAGAACCAGTCGTCGTTATTTCTGTATTAATAAGAACTTCTTTACTCTTTTATAAAAATATGACATTACTGGTAGTATAGTAGTCTGGTAAAAAATATACGTTGTGGGTGTAGATGGAAGAGTCGATTAGGGAAGACCAAGGAAAATGTACCAAATTGCCGAAGTTTTTAGCAAAGGCTAGGTCAAGAATACCCTTAACCGGCGAGGTTGCATGAGGAGAGTGATGAGTGTGGAGGAAACAAAGAAAATGTGTCGAGGTCGTAGCAGATAGAGTTCTGTGGTCTCTGCCTACCCCTACAGGTAACAGGCATGACGATTTGTATGTATGTAAAAATATACAGAATTTACTTCTTATTTCAGCGGAAAACGCAGCAGTGCCTAAAGTAGAGGCGGGTCTGCCGAACGGTACTGACGCTGGGGTTCCGGCTGCACCCACGCCTGTGAAGCAAGAACCACCTGTTGAGCTGCCGATTGCTCCCGGACTCAAGCTTGATCAGGTAACTCATTGTCTCACTGTGTACTCACTGTCTACCGCTGGACATCGTCCTTACCTAAGGCGCGCCACTTAGCACGATCTTCAGCTTAATGTATCAGTTTTTGCAGCCGTCCTATACAGATCATTGAAGCCGCCATGGATTTTCCACTCCCGGTATAACGTGTTTGTATGGTGTTTTACTTTCTTCATACATACATACAAGTATTCAATCATATGAATCATTGGCTGGTCGATATCGATGAAGTCGATATTTATCGACTTTGTCATTTGATTAGTCAATGAAAAAAGACTTCGCGCGCCTCCAGTTTCAAAACCCTTGTCGCCCGGACGCACGCTTTCATTATTCTGTATTTCTTATTATGTATATATATGGTATCAATATAAATATATTTTTTCACTAAACAAATAGTCAATGGAAATGGGCAGAACGATAAGAGGAAAGCTATATCCATTCATGTGTAGTTATCCACAAAACCACAATCATATTTATCCCTGGACATAAATGGATATAGCTTTTTATTCGAATCCACTTTTATATCTAATTACAAACTCTAAACTTATTATGTAATATAAACTTAAATTAGTTTTGATATTTTCTGCGGTCTGTCCCTCATTCGTTTCTCCTCTCTGGAGTACCACATAGTCACTTATTTACTATCTTCGCATAGCCTCTTATCGTTCTGCCTATTTCCATTGACTATTTGTTTAGTGAAAAAATATATTTATATTGATACCATCTCTTAGAATTTTCTCAAAATACTAATAAATTGCAACCGCATAAATATAGTTTTTTTTTTCTAAATAAATTTAAAAAGCATACAAAATTACTTCGTGGGCAATCTAGTGTTAATGGTAAGATCGAGCTAGATTGCGCGTCTTAAGGGAGGCCTTGCGCAGGCTATAGATAAAATATTAGAACTTGAATAAGTTCTTACTGCTTTCTTACACATAGATTACTCAAGGGTTCCGTGTTCAAATCCCCCCAGGGATAAATTTTCTTGTTTCATCGCAATAAACCTGAAATGATAGCACATGAATCGAGTATTATTAACTAAAAATGATTAATTTTTTTTTTCTGAACATGAAATTAAATACATATATCACGAACAGAAAATCGCAGTCGGTTGTCAGTTTTTTGCTACTGTATGATTGGTAAAATTTGGTTGCTTGGTTATTCGACTTAGTCTACTACTGCGCCATCTTCACATCTTATTTCTTTTTTACCTTTTTATACTTCTGCGGAATTCCAGTTTTCCGTTTTTATTACCATCTTTCAGCCAGCTCTTATAAAGGATTTTTGAGCGGCCGTCTAACATCCCTGATTCAAACTTTGTTTATGTCTAGTATCGCGGTGGCACCCGTGGCCGCGAGTGGACGGAGCAAGAGACGCTGCTACTGTTGGAGGGGCTGGAGCTGCACCGCGACGACTGGAATCGCGTGGCGGCGCATGTGGGCACGCGCACGCACGACGAGTGCATTCTGCACTTCCTGCGTCTGCCCATAGAGGACCCGTACCTGCAGGATGGATCTTCCGGTACTTTGCTTTTTGCGTACGATAGTGAATCCCTGTTCGTGCTTTCGGTACTTTTCCGTTTACCGGGCGCAAGCGAAAAATCGCAAAATAATGTAGACTTCCGCCAAATTACTTACAACCTAACCTTTTTAAACTAACTTTTTTTCCACTACCTAACCTAATAATTCATAAATTTTCATAATTTTTTAAACAAGACTTTGTTTTGAATGAATTCAGAGAATAGAGCACATGACCCCAATCGAGCATTCTCCTTATGGTTGTAAGAAATTTGGCGAAATTCTACATTATTTGGCGCTTTTTCGATTGCGCCAGGCTAACAGAAAAGTAACGTGGTTTCTAATACTGGTGAAATAAATTTATTCATCAGTGAATGAGATTCCTCTGGTGTGCAGCTCCCTTCTTCCTTCTTAGTAAAAGATTACAGTTGTAAGTCTTTCTGTACTATTTCATCACATCACACATTCACATTTCATATTTATTTAACTTATTTCCTTAAAGTAGTCTCTTACTTTTTTTTAGTAAGTGGACAGTCAAAACTTTTACTTAGCTAAGATCCGCGACAAGCAAACAATAAGAGAAAATTAATAATGTGTGTTTTCCTGCTGGATGAAGTGGAGCAACTCTCCACCCACCAACCACTATACACAACACCATACACACACTAACACTTTTCCACCTTGTAAACGACAAGTGTTTCGCCCCAACACGAGGCATCTTCAGGTATAGTAGACTCTACGGAAGACAACAGAAAAGTGTCTTCAATTCAGAAAAAACTTTTTTTTTTGAAAACACTTTTTTTCTGAACTGAATTGTTTTTAGTTTAAGTTGCAAATAAATCCACTTCATCCAGCAGGAAAACACACATTATTAATTTTCTGTTATTGTTTGCTTGTCGCAAACTTAGCTAAGTAAAACTTTTGACTGTCCACATAGTGATGGATTTCCGCAAAGTAACGCCTGACTCCATTAATCATTTTTTTAGTAATATACTTTAACAAAATAAAAATTTTCCACCTATAATTGTTGTCAGGGTGGGTACCTTAAATTGTTATCAGGGAGGGTACCTTTAATTGCTTCTTTACCTCACTAATAACAAATTATTGCTCCCATCGTTCAATATAAAGCGGACCAGCTACCCGAGGTCACATCAAAATTTTCGAATTTACCGATCGACATTTTTCCCAATTACGCAAAAAACGTTCGTCACAACTCCACAACATAAGCTATTGGGATACTCAGGAGCACAATCAAATACGTGGTTAGTCGGCGGTTTTTAATTCTGACTGATCTAACCTCACTAATTACACAAACTACAACTGTTAATGTATATTAATCGTTTGTGCTTATATTCATTTATTAGGTGGTGTTCTTGGCCCATTGGCATACCAACCCATACCGTTCAGCAAAGTGGGCAACCCAGTCATGAGCACAGTGGCATTCCTTGCCTCAGTTGTAGATCCACGAATCGCATCAAAGGCTACTAAGGCGGCAATGGATGAGTTTGCTGCTATAAAGGTATATACACTACCGTTAACATAAATTATTAGTTACTTGCTTTCAATAAATTTAGCTGGAAAATATATTATTATATTACAATTTATACTTTAAATTTCGTTTTATATTTTGCTCGCAAACGTTAATACTGGTCACGTAGTTTTATTAACAAGTGACGTTTTATGCATTTTAATTAGTGTTTGCCGTTGTGACTTGAGAGTGATGTTTATTATTTTTTGATTCTTACAAAATAAAGAAAAACATTGTGTTTACTAGGATTTCTATAATAGAAACTACCGTTTCGAGGCAAAATTACATTTTTTTTAATACTGTCAACATCTCCATTACTTAATCTTTCGAATACCGCGAACATGAATTCGTGTCATACGAAAAAGTACCCTAGATTACCGACGACATTAATTCAAGTTCAAAACAAAGAGCTGTACAAAACTAAATGTACATTCAAATGTCATTATTTTTGTTAATCATCATGTCATTAAAACATAAACGAAGAGCTCTCAGAGCCATAAATATTCAAGCTCAAGTACCGCGTGCGCGGTGTTGCTATGTGCACGGTACTGTGACGTACCTGCCGTACTGCTTACGGCGACACCCGGGATCTTTAGGGCGTTTCTTTAAATAAAATTCTTCAAACTGATATTAATTTATTTTTCTTGTTTCATATCACATGTACATTTATATTATATTCATATTTATTCTTTATTATATTTTATTAACACTTTTCAATTTACATTTTATATATGTGCCGGACGGGTGACATGTCTATTTAAAAGACGTCAGTCGAACTAATATGTTGTTTTAATAGAAAACAATTTATTTCTTTTTTATTTCAAACTCTAAATATCGAATTTAAAAAGAAATAATACAAAAAGTTTTATTGCATTGGTGATACATTTATTACTGTATCACTACAGTACCATGCACTTTTGGACATTTTAGAGGGCTCGGTATTCAAAAGGTTAATTATGACTGGAAAAGAAGAACAAATGTTATACCCTAGTGGAATAATATAACAGTTTAAATGGTCACGTTGTATTCGGTAGGACGAGGTGCCCGCGGCCATGATGGAGGCGCACGTGAAAGCGGCGTGCACGCACGGGCCCGCGGCCGCGCTCGCCGCGACCGGCATCGCTGGCACTGCGCCAGACGTTAAACCTACAGGTCACTACACCCACTCCTTCATCCTACTAATATTATAAATGCGAAAGTTTGTGAGTATGGATGTATGTTTGTTACTCTTTCACGAGAAAACCACTGGACGGATTTGGATGAAACGTTACAGTAATATAAGTTATACTTCGGAATAACATATAGGCTACAATTTGTAATGATTTTATGTAATTTTGGTTGTAATATAATTTTACTATTAAGTAAAAAAATATATATTTATTTAAAATGATCTGCCACGAAACTTAGTGTGGCAGACCAAATTCCACGCGAGCGAAGCCGCGGGCAAAAGCTAGTTACCTAAATTTCGTTCTTTGTGAAGTGAAGACCATTTTGAGCGATTTTTGGTACAGGAAAATATTATACGTTCCCGTCACCGACATGCTTTTGCTAACAGTATAGTATATCTGTAACTATAGGTATGACTTGTTCCGGCCAGCAGTGAAATAATATGAAATTTTAAGTTTTGATATTACAATTAATTTGGAAATCAACCAAAAACACTGGTAGGCAGTCCTTATGCTCATGATTGCTATGTTTTGTATGAAAATATTGGTAAACGAAGTGAAGCATTTGCATTCCGCCCATAAACATCTGCATTTCTAAGCACATTGCAGCTCGTATTGTAAATAAAGTAACAGCCACATTTTCGTCGATTTCCTTTGTTTTTATCTTGGTGGCAAATATTCCTCCTAATTATGGCAGCCCTTATTCAAAGTCATTTTTCGAAACATTGATAACTTATTAATAACTCTGATATATTGAAATGGTAATATATAATTCTCTTGCACATCAATATCAGCCCGCGGCAGTCCACTGCTGGACATAGGCCTCACCCAAGGCGCGCCACCTAGCCCGATCTTCGGCTACACGCATCCAGTCTCTGCCAGCCGCCTTGCGCAGATCGTCGCTCCATCTAGCAGGAGGGCGTCCCACACTACGTTTGCCGAGTCGCGGTCTCCACTCCAGCACTCGTCTACTCCAACGATTGTCGGTTCTCCGACAAACGTGTCCAGCCCATTGCCACTTCAGTCTGCTAACTTGAAGAGCAATGTCGGTGACTCGAATCCTGTCCACCAGAGAAACCCCGAGCATAGCTCTCTCCATAGCCCTCTGAGCGACTTTGAGCTTGGCGAGGAGACGGACTGTCAGTGTCCACGTCTCGGCACCGTAAGAGAGTACGGGCAGGACGCACTGGTTGAAGACTTTTGTCTTCAGACTTTGTGGTATGGGCGACGAGAAGACTTGACGGAATTTCCTGAACGCTGCCCAGCCTAGCTGTATCCTTCTGTCGGCTTCTTTCTCGAAGTTGTCTCCTTCCAATCGCACTATTTGGCCTAGGTAGACATATTCCTGGACAACTTCGAGAACTTCACCATCGATCGTGGTCGGTTCTGGCTCAATATGTTGGTTTACCATTATTTTAGTTTTATCCAAATTCATAGCCAGACCGACCAGTCTGGAGGACTCATTTAGGCCGTTCAGCATTGCTTGTAGTTCTTGCAGCGATTCTGCCAAGATCACGATATCATCGGCAAAGCGCAAGTGTGAGATGTGCTCACCGTTTACGTTATGCCACGTCCTTTCCAGTCCAATGTTTTGAAGACATCTTCCAGCGCATTAGTGAACAATTTCGGGGATATGACATCCCCCTGTCTCACTCCACGATGCAACTGGATTTGCTTTGTCTGATTGTTCTGTACTCGAACGGACATCGTAGCGGCGTTTTGCAGACATCTCAACACCTCGATGTATCGATGATCTATCTGGCACCGCTGCAAGGCATCTATGACAGCCCAGGTCTCGATGGAGTCAAAGGCCTTCTCATAGTCCACAAATGCTATGCACAGGGGCTGATTATACTCATTAGTCTTCTGTATAATCTGCCGCACTGTGTGGATGTGGTCTATGGTGCCATATCCTCCCCGAAACCCAGCCTGTTCAGGAGGTTGAAAGTCGTCAAGCCTTCGCGCGAGTCGATTTGTGATGACCCTCGTAAACAACTTATGGACATGGCTCAGGAGCGAGATCGGCCTATAATTTTTAAGTAGCGTCTTATCCCCTTTCTTGTGGAATAAGACTACTATGCTCCTGTTCCATGCCTGTGGAGTACTCCCGTTCTGCAAGACGGAGTTGAAAATTCTGCAGAGCTCTTTCAGCACGGGGCGACCCCCTGCCTTTAGAAGCTCTGCAGTAACTCCGTCCTCGCCTGGGGCTTTTCCATTTTTAAGTTGTCGGAGAGCCAGCTCTATCTCCTCAAGGCAGACATCTGGCAGCTCGTCGGTGTAGTGGCGGGTAAGTGTGGCTCTGGGATCATTGCGTGTGGGTTCAGGTTGTGGTGCGTGAGAGGCATACAGATTTCCATAAAAGTCTTCAATCTCAGTGAGAACCTCGGATTTGGACGTGAGCATTTTGCCATCTTGAGCTTTTAAATGTGTGAGATGGCTTCTCCCAAGCTTTTGCAGAAATACTTTAGGACCCTTGTGTCGCTCTATTGCGTTTTTAATAGTGTCCGCATTAGAGCGACGCAGGTCCCGCCGTACGCACTGTCTAATGCGCTTGGTGAGGGCCACCTGTTCCTCGTGTTTGGCTGCTTCACGTCGCATATCCATTAGCTGGAGGGTCTCGTCTGAGAATTTAGACTTCCGGCCTGCATGCCTTTTTCCACAAAACCTGTTCCCTTCCTCCCGTAAGATGTTTACCACACTTTTGAGGTCCTTGTCGATATCCACTGAGGGTTCCAGGGCATCGAATCGATTTTTGAGTTCCAGTTGGAAGCGTTGAGAGCCAGCCACGGTTTGGAATAGAGTCGGTCGGAGCGTGGACTTTACCAGACGGCATCTTTCGAACTTGAAGTCGATATTCAGAGTGCCTCTCACAAGTCGGTGATCGCTCCCAGTGTTAAACCTGTTGATCACTGAGACATCCCTGAATATGTGCCTTTTGTCGGTCATGATAAAGTCAATCTCATTTTTCGTCACAGTGTCGGGGCTTCGCCATGTCCACTTCCTTTGGGGCTTTTTCTGAAAGAAGGAATTCATCAGATACAGCCCTTCTTTTTCGAGGAAGTTGATCAGCATTTGCCCCCTGTGGTTTCTGTGTCCAAAACCGTGAGGTCCCATAATCGATTCGACTCCTGTATGCAACCCTACTTTGGCGTTGAAGTCCCCCATGACAACATTGAAGTGGGCCTTTGTGGTGTTGTGCAAAGCCCTGGCTATGTCTTCGTACATAGCCTCCACTTCGTCATCCAAGTATGTCGCCGTAGGTGCGTAGACCTGCACTACCTTAAGACTATACTTGTTAGATAGCCGGAGTACAAGGTACGCCACCCTTGGCGACACACTGGATGTTTCCTCAATATTGTCAGTGAGGACTCTGTTGACGAGGAACCCCACTCCGCCTTGGGAAGGATTATGTCCCTCTCGATGGTAGAGCAGATGGCCGGATTGTAGAGTCAGCGTATCCTCCCCCTGTCTACGGACTTCGCTTAATCCCACAACGTGCCACCTTATCTTTTCTAGCTCTACCTCGAGTTCCTTAATGTACTCGTCGCGCCGCAGACTTCTTCCGTTGTACGTCGCCAGGTCCAGTCGTTTGTGGTAGCCTTTCCTCTCCCGGGGATTCTTAGCACCCCCTGCTCCATCGTAACCATGGCCGCTACCGTGGCCAGGAATAATGGGGCGACCGGGAACTGGGGGCCGTGTTTTAATGGTGCGCTTCATGGGTGGTGTGCCCGTAGTCGCCACACTGGGCAAGTGGGTTGGCGACCGCGGAGCCAGACATTTCGCACCGGCAACGCCGCTGCCCGTTGCCGGCCTGTGTCATTTGAGTCCGGCCATAATTTGTGATAGTTATACCGCCATCAATCGGTCGTCAGTGCCTCGTTCGTTGCTCAGCAGGATGCACCGCGTGCAGGTGAGGTTGACAGTTGGGGCGACATGGTGTAATTTTCACCCCCTTGCATCCCTCCCTCCCTCCCTCCCTCTTGCACATATTGGTATTTAATCATAAATTTCAATTATTACAGCAGGGGAAAAGAAAGAAGACTCTTCGGACGTTAAGGCTGAATCAATGGAGGTGGAGGAAGGGGATGTGAAGGTGAAAGACGAGCCGGGTGACGCTCAGCCTTCTGACGAAGCGAAGGACAGGAAGGACACAGCGACCCCGCCGCCTGGTAAATATAACTAGAAATTATTGATAGATATATTATTTACTAGCTGCCCGCCCCGGCTTCGTACTGGTGGTGTACCTAAAGATAAAATGAGACAAACTTCAGAGGAAAGAACAGCACCAAGCACAAAAACACAATTTGGCTTTTGTAATACAAAATAAACTATAATTGAAGTCGAATGAATGTCAATCTAACAGTACAGACATTGATTTTGTTAATCACAGCTTCTTTTGCTTATTATAGTGTTCGATGTAATGCGGACATCGAACACGGTAACGGTCATGTGCGGATGCATTCAAACATTCTAGCAACATTTAACATTAATAATTTCACATTTAGGTAGTTTAACATTAATATAATATGTGTAAGCATTTATCCTTGTAAACAATAAAAGGTTGCTTACTGTAACAAACTTTGACATTAAAACACACTTATCCGTACCAACACATAATAATGACCCATCTATTAGTCATATCGCGATTTAAAATGACGGAAACGAAAGAGAAAATTTGTTTTGTTACGTCTTTCCGTGAAATTTTTTGAAAAATAAATTTATATATAAACCTTGTCCTGATAATAACAAACAACAGAAAAGAAATATCTACTTCGTTGCAGTCGTTCTGAAGTTATGCGCGTACATACTTTTCGGCGATTAATTTTTATTTATATAAGATTATACACCCAAACAAAGCTTCTATCGCTAATAGCGATTTCTTCCAGACAACCGTAGGTCCATCCTACAGTGTTAAAAAGATAATTTGATGTGGGTTGGTGACTCGGATATAAGGTTAGGTTAAGATAGGTTGTAAGTTCTGTCAGAGAACTCGGGATTCCTTCTTGGCGCCGATGGTGGTCATCGTGGGGTTTTAGCGGAAATGCCGTAGCCCGACATAACCCACTGTTCTCCAGTACAGCGGGGTATCTGTAACGGATTTCCCCACGTAAAAAAAAGGTTACTTTGTAAGAAATTTGGCGTAATTCCACCTTATTTGGCAATTTTTCGCTTACACCCAGTTAACGGTAAAGTACCTAATCGTTATTTTTTTAAGAGAGTCCTGGTGCAATGGAGGCAAAGTTGGCTGGCGGTGCGGCTGCGGCGCTGGCAGCGGCCGCGGTCAAAGCGAAGCACCTCGCTGCAGTGGAGGAGAGGAAAATTAAGTCACTGGTGGCGCTGCTCGTTGAGACTCAAATGAAGAAATTGGAGATCAAGTTGCGACACTTTGAAGAGCTTGAGGCCACCATGGAGCGCGAGAGGGAAGGTCAGTCATTTTAAAATATTTTAACTAACATCGTCGCAATAATTAAAATTAGATAGTGTAAGAAGAAATATTAAGAACTAGCTGATCCGACAGACGTTGTCTTGTTTTAGCTATGAATAATCAATTTCAACCTTAATTAAAACATTTTCTCAAAAATAGTATTTATATATGTATGTCAAACGAAAAGTAAATGAAGTAATTGTAATATCGCTCCTTTTTTCTGTTCCCTTCTGTTTAACGTATTTATACATTTGTCCAGTACTAATTCTGCTCATTATATCTTGATAGGTCTGGAATACCAGCGTCAACAATTAATTCAGGAGCGTCAACAGTTCCACCTGGAACAGCTGAAGGCAGCTGAATTCCGCGCTAGGCATCAAGCACATCAGAGGTTTGTATAGTTAAAGTATATAAATATAATTAACTTTTCGCGTCCCGCCCCCCTACGTAAGCGTTTCGGCCTTCTGCCAAATTCTGCGAAATCGACCCTGCGAAAAAAGTTAATGATGGACATTGGAAAAAATCATCCATGTTTTTTTCGATGTAATGTATCGCATTGTGGCATCGATTTTATATCGATACATACAAAAATACATCGATTTTTTTAGAATAGATGTAAATGAAAAACTTTTCATTTACATCTATTCTAAAAAAACTTAAAAGAAAAATTTTGAGCAACAAACAAAACGGATTGATTTTTTTTTTACTCTACTTTTTACGTTACTTTATGTCCAGTGTTTTTAAAACATCGATGTTTATCGTCCACTCCTACATCAGGTCCTTTGAGACGCAAGCTGTTTACAAGCGGTGCCTTTAAATGCTTTTTGTGTTTGCATTCACTCAACCAGTTAACCCTTACCAGTCGTAAGTCATCTCTCACATGACAACACTACTGTGTAGCTGCGGTCGTAAGTCACGTGTGAGGTGACAAGACGAGACATGACATGATGTTGCCTTTGCCTTATTAGTTAAATATCCATAACAGAGCAATTGACATCTCCAGTTATACATCAATGCTTTTTCCAATTATTTTTTAATATATTTGGGTGGACAGTTAAAACTTTTACTTAGCTAAGATCCGCGGACAAGCAAACAACAGTAGAAAATTAATAATGTATGTTTTCCTGCTGGATGAAGTAGATTTACACGGAACTTAAACTGAATCTTACCGAAAAAGCGGCCGTCAGCAACTCTCCACCCACGAACCACTATATACAACACCAAACACACACAACCACTTTTCCATCTTGTTCCACATGAATAAAGGGAATGAAAACTGTATCTGGAGGTACAACCTAGCGAGAATCACGTATAAAAAGCTAGCAATTGATAAGGGTTAAATTTGTCTTACTCAGTTGAAATTACCTTGGCTGAGAGTTATGTCACCACCGACGATGGAAAATCTCAGTATAGGATTAGAAGTGTGAAATGTTTTATTTTTATCTAATCAATATATCGATGGCCGAAGGTTACAAGCTGAAAGCGGCGTCGGCCCAGTGGTGGGGGTGGGGGTTGGGGTGGGGGTGGGTGCGGCGGGAGGTGCCGAACAAACGCCAGTGGACGCGACCGCTGCGACACAACAGCCCGCACCACCGCACCACGCCTAAACAACACACTTTTACATTATGTTTTTGTGTATTCACTACCTAATGTGTCCACTTTCGTCTGTAGTTTTAGAGGTAACTCTATATAGAGCTATATGAGGAGGAATCTTTGAATAATGTTAAAATATTAATACTTAATAAACCTTAACACTAGATTGTCCAAGAACTCATTTGAAATGCTTTTTAAATTTATTTTGAAAATAAAAAAAATGTATTTATACTGATGCAATTTCTTAGCATTTTGAGACAGTATACAGTTGTACATATAACTGTATACAGTCACAAACTGCTAAAAAATTGTATCATTGTAAATATATTTTGTTTCAATAAACAAACAGTCAAAATGACTTGCAGGAAAATAAATATTCAGTTATATATCACAATTCATTTATCAATTTTTTGAGTGTGATTATAAAAATGATGTAATCCTTAAATATGTTGTATAAACCCCAGAAATAAATCAAACCAGAAATCCAACGTTCGCATTTTGATTGCTCAGTTGGCTCAGTAGCGAAGCTACCGCTTTGGGTCAATAGTCTCGAGTTCGATGACCGCATCAGTATCGCCTACATATATTTATCCCGAGTCTGATAAGCCCGCCAAATCGCATTGGACAAGCGTAGTAGGTTAAGTTCCAGAAATAGAGAGGCCCGTGCTCAGCAGTGGGACATATATGGGCTGTGGAAAAAAGGAAAAATATTGACAGCGTTTTATCACTTACCATACCAATAAATAGATATAACATTTAGATCAATTAAAATATTTATGTTACATTTGAAATGAATTTCCACAAAAAGTAATTAGTGCCGAAAAATATTATTTGTGGATCGCCATTGTAAATTTCCATTACATTGTAATTTTTTAATAAGCTATATTATTTATATAAGGATTAGTATAGTTAATTTTAGAATACGAATGAAAATGTAGTTTATAAGACAAAACGTTTATCTAAATGGAAAGTAATAAATATACAAAAAAAAAATTATTATTTAATTTCCCTTTTTACACCCTTTTGTTAATTGCATAAAATGCCAAAACTAAGATAGTTCTCGAAATTGAATTGATTTTGAATGAGTCGAGAAATACAATTTATCTTAACAGAAAGTGAATAATGTTTTATATCAGTTCATCTTACTTGTGGTTACTTACGGTGCTGAAACGTTGTAACTGATGGTGTCTGCTTACAAACTCGGTCGCTAAAAGATGATATGAATGTGTGCGTCTCAATAACTACAAATCTCCAAGACAATGTTAACTTGTATAGTGTACCTTCACGTTACTTGAATTAACCCAGTTTAATTAGTTTGGTTTACATTAATTATGAGCTCTACCTTAAAATCAAAAGAACTGCACCCTATCGCTATGTTGCTTAATGATCGAGTAGAAGGAGCGCTCAGAAATCGATTTGACTTACTCGTATACGATGACTTTCTTTCTTTGATGGCAAATAGTTATAACTATTATGCCAATGTCAAGAAAATTACAATAATATCAAGTATCTTGAAATGTACTAGTCATCTTGTCACGTTACGTCTTGATAAAATGGTGGCTATTCTCGCAAAATTTTCTATGGACTTCTTCAGTCAACTTAAAAAGTCACGATACACGCATTTATTTTATATTACTTCACTTATACGCAACCCCATATATATATATATATATATATATATATATATATATATATATATATATATATATATATATATATATATATATATATATATATATATATATATATATATATATATCCACAGTATATATATATATATATATATATATATATATATATATATATATATATATATATATATATAGTACATATACGTATATATATATCATATAGTATATATATCCATCATATATGCACATATACTATATATCCCCATCTATATCTATGCATACATATCGGATATACCTATCGATATATATATACATCTATCATCTATATATGATGCATATCCACATATATCTATCCATATATTTTGGTGTCTTCATATGATGTGAAGCGCTGCTCAGACAGACCATGTGCCATCGACCGGAACAGGTGATAATCAGAAGGGGCTAAGTCTGGTGAATACGGCGGGTGGGGTAAAACTTCCCAGTTGAGTGTTTCCAAGTATGTTTTTACCGGCGCCGCAACATGTGGACGAGCATTATCGTGTAAAAGAATAATTTTGTCGTGTCTGGAGTAGTAATGGGCGCGTTTTTCCTTAAGTGCCCGACTCAATCTCATCAATTGTGTTCGGTAGAGAGCTCCAGTAATGGTTTCGCTTGGTTTCAGCAATTCATAATACACGACACCAAGCTGATCCCACCAAATACACAGCATGAGTTTTTTTCCATGAATATTCGGCTTAGCTGTCGATGTTGATGGTTCGCCGGGCTTAACCCATGACTTTCTCTTCTTTGGATTATCGTAGTGAATCCATTTTTCGTCACCAGTGACTATACGATGCAAAAAACTCTTTTTTTTATTCCTGGCAAGCAGCATTTCACTCATGCATAATCGGCGTTCAACGTCTCTCGGCTTTAGTTCATATGGAACCCAATTTCCTTGTTTTTGAATCATTCCTAACGATTTTAAACGATGTGAAATTGCTTGTTGAGTCACTTGTAGAGTAAGTGCAAGTTCTTTTTGCGTTTGGGACGAATCTTCCTCCAATAGTACTTCTAATTCCATGTCTTCGTACACTTTCGGCCTTCCACTGCGTTCTTTGTCTTTAACGTCAAACTCACCGTTCTTAAACTTTTGAAACCATTCCTAACAACTTCTCTCACTTAAAGCAGCTTCACCATATGCTTCTAGAAGCAATCGATGCGCCTCAGCTGCAGATTTTTTCACATTAAAGAAGTAAATCAAAAGTTCCCGCAAATGATGCTTATTCGGAATAAAACTTGACATTTTTGCACGAAAAAAATTACGTGATGCTGATACGGAATCACTAGTACTTTAAGGTTATGGTGTTGCCAGATGACTAAACTTGGGATATTACGTTTTACATCTGACAATTTCTCCATAACCTTCTGGTGGGGCCATCTTTTGACAAACCGCGGAAACTTATTTGTACACCTAATATATATATATATATATATATATATATATCTATATCTATATATATACATATATATATGTATATAGTATATATATATATATATATATATATATATATATATATATATATATATATATATATATATATATATATTTATGCTTTCCTCACCTAAAGTGTATTTGCTGTGCCCTTAGTGCGTATTGCAGAATTCTTTAATGTTGCTTAGTATAGAGACCCGCTTGTTTGTTTTCCTATCTTTTCATCAAATTATCATATCTGTGCTATGAAATTATAAGGAATCAAAAAATACAAAAGTAATTATGGTTTTACTCCTAATTGCTATTTTACTATCCCGCCTTATCGTGAACTATCCGTATGTTTACAATTTCTACGTTTTTTGTTATTTCCGTTCGGTGTACGGTCACAATAGCGTTTCCTCACTGGAGCTATGTCAACGGTTATAGTTGCATTGGTCTACTAATATGATACTAATTTATATTTTGTGCACAATTTTATATAAAAGCGCTGTCTCAAAAATATCCGCACCTACTTATAAGATATCTATGGTAAGCGTTTATAACTCTGATAACACTTTCAGATGCCTTTCATTAAATTTTGCTTATTAAATACCATATGTTAATGTTATTAACGCGTTAATGATTAAAGTCTATTAATTAAATAAAACAGTCTACATGTGAATCGGAACTTTTCCATCAAAGGTCCCGTATATAACTTACAAAACTTTTTAAAATTTGTATATATAATAATATATTTTTTATCACTTTCGTAATTTATTTTCTAAATCCGTTTATCGATAGAGGCGACTATAAAAAATTTATGATGAATTTTTAACGGTCCCTGACTAATTTATGTCATTATCAGACCTGATTTTCTCTTTTCACTTTTACCTTAATCAAACAAATTATCATATTTAAGGTCCCAATTTGTCAATATTCCATAATTCACAATTTGGCCTATTGGAAAAATGCAATCAAGATTCAAATCTTGATTGAATTTTCCAAAAAAAAATTAAACACTTGTTCTAAATATGAACCAAGAGTGTTATACGCGTATGTAGATATAGATATATGTGTACGTATAAAGAGGCCTATTTTAAGAGAGACATCAAAAAATTAAGATATTTTACGAGTAGGTATAAGTTTAACTAGGAAATTTGTGTGACATACGCCAAAATGATATATCCCTGGCCAGGCGGAGTATCTGTACCGGACAGTTGACTGGAAGAAACTGAAAATCTGGCGAAAAAGGTCACCTAGCCAGATTTTAATGTCCAGCAGTGGACTACCCCAGGCTGATAATGTTGTAACCACCAAAATGTAACAATGAGTTGTCCCGTATCTTTATATCTACAGAACCCCATATTTAAGTAATTTCTATATGCTATGTTTGTTTTCACAACTTGATTAGACTGGGATGCAATAAATATCAGTAGTATGCACCTCGTTAGGACATAGTATTTTAAATCTGTACACTTGTCACTTAAAATGTTGTGGCTCGGTACAGCGTACTTACGATTTGTTTTTCCGTACCAGCTTTACTGTTTATATCAGGCAGGTAAATTTATTGTATATCAAATGAGGAGGATATATATGATTGAAATTCCGTGATAGGAATCAGTCAAAATATAAAAATATATACATCTAAGTATATTATCTTAACGTATTAATATAAGTAATTTTCTTAGATTTATCAACAAAAATTCAAGTTGTTTTGGAACCCAACATAATGAAGGTAGGAGACTTTATGGCATGCCACTCATTGTTTGGATAAACCACAGTATTGTATTCATGTCATTACTTATTTTGCCGCCGGAACGACCCAAGAAGAAAAGAATCTACCACTGGTCACGATGTTAGCGTGCCTCTCGCCAATTCATTTCGGGCGAGCAGCGATCGCTCCATCGATACCTAGGGCGAACGGCTGGACAGTATTGCTACATATGCCCTTTTGGCCGCAAGATCCTCTGCCATCCTCTCACGTCATGCTATACACGACATTATGACGCCAATGGAGCAGATCTAACCTTTAATAACATATTACATAAATGTATGTATATTTTTTTGACTGTGACTATTAGTTTTTTAATGAAGTATAACGTTAGAGCCATGGTAGCACCAATAGAACGGTTCGACGGCGAAGTAGTACAGCCTCACAACACATCGGCATTAACTGGAATTATTTTTTCGTTTTACCACATTTCATATGGTAAGTGTAGGAAACCAGAGGCCCAACTCGCTTTTTTTCTTTTACTTCCCTCTACCCCTCCCATTCATCTCTCTATTTCTCTTCCATGAATATGTTTATAAAATTTATGTATATTATTGACATAAAATAATTGCTAAGGTATCCTCCAATAACGAGCCAAGCTCGCCAGCAATATTTCAACATGCGGAGAGCCCAGTGTGGGATGCTGAGACACAAAGTTTGTATTTTGTGGACGTCCACGGACAAAATATACATCGCCTCAACTATAATACGGGGAAAATTTACACTAAACACATCGGTAAGTTAAAACAAATTTTAATTGATCTTTTAAGCAGAGATGAACTAACGTACAATACATACTGGAGTATATAAGTTTTTTACACTCTATGTACACTCCAAAAATAATCATCAAAATAATTACTTCATCAATATTATGAATTTTTTTATACACCGAAAACTGCTTTAGCTTATTTGCTTATTAGGTAAAACAATTCTCTTAAATTAGGTTATTTAAATTCGCACCCTGTGATTACTGGTCTCGATTTTTATCGTATCAACCAAAACTAGGTTACGGACAAGTGAATGTAGTGTCGCTGATATCGGGGGCACGGCGACTATTGGTGGCGGTCCGTTCTGCACTATATCTTCTCGACTGGGATGTCCCGGGCGACGCAGCACTGCGGCTTCTAGTAACGCTCGACGAAGGCTTACCTGATAATGTCATCAATGATGGCAATGCCGATATGGAAGGTCGCTTTTGGGTAGGTACGTAATCGCAACTTATTGATTTAGTTAATCAAATAAATTACCATAAATAAATGACTGAATCAAATTATTAACCTAAAAGAGATATTTCACTCTAATCAACTTAAAAAATGTCAATTGGATCTCACAAGCTTTTCATATTTCGTTTTAATATAGAAAAGATAGACCAAAGAGGCGCACCGTCTTTGGTCTATCTTTCAATCTCAATATTAAGAGATGGATATAAGGGAAGGAAAGAGTTCATTCACTGAAATGCCTACTGCATTTAATAGCTACTAATCAGTCACACAGTTTGTAACTTCAGTATGATACTTCTCGAAAAGTAAAGGTTCACTCATGACGCACATAAAAATTTGCCAAAAATATAATTATACTTAGACCCAGTTTTGTGAAAAAATTGATGAAAATTTGTTCTCAGCATTCTTTTTCGTATACCTAGCTGCACCTATAAATAAAAACTCTCACAAAATCTGTCTTACTTCCAGAGGTTTACATGTAAAATCCGAATAACATAGGCTAAAATACCTCAAGCAATAAATAAAATGCTATTTTTTGGATACACTGACTTAAAAATAAAAATTCATCGGTGTCACGAGAATGAGTAAGCTAATAGCAAGTGCTGGAGTTTAATGCTTATCTATCAAAATCATCATTGACTCTGTTCTGACTGGCTAGATTGTACTAAAATAATGACCAGTTATCAGGCTTTTATTATGTAATATTTTAATGATCACTATCTATATATGTTTTAAATAACTTTATTAATTATTACACGTGTTTACATTTGCAATGACAGGGCCATGCCTCCTCACAGACAACATACTCTTTAGTACATTTTCCTCTTTTTAATAACAAAATAAAACGAAAGTTAAATCGCTTAAGTATCAATCAAATAACAAAATCTAAAATTATGTGCAACTAAACAAATTAATTCTTTTAAAGTATTAATGAAAACTAAACAACATACTCTTTAGTACATATTATATTCACATTTAACAATGGAACGTCACTGAGACAGTTGTAATTGTATGCAGAAAGAGTAAAAGAAGCACTTGTGATACGTGAAAATTATGCCGTAGCGTACAGACTGCTGATAAACCAACATTTGTAATTTGTTTTTGGTATATATTTAGAATAAAAAAATTTGAAGATTTGTTTAAATTTTCTTTATTTTAAATATATTTCATAAATCAGGTACAAAAGGTCCTCAAATAGGCGACGACGTTGTGCCAGACAAGGCGACATTTTACAGCGTCGAGGTGGACAGCTCACCGCACGTGCGCGTTCAACTGCGACCCGTTTCCATCTCTAACGGTCTCACCTTCGCGCTCAATAACTCTCTCTTGTACTACATCGATTCACCGTCGCAGAAGATAGAAGCATTCGACTACGATCCACAAAGGGGGGAGATAAGTGAGTATATTACTCTTACAATTTTTCAGAAAACTTTTTTTGTTATTATTATTTTATTATATATTTATTATTATATTAAATAATTCTTTTTTTACATTGTTTTACGGCATACACAAACATAAATTAAGTTTTTCCGTATACCGTCGTGAATAGGTGTGGGTGTATGTATAGTATAGTGGGTGCGTGTGCTCAAATTGTGTATGTATTGTGGGAAGTGTGGGTTGTGTCAACTGCCACCCGTCGCCCGCCGCTGTACCCGTTCTATATCTTCTAAAGAAGCGGTGTGGATGTTCGGCCTTATTATTTGTTTTGTGTTTTTTTATGTACATAAACAAATATACCGCCACCTTTTCTATTTTTTTGTAGTTATTGTAGTTTATATCCTTGTAAGTTAAAAAGATTTTGAAGGAATTCCGATACGTTTACTTTGGTTAATATTATTACGTCGATTATTTGATTCGAGGACAAAATGTTCTAGGGAACTAAAGTTTTTTATAATGGATCGGATGTTCATATGAATCCATAATAATTTATGTACCCATATACGTCCTTTTATCTTCATATCCACTGTATACACACGAAAATAAGTTTAACGAAAATCCACTCGAACTTAATTTAGAATCGCGTAAACATTATACTTATAGGCACCTTACTATTTTTACAAAAACATTCTAATAGCCTTTTCATCTCCATCGGCATAACTTCATATTAAAGGATCGAGATTGAAGGGAAGCTTAGCAGTAATCTTTGTATACGTTAACAATGAACAAAAAACTTTTATGTATAGTATTCATGCTCCAATATGGCATTGCGAAATCCCCGATTATTTAAATGTTACATACATCTTTATTGGCCTTGATGATGGCATAAATACTTAACGGATGGCGATCATTTCGCGACAAATCACAATATAATCAGATATAATGACCGGCCGAAGGTAAGGAGAAATAAGATCACAAACATTCTTAAGTATTTTCCTACTACAGGTGGAAGAAGAACAATCATTGACATCTCTTCTTATGGCTATGATGACGCCATACCCGACGGAATGACTATCGATAACAATGGACACTTGTGGGTGGCACTCATGTTCGGTGGTTCTGTAAGTATTTAAAAATCGCATCTTGTTAAGTATTTATAAAAATATGGATGGAGTGAGCGAGAAATAGGATTTCCAAACGTTTTACTTGCTATATAGTAGTGTCTCGATTACTTCTATTCTTCATTAGATTTGTCTAATTATTTTTATTCATTATATATTCATTCAATCGTTAACTATATGTATATCAACAAATTATCTTTATAACAGTTGGAAAACATACATACATTTCATATCATCAATCATATATTACCGATCAATCATAGACGACCGATTGGCTCAGTGGTGGAGCCCTCCGCCCGCGGTGTCAATGGTCGCGGGTTTGATTCCCGCATCGGAATAAATATTTATATGGATTTATAAATGTTTATTCCGAGTCTGGTAACCCCCCAATGCGCATTTTCTTTCCTGCCCCTTCCTTTCTTCTCTATCCTTTCCCTTCCTCTCTGCCAATCCACCGTCTGCCGTGTCAATGGATGCGTGGCTAGGGGCGAGCCTAGTCGCAAGCGTGCCGATCGTCCCGGGATCAGGCTCCCCCAGGGACTCTGCTAGGGCTGACCTCCATCCTCCCTTGCGGCTCGTGGGATTCACTAAGACGAATTTAATATACCTAATTTGTCGAAAATGACGGCGACGTGGGTCGCCACCCGTCACGTCCTGATTCTCACGAGGGCGAAAAGCGACCTGTGGTCGCGGTGTGCTCTGTGGTCTCTGCCAAACCCTGCGGAATATAGACGTGAATATATAAAAAAAAATCATATATTATTTGTGCAAGACCCTACATGACCTATATCGCGAGTCTATTTTGTGGTCAGTGAAAAAGAGTTCTGACGACTGCATCATTACAATTGTAATACAGCATATCCACTACGGGACATGGGCCTGTTGGCGGGTGGATAAGGAATCGCAAATTGGTTTTTATTACGATGCTGCTATAATAATATTCTCGTAGCGTACAAAACCCACAGGAACGACCAGATTGTATACGTTGATGTTACAATCATACACGAATCATGTATTTTTTACTAATGCAACTAAACACTTTGCATTCTATAGTTATATATATATATATATATATATATATATATATATATATATATATATATATATATATATATATATATATATATATATATATATATATATATATATATATATATATATATATATATATATATATATACATATCATCACGCCTCTTTCCCGTAGGGGTAGGCAGAGACCACAGATCTCCATCTGCTATGATCTCGGTATACTTTCCTTGCTTCCTCTACACTCACCGCTCTCCTCATGCAAGCTAGTCGGTTAAGAGTACTCTTCATCTGGCCTTTCCTAAAAACTTCGACAATTTGGTCAAAGTTCGTTTTCTTTGGTTTTCCCCTACCGACCTTGATGATGCTTTGATTTAGAGGGCTTGGGCATCTACCACAGCCATCTAAACTTTTGTCACGACACCTTCTTATACTCCATAGCGCTCCCTTATATCTTCATTCCTTTTTCTATAATTCAAAGTTACTCTACACATACTCTCATTTCTAGCGCATTGTCTGCTTTCATGACTCTTCTGCTAAACCCAACTATCACTACCGTACACACAGTCGGAACAAGCACTCAATTTATTATCTATCAATCTGTAGTTAATATGTACTCAAATATTTTTTTTAAACAGGTGCTTCACATAGATCCCGAAAAACGTCAAGTCGTATACGGCTATAAGTTACCAGTGTCTCGAACAACGTCGTTGTGTTGGGGTGGCCCCAATTTGGACGAACTGTTTGTCACCACAGGAAAATCAAACGAAAGCGATGAAAATCTATCTGGAGCTTTATTCACAATTCGTGCGACCGGCAGTAAAGGTGTATCCACACATAAGTTTCGCTTTGATAACGCTGATATTTACTGATCAAATATTGTTATTGTAATGTTAGTCCATTAGAATTTTGTTAATAAACTTTTTTATACGTATTGTCGTTTTACTTATTCAACATTATTAGTTATAATCTTATTTAATGACATATCCTCTATTTCAATAGAAATGTTTATTGTAAACTATCTATCTGCCCGCCCCGGGTTCGCTCGGTTGTTGTACTTAATGAAAAAAATGACACAAACCTTAGAGGAAAGAACATGATGCACAGAAAGAAAGTTTTGCTTTTGAAATACAAAAGAAAGGGCAATTAAATATGAATTGAAGACATTTTTGATAATCATAGTAATGGCGCCATCTATTAGTTATATAGGAATTTAAAATGGCGGATTTAAAATACCGTGTTCTGATAAAAAAAGAATTATCTAAGTTATGCGCATACATACATTTCGACGATTCATTTTTATTTATGGCTCGTGGGATTTACTAAAACGAATATAATATACCTAATTTGTTGAAAAATGACGGCGAAGTGGTTCGCCACCCGTCACGTCCTGATTTTCACGAGGGCGATAAGTGACCAATGGAGAGCCGTTTCGCTGCGATGAATGATAGCGGATGAAGCCACCCCTGCGGGGAATAGGCATGAATATATAAAAAGAAATATTTATAGATATTAGCACTCGAACACCTTTGATGTCTTACAGCTTGCAGTTCTAACAAATGGGATATCGCTAGACCTCTCCCATTATTCACATCTTATCCTAAGATACGCCAAGCATGTGCATTGCCCTTTACTGTGAAGAATTATTTAGACCAGGACTGATCAAACTAAATAAAAGTCCGTGTTAATATAACATTATAAAGGCTGAAGGCAGAAACCAATACTTTCAGCTGTCAGCTATAAATAAAAGACATATCTTTATTGATTTATTATTATCATGTAACATTCGTTATTATCAGTAGTGTTATATTTAAAATGTAAAGTTCATAGTTGATTATATACTTTCACAAAGATATGTAGTATTGTTATAAATATACTAATTTACTGTTACGGGCTGGGCTTAGGGGATCTGAAAAATGAAATCGGTTTCACTTCATTTTACTTCCACTTTTTCTGTTTTACTATTTTCTTCCGATCTCCCTCTGTATTCAATTTTAAAGTCCTGTATTAAACTTTACTCACCTTTCGACGCACTGTCGCCCCTTTATATACGTAAAAACGATCGAAAGTTCTAGCATTCCAAAATTCACACACTACTGCTAATCTTTTGTAGACATCATCCTGTCTCTTTCCCACGCGCAGCTATCTTCTATTAACTGTTCTTCTCACGTCTTGTCAATTTACTTTTAAAAAGTTGTAATTGCTTTACTTGACCAGGATTTTGAGATTTCAGAATGAGATTTTAATAGATTCATAAAAAAAATATTTTTCACATGTCTTACGCAACAATATTTTATAAAAGGAATTTTATTTTCGGTTGAAAACATTGTAATAGAATTAAAAACGAAAACTTATTTCGAAGGGAAACTTTATTGCAGGATTTGCGTTGACAACGATAATATTGTAACAAGAAAATTGTGAGTTTTAGACTCCATCCATAAACAACAGAACACATGACAACAGCGACGACGAAGTACCGATAATATTGCTGTGACATTAAGTTGCAAATATCAACACTATATAATAAATTGTTACATTTATTTATATAACAGTAAAAATGTACATTGAAATATTTAAAATTTGAAAAACATTACAACCCGCAATATTTACAATAATTTTGTAACCTCATAAAGTGTTAACAATTACGATCAAGCACACGCGATGTTTAAAAGAGTTTTAAAAAGACCCTTATGACCTAATTTTTCATATTTCAACAATTAAGATTTAATTTCCACATTTTGGGTGATTGGTCTTTGAGTGAAATTTCAAAACTGGTTTTTTGGTTCTTTTTCTCTTATTAGGAAAATAAACAGAATCAAATTTAATTATAAAAGAAACGAGTTATGAACAAATTTAATTGCCGTTATATATGATTATAGCATATTACCTACAGCACAACAGCTGATATTTAAAAGAAATCTATTAAAAAAGGTTTTAAAATTAAAAAAATTATACATAGAAAAGAAACATATAAAAAAAAGAAACATTTAACTACCATTTGTAAAAAAATCTATAACTTTTAGTTTACGAAGTCTGGTAAATTGAAAATACAAATAACTGATTTTTTTTACGACGACCGATTGGCTCAGTGGCGGGGCTCTCCGCCCGCGGAGTCAATGGTCGCGGGTTCGATTCCCGCATCGGAATAAAATATTTATATGGATTTTTAAATGTTTATTCCGAGTCTGGTAACCCCCCTAATCCGCATTTCCTTTCCTGCCCCTTCCTATCTTCTCTATCCTTTCCCTTCCTCTCCGCCAATCCACGGTCTGCCGTGCCAATGGATGCGTGGCTAGGGGCGAGCCTAGTCGTAAACGTGCCGATCGTCCCGGGGTCGGGCTCCCCGGGGACTATGGTGCCTTACCTCAGCATGCAGGGCTCTGCTGGGGCTGACCTCCATCCTCCCTTGCGGCTCGTGGGATTCACTAAAGACGAATTTAATATACCTAACTTGTCGAAAATGACGGCGACGTGGTTCGCCACCCGTCACGTCCTGATTCTCACGAGGGCGAAAAGCGACCAATGACGAGCCGTTTCGCTGCGATGAATGGCAGCGGATGGAGCTCTGTGGTCTCTGCCAACCCCTGCGGGGGATAGGCGTGAATATATATAATGATTTTTTTTAACCTTATTATTATTGGCCGAATCATCAGAATTCCTAATTCCAACAAAAAATCAAATTTTTCCTCACTTTTCGATTTAATGTATATGTACACGATCGCTCTTCACATGCGTTCAGCAACTATGCAAACAAACAGCAAGGCTTGTATTTTTTTTGTTTTATCTTTAATAACAAGTAACTTTTCAATCAGTTGAATATTGTGCATTGTGTTGTTTTGGATTATATCCACAATATTCTATTTCTAAATTCTATGAATTAAAGTCAAGATTCAAACTGTCTTTGCAAAAAATAACAATTTACGGAAGCTTTATACGGACGGAGCTACATTATCAATTTTTCTAATAATATTTCGGGTTAAGTACATATATATATATATATATATATAATATATATATATATATATATATATATATATATATATATATATATATATATATATATATATATATATATATAAATTGCAAAAATATGAATGAAGCATAATAACAATCATTAGGTATGATTACTCATATTGAAATGTCAATTATTTACAATTTTTTTTAATTATTTAAGAAATGGCTTTAAATACTTCAAAAGCCCCAACATAGAATATTATAATGTAATCTTATACCTATTCGATAACTATTAACGTTATTAATGAAATTCTGTGATCAAAACAAATAACCATAAGTGTCTTGATTGATGATTAAATGTATTATAAGGATTAACTTTAAAAAATTTAATTGACATTGGAAGTGTCTTCAAGAATGTTGTGCCAATAAGGTTTAAATTTGATTTTATTCATTAAATTTTAAACAAAAAATGTACATTTTGGCAAATTTTAAGCATCCAATTTGTATTTTTTATTGAATTTCAACTATCAATAACAACACCGAGTGAGTGTATACCCAAAATCTATGGTGCAGGTTTTATAGACAGGTAACATTTTAAATATGAGAAATTATCTTTACGTCATGTACCATATACCCCATAAATAAATGTAAACTTAACAAAAAATTACAAAATATATAACAATTAAAACATTTCAACAACCAGTACATAGCACTAAAATAAAGAACGTTAATTCAACGTTTCAACCTTTTAACCACTGAATTGACTTTTTAATTTCAATACAAATACATTTTTTTCTTTAAAATACGAATTTCTACTTGAACACAACATAGAAAAACTATAGTATAAATATACTGAGTCTTTTCTGTCCAAGTTCTTTCACACAAGAATATAATTGTTCTTTAAAAAATATAGGTACTAAAATAAAAAATGCTAACAGTGCGTTGCTAGATACTGAGGCTTGTTGGGTGAACACGTTTTTTTTGTTTTTGTGTAATGTTATTAAAAAAAATCACGCAGCATTCAAAATAGCAAGCTGAAGTTAAATAGCTATCACGACTCACGGCGCCCCTCTTCTCTTTACGGGGCATCAGGGTGTCACGGCGCACAATTTGTGAACCTCTGAGCTACCTAATAAATAAGATATTTTTGTAATCAAAAGTGATTGATTTAATTATATCTAAAGATAGTGTTTCCTAAAGTAATAATTTTTAAAATGAATAGCAATGCCTGTTGTATAATTGTAAATGCTAGCATTAAATAATTTATTTTGGTTGTTTATTGTTTCAACGCATTCCAGTATTAGAAACACAAAAATTAGAAAATTTCAATCAATTACAATCGATATTATATTTTATATCTAACTCGACGACCAATTGGCTCAGTGACGGGGCCCACCGCCCGCGGAATCAATGGTCGCGGGTTCGATCCCCGCATTGGAATAAATATATGTATGAATTATAAAATATTTATTCCGAGTCTGGTAACTCCATCAATCTGCATTGGACAAGCGTGATGGGTTTAACGTCCATTCCTCCAGAAATGGAGAGGCCCGTGCTCAGAAGTGGAACACATGGGCTATTTAAAAAAAAACTCGACGTTAGGCGGCGAAAGGCGTATGTTTTCATCTAGTTGTAGACACCAACCCGTTCTATCATCTAACTTTTATGTAAGCAAAATTATACATTCATGACCTTACGCCCAGGTGTTCACGTTAGAATCTTAATCATTGTTCACAAAGCAACATTTTCAATAAAAATACATCCTCAAGTGTAATCAAAATCGGTTTGTTGTTTCTAAATTTAACTCAGACAAACACAGACCGACAAAAACTTCATCTTCGTATAACATATGTTAATCTTAACATGTCTTACATTAAATCTTAAGTTTATTACTCTGAATCACAATGACTTAGGATACGTACGTAATAGCACTGGCAGTGATCCGGCTGTTCTATATTACGTGATATGACTTGACACGAACACTATTTAGAACAACCTAACTACATATAACCTAACTACATAATATAACATATCTAATGTGTTTAAAATTCATATATCTTTTAAAATGTTTATAGTTTATTAATCAATTTGCTTAAATACAATTTCATGAAATGCAAGCATTAGTAAATTCTTCGTGAAGATCACACGGGAAAAGAATCAATTTAGAAGAAACAACAGACCGTTGATTGACATTTATGGCATCCTATTTTATGGGCATTAATGCAAAGCAGTATTCACAACGGCTATTTTCTATAAAAGATATATGCTATTTATAAATAACAGATTACTGTATATACGCTAATATAATATTTGATAGAACTTTGCAAATATATGATTTTCTTACCAGTTTTAACGTTTAACATATTAATGTACGTTTTTAATTGCATGTATGTTTGCAATTTTCTTGATAATTTACACAGGCTTTGGACTGCCTGCATTATACAAGAAAATTAACAAAAACGACACTTTTATGTCGGTGACTTTTAGTTCCCCGATTTACTTTTTCATTACGAATCATATCCATGAGAGAAACTACGAGTTGAAAGACGAGCTATTGATAGGGCTATGCCTGTCAATGGCTCTTCGAACGGCTCTATTTGTTATATGATCACTTACAATTAAAATTAAATAAACAAATAGTATATACACACCGTACACGTTTCCTAATATTTCTCTTAGGCATTAAAATCGATGGAGTACAGCGATGTTTTCTTCTATTTTTGCTCTCTTCTAAATTATTTGAACTTTTAAATAACAATATACTATACATTAAAAAGTTAACCACAAATCTATTATTCACTGTAGTTAAACTTTTCCTAGAATTAAATTTACTAGTACGTATGTTCCAGTCTAGTTAGAAATTCTACCTATGGAAACTGAAACTCAGTTTCACTCAGAGAATCGAGTATAACAGAAGGAAACCGTTCATATGCGCCCGCCACAAACATAGGTAAATATACACACTTAGTACAGTAAACCTCCTATAACGCGGCAGATTGGTTCCGTGTTACACGAGGGATCACTATATGTATAATCAATGTTCCTAAAACTCAAAAACTAAAAAGAAAAATTTAATAAAATAATTTCACTTCATAAGAACAAGATGTGCAAACAGAACAAAGTTGATAATGAACTGGCAAATATTTTAAATTTTACAGTACAAATATATGACTTGGGAAATCCCCGCGGTATATGAGAGAAATACGTGTTATAACCAGGGACATGAAATCGCGTTATAAGAATACCGCGTTACCGCGTAGGAGGGTTTACTGTAGTCTATTGTTTGGGCGCAATGAGTCCATTCATAATATCGAACGTGTTCCCGTCGGGCGCGACGCATATCTCCCGTCCGTCAGTCCGCACACGCAGCCAGCCCGCCTCGTCCACGCCCGATATAGTGCCCACCACTGGACTTGAAGAATCCGCGTTTTTAACCCGAATCTCTTCGCCGCTGTAAAATATATAAAGCTGCATTACCACTGACTGAGTCACTGACATGTCATTTGGGAAACTATAAGAAATGGAGGGGTCGTAAAAAGTTGCTCGACGGCTGTCGGAGTTGCTATCAAAACAAAAAATAGTGGCAAGTGCGACCCCATTGGTAGGGGGGAGGAAAAATCCAAAACGACGGAAAACAATATGGCCGCCATACAAATCTAAAATCGTCATTTGTTGGCCGATTTCGCTGAAATTTGGTAGAATCCTCAAACGGTCGTATAGCTTCGAGGAGCTGCCACAGGCGGACGCAAAAAGTTAGTTATACTTATTATATTAAGTTATATTAATTAATTAAAATTGAGAGCTTCACAATAAGTCACACGCTTGACAGGCGAATTGGAGATTGCAGAATGTTTTTATTACTTAGGTAGACCCTGTATATGTGTACTCTCATCGCCTGTTATTAACTCGTATCACAGCCACAGGTAAAAATGTGGTGTCCCTTTTTTATACTGGGAACAACCCATAATTTTACATCTTTTTAAAATACGTGTACAGTTTCTAAAGTCCAAAGTTAACGTGACGGTGAGAAATGAAACAATTTTTGTATAGTTAACGAAATTTTTCATAACTACTAGCAAATAATAAAATATACTTTAGCAACCTCAGAATAATAACCAATTAATAATCCCTTATCCGCCCACTAAGCTTGGGGGATTTGTAATGATGATGATACTGATATGTACCTGAGATAAAAAAACAATCAGTGATCGTAATCCGCCCGTTAAGCATGGGGATTGTGATAATGATGATACTAATATGTACCCGAGAGAAAAAAACAATAGTAATTCTAATACGCCTGCTAAGGGTGAACATTGTGATAACACCTCTAACTTTTGAGGGAGCCCGGTGTTAAACAGTAGACTGTTACAGCTGTATGATGATGAAAGTCATCAGCATTAGACGAGCGTGTAAATAACTCTCTAAATACACTAACTTTACATATTATGAAAAGACAAATATACTCACTCATGCAACCAATATCGATAATACTCCTGTAGAAAAACTTCGACTCCCCCCTCGGTGTCCAAACAGTCCAGTAACCGTTCTAGGTGCGAACAGTACCGCGCTAGGAAACGCTCAATCGATATCGGTGCTAGGGATGTCCCGTGTTTATTGTTGTATTCCGATATTATGTCGTTTACACATGTCGTCGGAACACTATTCGATATATTCACTCCAGTACCTACAAAAAATATGGCTAATAAAATAATATAAGAACTTTTCCCGCCAACTTACATGAGTGACGTTGTGTTTTTATTTCATTTCTATAATATATAATTATCAGTTATATTATTTAATTATGGTGGCGTATTATGCAATATAGTTCGATTACGATGTTTAAGTGAAGTGATATGAAATAAATGCGAGTATCGCAACTTTTTAAGGTGACTGAAAAGTCCATAGAAAGATTTTTTAAAACCATTTTATCAAGACGTAACGTGACAAGCAAATTAGTACATTACAAGATACTTTACATTATTATATTTTACTTGACACTGGCATAATAGTTATAACTAATTTCCAACAAAGAATAGAAAATAATATAAGAGGAAACAAGTTTTTTTTTTCGAATAAGTTGGGAGATATTAAATTAATAATTAAATAATTCATATTTTTTTAAAAACGTGAAATCTCGTTTCGCGATCGATGGGAATGTGTTAATATAAAGACATTGTATATTATGTCCCATACAGTTGGTAGTTAGTTATTACATACCCTGTATTTTGATGTCAGTCATAATTACCTATATCCAGTATAACGTCATCGCTCATACAACTCGCTGTGCTAATAACTCCACCAATTTTGACATCGCGGCCATAGTAGATGTCATTGGGCCATTTTATCCTGTATATAATAATGGAGTTAGCTTGGTTGCGTTCAGCGTTTTTAGCATTGATGATTTAATACATCTAAGGTGGCAAGTAAGTGCAGGGCCAACTTTTTTTGCCTCCCTATACAGTAAACCCTCCTATAACGCGGTGCTCTTATAACGCAATTTCATGTAACCCTCATAAGACGAGGGGATTTCCCAAGTCATATATTATACAATTAAATTATTTTATTATATATAATTAAGTTTTTGTTCCTAGTTTTTGAGTTTTAGGAACATAGCTTATACATACAGTGATCCGTCGTTTTTACGGTAAGATTTGGTTTGAGTTCCCCATAAATCCACTTCCAGTAGAAAACACACATTATTATTTTTCTGTTTTTGTTTGCTTGTCGCGGATTTAGCTAGCTTAAGTTTATGTATAATATTTTATCTGTCTGCTTTCACTTTTTGTGAATGTCGTGTCCGTCTTTAAGTAGGAGTACATTTTAATGTTTTCTGAGGGAGGGGGGAGGGTGTTGGGCCTCCGGAACTCGGCCGCTTACCGTACCAAGCGCGGTAGGTAAGCTATCACTCAGACGCCGGTTTTCTGCGGGAGTGTGGTACTTCCCCGGGTGAGCCGGCCCATTCATTCTACAGACAAATATTATGCCATTCTTGACAAAGTATTCGTGTGCAGCGTGGTACTTGCTTTATCTATCTCTAAAAATGGTTAATACAAGCCAGGAGAAGATTTTTTCAGTTCGAAAATGAGGAGTGTAAACCTTATGTCCAGTGTCTCATAGTCGGTTTTATAGCGCACAGCCTGCACAGCCGCCAGTGCCGCTACGTGTTGCACTATCGACAACGTTGGAGACATCCTACGCCAAATCTGAAATGATATAAACCAGTGGTACACCTTTTCTTTATAGGGCAACTAACACGTGTTAGTTGTGGTGTCGCGGGCCGCCAAATGGTAATGACTTCTTAGATTTTGACACTGTTGTATGATGTTATAAATTCAAAACAAATCACGACGGACAAACACAGCGACACGTAGTAGTAGTGGAAGTATGGACGTATGAAGCACGCAGTGGAAGTATGGAAGTCAAGGAAAGGGGATTCCTTCGGTCTCACTCGCTCGATACGGAACTAAAAACGTCCAATGCAAGACTTCGCTAATCTAATCGCTAATCGAAGTATTTACGAAAATACTTAAATGACGTGAAAATACTTAATTGCTGTGATACAATCAGACGTCTGCTGTAAATTAAATAATAAATGAAGAAATTACGTCAAATTAACATATCTATATTAGCAATGAAATATATTCAGCGCGCTCTCAATTTTTCGTATCGGCGCGAAATTCAAAATTATTTAAAATAAAGTAACACCAGGTGGGCCAACTACAGAAACCCGGCGGGGCACAGGTCGAATATTAGCTGGTATTAACAAACGCAGTGTAAATAATAGCCATTTAGGTACATATATCGATATTTTATATTACTTACAGCGATATTTCCAAACAGATTGAACAGAACATTGAAACCTTCAAAAAACAACTTCAACATTATAATATTACTCGACAAGCATTCTGGAGGAATCCTCATCTTGGAGAATCGGTATGCTATGAACATTTAACTTAATACAATATACGTATACTAATAAGTCAACGTTCGAACTGAATAATTAACGTACGGCAACCTGACATGCACCATAAAACAGAACCTTGACGTTTTTATGGTTTTTGGCTTTTGTTAATGTCATGACCCACGATTATATAAAATGCATATAAGCAATAATGATGATTAAATAAAAAATTTTGCCGCGAAACGGTAGTCTCCATAATAAAAATGCTAAAACCATATTTTATTTTGATAGTACCCTTAACCGGCAGGCTTGCACAAGATGAGTTTGGAGGAAGCAAGGAAAGTGTGCCGAGATCGTAGCAGATGTAGATCTATAGTGTCTGCCTACCCCTACGGAAACAGGCATGACGATATGTATGTGATGAAATATTTTGATATATAATGTTCAAAATGTGATAATGGAATCTCAAGTCACGTAGTGGTAAACGTCGATTAAAATTACATCACTTGTTCGGATATCACATGACCACGTTTTAAAGCGTAATTTAAAGTACATGAATATAAAAGTTTAATTGTAATGAAAAAAAAAATTAAATATATTTAGCTGTATTAAGTACTTATTCATTGATTTATTCACATTCATAAATATTCAACACCCCCAATAAACCGAAGTTTAGACAAAGCGAAGCTAATAGCAAAAGCAACTCATATTATATTTGTGATCTATTTAATGTCATCGAAGATAGTACCTGTAACGATATGGAGGCCTGTCCGGGAGGTGATATCCACGCGTTGCCCGCACGCCCGACGCTAGAGAGCTGTCGCCTGGCCACAGCTGCCACTCCGTGACCCAGCCTACCGCCACCCGTCACCCGCAGCGTGGATTGCATAACATCGGCGTACACTACCAGCCGACCCAGAACTTTTGATGTCAAATTCTGCGAACAGGAAAATAAATCTGTCATACATAGAACATATATCATCATCGTCATCAACAGCCTGCGGCAGTCCACTGCTAGACATAGGCCTCCCCCATGGAGCGTCACCTAGCCCGATCTTCGGCTACACGCATCCAGTTTCTGCCAGGCGCCCTGCGCAGATCGTCGCACCATCTAGCCGGGGGGCGTCCCACGCTACGTTTACCGAGACGCGGTCTCCACTCCAGCACTCATTTGCTCCAACGATTGTCGGATCTCCGACAAACGTGACCAGCCCATATATAAATATAAAATATACATAACATATATACATGACATACAACATAAATATACATAACATACAATACAGAACATATATAAATTTGGCTAAATAATTAAATTTCTTAATTAACCCAAAACAAATAATGAGCACGGGTAAATTTAGAATAAAAAGAAACGTAAGGGCTTTTTGCGGTTCACTCAATCCCTTAACTGTACAAAAGAGGCCTAAAAAACAAAAAATTTGGGTTGAGAGGAATGCACCGCCTCCAGGTTATATTGATGTTTCAGAAACTCTGCTAATCGGAAGCGACTTGCCATAGTCAGTCTGGAAGTCCCTCAACCTCCTGTGCACCCAGACCGGTCGCTGTAGAGATAGCATGGCAAAGTGGGGGTCCTCAACTACAAACCCCTGGTGCGACTGTGGGAGAGCCACACAAACAATGGTACACTTGAAATCCTGCTCTCTGTGCTGTGTCACCTGCTCAGCTCAGATCACCTTATGATGGCAACAGATAGTAGCCAAGTTCTGGGCTGGTAGTGTCTGTTGCCTGTTGACCCAATAAAGAACAAAAAGAAAAAATAGCTTTCATGCCGCTACTGTCAGCTAAGTCGAGCATATTAGCAGTTGGATTTTCAGAAGTGGGGCAATTTTTGTATCCCACTTTTGATTTTGGAAATTGGCTTAGACAATGGAAGCAAAAGAGGGGCAGAGATACGAACAGTAATCATGTAATATAGCAATGGGAAGGCAAAAATTTCGCAAGAAACGGGCGTCCTTGCACTGAGACTGAGTTCTCCTTAAATCGTATCGAAAATATCATTTCGATACGATTTAAGGAGTATATATATAGGGAGGAATATATATATATATATATATATATATATATATATATATATATATATATATATATATATATATATATATATATGTATATGTATTATTAACACTGGATTGCCCAAGAAGTTTTTTGAGACAGTATACAGTTTTCTAAGAAATTGTATCATTATAAATATATTTTTTTTTTCAAAAAACAAGCAGTCAAAATGACTTTCTGGGCAGTTTAGTGTCAAATCCATTTTTAAGTACTTCACTTACATCATAATACTCAACAGTGGAAAAATTCTCTGGGCATTCATACAGGCACACGGGTAAAAAAGACTCTGATGGCGGTTCAATGGGTGCCTCTCCTCTCATGCACCATTGTATCGTTAATTTATCTAATTTCTGGACGCGTCTACCATCTTGCTTGGCCGGGCACCATTCGTCCACGAGTGAAAGTTTGTGCTGCATATGTAACCCATAAAGAATATTATAATATTTATAAATAAAAATTGATAGGGATCTTTTATCACCTTAAAATAACATCACAACATTGTGATTATATAAAAAGAAATAAAATTATGTTTTAATACAGATTGCATGTTGTTTTCTCAATTAGAATTCAGTAAATTTCTATCCGCAATGTAGAATAATCTTACACACGCAATATAGAAATATCTTACAATTTGATGGCTTAGATACTCAAAGATATCAAAAGAAGTTTCTATCCGTAATGTAGAAAAATTTTATATTTAAACTCCTACGTTTTTTTGCACAATTTGATGACTTAGATACTCACGGGTGATAAAATTGTTTTAGATGTCGTCTTTAAACGACCGTAAAAAGTCTACGTAAAAATTGAAAGGATTATATCACGGAGAAAAGAACTACAATTCATATTAAATAATGCGATAAAGCTTAATATTTATAATATACTGTATAGATTATGTATATAGTAAAAAAAATAATTTAATAAACTTTTTTGTATAATTACAAAATTGCATATATCTCATTATATTTCATTTAAGTTATTTAACACGGTTTAACACGTTTAATTTATTACGGTTTAATTTATTACAAAACAACCCCCATGAAAAATATTGATAGAAGATCCCTCCACATTGAAACATGCAACAGAAAAGAGAAAAAAAAAATCAATAATTGTGTTAGAGAAAACTCAAAGCAGCTTGTATTTTTTATTGCGTTTAGCGTAACTAAAAGCTCTTAATTTTAACCTTTTAGACATATTATAACTTTATAGCTTGGCAGCGCGAATACAACTTGTAATAATAAAATTGAAAGCTATAAAATCTCATTTCATGATATTGTAACACAAAATATTTACAGGAAAATCAAATATTCAATGAAAACGCCATTATATACCTATAAATGATAAAGACAAACACCTAGGAGATAGAACAACTACCTATAGGCAATACAAATATATATACTGATGCGGGAATCGAACCCGCGATCATTGGCTCGAAAAGTGAGAACTCTGTCACGCTTTAAATACTGGCTGATAACAGCTAGTCCAAATTGCAGTAATATTAGTAGTTAGTAACACAGAAACAAAGTTTTGCTCTTGTAATTCAAAAGAAACAGTACTTGAGTATGAATGGATGTCAATCTATCAATACTGACATTTATTTTGTGAATAATAATAATGGCTATCTATTAAAAAAATACGTCTTTCCGTACAATTTTTTGAAAATTATGTTTTATACAAACTGTGTCCTGATAATAACAAACACAACAAAAAAAGAATCATCCAATTTGGTGCAGTCGTTCTGAAGTTATGTGAGTATATACATTTCGGCAATTTTGTATGTCAATAAAACCAGACTATCAACAAAGTAACAAATATTTCATAGGCGAGTCTTTGAGTGTGATGACAGTCGAGACCGCGTGAAAATCTTTTAGTGCCGATTAAAAAATGCTAATGGGGAGATTTTGATGAATTTACTATATTTCGGAAATCATAAAAAATTGCAATTGCTAAATGCAGTGTATTCCTTCCTTCTTAATTATAATTTTTAAATCATTCTCTTTCTTATAGAAAGGAGAATAATGTAATGCAAATAGTATTTTATTTAAATAGAAAATCATACGAATGACATCAATAATCAAAGGATTAGAAGGTTATTCATATGTGCAAAAAGTTTTTGTAGAAAAGAAACTTGGTTCAATGTTTTCCATCATGTTTTGTATTAATGTTATTCGTATGATTTTCTTTTTAAATACAATTGGCATTACTTAATGCACCGTTTCAGAAGGAATAGAGAATGTTGTAAAAACTTAAAAATTAACATAAGCGAAAAGTGCCAATAACGATGGCACTTTACACTTTATCCGGCACTAAAAGGGTTAAACACGGAATGAGTAAGCGAGCAAACGGCAAAATAAAGCGAACGGAACGGAAGAATAAAGCGTATATTGTACATAGACGGGAAAAGCATTACTGCAGTTTTTGCATAGCTAATCAGAAAATGATTCCTATGAATAATTTCAATTTTATTCATAAATTCTTCAACGATATTATATACACAGAAATATTATACATAGATAGAAATATAAGTAATAGCACAAAAGACTTAAAAGGAAAGTATACGTATATGAACTAGCCTGAAACTACTAAAAATTCGCGACACATGTTGTAAATGGTTGTACTTATTCAAAAACCTTCCAGTATTCACCAGTTTCATCACAATGTGATGAATGATTTAAGAACGAAAATGAATGATTTAAGGGCAAACAAATATTTGTTTTTATATACGAATTTTTAAGAGTGTGTAAAAGTAACACTTAGGTAACGGGCAGATTTACAGAAAGCATACATTAACATATATATGATCATGCAAAGGTTTAAATAAATACATATATACACATTGTAAACTGACAATATATACATTTTTGCTTTCTGGCAGATATTTTTAAAAATATTAGTTGTTTTTATAGTGATATTGTCAAATAAAAAACAAGAACTTAATTATAGCGTATAAGTTTTTAGTTTATTATAAAGTTCATTAGCGTGGACAGTACATGATTTATATAATCTGTGGTAAATCACACGAATTATATCATTAGAAATTACGAACGCAGTTAGCCCTGCGATCCTGACTACGTTTGAAGAAACTAGTTCATAATACTTTCACTGATAACTCACGTTACGTTCTACTTCGTGACTGACAAAGCACAGACGGTAGGATGCAGTAGGACTTGTTATGACTGTACAAATGAAATATAAATAAAACTCCGGCTATATTAATAATACGATTTAAAATCAAGTAAATTTTTTTTATGGATAGTAAGACAAACAAGTGTGTTGTCTGATAGAAAACAATCAACGCCGTCTATAGACATGTAGAACACCATAGACATTGCAGGAGCGTTGCCGACCTTTGATGTGTTGTAATTTTCGAAATTTTTATTTTTAAGCAATTCAATTTTTATTTATGACATAAAAATGCGATCATAAAATTTTTATGCCCCGTAACGATAATCAAAGTGCATACCTCGCACATGTTCATAAATCACGTGACCAGTATTGACGTTTTGGGAGTAAATTTTTAAACGGAATTTTTCGATACATGAATATTAAAGTATTACTTGTATTAAAAAATAATATTAAATATTTTTATCAATATCAGGTACTTATGCATGAATTAAACTCGCTATATAGTAACATTGCTATTATTGATAAGTATTGATATCGCTTTAAAAGCCTCGTCAATATCATGAATAAATTAAATAAATAAAATTGCGTTTGAGATTAGCGTACAAATTAAAAAGAAATGCAAGTGAGCGAAAAGTTTCCACAACGGTCATATACACAGGTCTTGCATCAACAGTGGTGGGGGGTACGTCAGCTTAATGGTTGCGCTATTCTTTTCAATTTACAGCCGCCAAACGCATGACGATAGATGGGTGTGCTGTGCAATGAAGACAGAATAGCATTATGTCTCTTTTATGCCTTTTTAATGAATAAAGCTCTAAAAATGATATTAAAATAGAAACTAAAATCTCACTAATCTATTAATTAAACTAATTTTTCATATTAAATTTATAGAAGGGGGAACCTGCTATATTATAAGATATAAATAAATAAAAACTTTAAAAAAATATATAAATAAAAACCATTATAATCTGATAAAAGGTATAAAATTTATTGAAAAATATTATTTATTATTTTAAAATAATCTTGGTCTTAATAAACGTTCATAATTATTATTAGCTACACAAAACCAATTGAACAAGCCGTTTACAATCGCTTGTCACTCAACCGGCGTGCACCCATCTATAGCAACGACGTACAGCGGCCTTGACGCGAAAGAATAGTTATGATACATCGTACTAATCTTTCACCACTGAAATTGGACTTCGATGTATAAGACCGTGGTTCCCACGCTCTCACTAAAGCAAAGCGAAGCTCAATAACGGATAAGTGTGAAGCGAGGCGCATCTATCTCACCGGACGTCACACCGTCAAGTGGCCGGGGCCAGCGCCCGACGACGTCGCCCACGCCCCCTAGCGGACAACACTTGTATAGTTCTATATTGTTGTCTCTGTCTCGCTTACTTACACAGCACTGTATGTTCTATTCATTTGATTTTCTTAAGCCGTCAATACATGTTGGCCGCCCTTAGGCCAACGCGAGTGTAGGCAAATTGATACAGTGACGGTTAATAGTGTCAGGCGTTACTTTGCGGAAATCCATTATATTGAGGAAAGTCAGAATTTTCACTTGGCTAAGATCCGCGACAAGCAAAAAAAAATTAGAAAAAATAATAATGTATGTTTTTTACTGGAGGAAGTGGATTTTCAGGAAAGACAAACTAAATTATACCGAAGAACCTACCCACTCTCACCAACATCAAACACACACCACCACTCTTCTACAATGTAAACGACACGTGTTTCACCTCAACACGAGACATCATCAGGTATAGTAGACTCTACGGAAGACAACCGTTAAGTGTTTTGCTATTAAAATGGGCGCTATAACTGCTACGAAATTAAACAAGTGTTCGCGAGCGATTGCCAGTCGGGGCAAGCTACGTCAAATGAGTTCTATACACGTTGGCGCTTGCTTTCGCTCGGCCAACTAGGCAATCGACACCAAGCGATGGCAAGGCAAATATGCTGTCTATTCGTTGGTATTAGCCTTCGCTTGCCAACGCTCGGCCGACATATATTGCCGGTTTTAAAAGCTACATTTGTACCTATGTATTCCAACATCAATATTACAATTCGAGCTATAAAAAGAAACTAACTGCCATAGTTGGTGAGCTTCGGCAGCTCGCTGCTAGAGAGTTATTTCTTATGATGCAAATTATGTATTGAAATTTGTAAAATATTTTTATCTTCTACCTGATATACTATCATTGTGTGACAGAGAATACACAGCTGAAACCAGTGCATCTAGAAGCTTGAAATTTTGCACAGGAATATCTTATATAATATAGGAGAACACTGACAATTGAAAATTTATCCGCTAAGGACATAAGTAGGGTATAACGACTATTTCTATAGAAGGTCCAATCCGGTTTATGGTTAGTATTAAGGTAACATCAAACAATGAATACTTGGCGTGTCGTTTACATATGGTGCAGTTTCATTCTTATAGGATTCTATATAATATTTTTATAGGATTCTAATATAATTACGCATTACATCACAAATGTTCTTTAATAGTATTAATTTAAGTTCCATAACACACTTATTTTATGGAAAATTCTACAAGCATCAATAATTATAAACCATTATTTATAAAACCTGAGGTTCAAACTTATCAATTTCATAAAATAAGCGTACCAACATGTCTACAATATGTGGATGCGAAAATGAATGCGAAACATGATTGAGAATGTCAAGTAAAAATATTCCTCACCACATGGTTCCCGAGAAAAAAACCCATAGTGTAATCTATTTGGCGCAAGTCCTTTGGATCTTTAACGTGAAGCCCTAGAATGTCCCCCATGATTTTGTGTATAATTTCCAAACGAGCATCATTGCTTTTAATGCCTTCTTCACCGAGGTAATCACTTGGATCAGCTTCTAAGTGAATCTGTAAAGGATACATAAATTAATTTAAATTATACAGTTAGAATAATTATGCGGCGTAATAAAGAAAATCCACAAGGGAATTTGCAATTTATTAAAAATCATAATAATAACTTTTATTCGCAATGAAGAAATAATAATAAATAACTCAATACGTAATATGACGAAATAAAATATAAAAGCAAGTGCATCACAGTAAAATTACTATTATAATAATAAGGTGTCAATTATGTAATTTGAAATTAGTATTTCATTTTTTATTATCTGGATTAAATTACTATTTCCGTCAAAATTGAGACGGTTTGCCGTAATCCCGATGTTTGGAAATCGGATTAAGCATCACGAGTAGGTTTTATACTCAAATAAACGCTGCTAGTATAAAATCCGATCGATTCGCCGACAAACGTGCCAGCCCCTTCACTTTGTTAACTCGGTGAACCATGACTTTGGAGAAGAAGTGGGATGAGTCTATTTATAGCAACGATTATCTTTATATTTATCTAAACTATCACATAAAAAATACTTTCCGCTTTTAAAATTTTATATCTTTATGTTAAGAATCCAAACTTTACAATAATGCTACAGGATTTTATATCTTTAGAACAATGAAACCTAAAATATTTATATAAAAATTGTATATTTTCGTTCTCACCTGAGAGAAAATTGCTATACCGTTATTAGTAAGATCCGTCGCCTGCAGCAATGATGGAGTACGCCACGTCTCTTCTGATGCCAATATCTGGATATCTAACTCATGGCCCGGATGACCTGTGTATTTAGAAGGCCTGTAAAAACAATCAGACATGTATTATAATAATGCTAGTGATTGTTCGTTCATTCTGTTTGTACGTTTAGCTAGATTTTAGTATACCAGTGGGTGAGTTCAAAATCCCGAACGTGATCACATACATACGTATGCGTGCAATCTACCTGCGCCTTTGTCAGCGATCGGGACTTGCGTCTTCAATGTGACGGTCATTCGAAAATAAAATATTCTAAGTAGATTTGGAAAACCACATATAAAACGACTAGACGATAATTAAAAAATAAAGTAGCTAGAACCACAAAAATATGATCGCTAAGGGATTATTAATAATTAAATAATATATATCAATTAATAAAATTTTGTAATAAACAAACAGCATATATTTTTGAAGTCAAAGTAGAGGTTTCGGACGTAAGAGTGCGTTGTGTGTTAAAGAATACATTTAAGTCACTTTAATATACAATTTATTTTATTTATTTAGGATTTAGGAAGTAATGAGAAGGGGAAAAGAAGGAGGGAGGAAAAGAAGTAGGGTCTCCGGATCTCTGTAATAAATGTACGAAACGCGGTAACAATCATGTTTCTATCAAACAATTCGACAAATAAGACATATTTACCACTATATATACATACCGCTGTTTCTATCAAAATATGTAACACTCAAATATATCTCATGAAACAATTAAGATATTTATTACAGTATAGCCCATATTTTAAAAAAGTTCATCTAACATGCAAAATTGGTTTCAAATGATCATAATGCTCACTACTGAAACTGTTAAAGTATTATATTTAATTAGTTAAAATAGTAGAAATTAATATGAACATTTGAAAAGATTATTTTTACAAATTAAACTAAGAAATTAGCCAGCCATAATCATTCTAAAAACAACAAGCTTATAAAATTAATTGGTAGTAATCAAAGGTTATCTATTCAGGCATACAAATGTTTATTAGTATGCATACCGACTAAAATTGCCATCTTGACTTGCTCTGTAAAATTATTTCAATACAATTAATGATTTGGTATATAATGTATCTTTCACCAATTTTATAGCAATTAATTTATGTACTCACTGTCTGTCACTCTCAGTGGAAAACTGTTTCTTGGCAGGAGATGCTTGATAGCAGAATATATGATGTTTCATTTTTACGGACATCCATTTGTCGTAACTAAATTGTACAACTTCATTTTCACGCACCTGAAAGTAATTCTTGATCAATCATAATTATCAGCCTGCAGGAGTCCACTCCGAACATAAGTCTCTCCTAATCTTCGGTTGAACAGATTCACGTTTTGCTAGCGCGTCGTTTCACGTCTATCGCAGATCGTTACTATAGCACTCGTATATTCCACCGCTTTTCAATTCGAGGGCAAACGCTTGCTGCATGTCGTCTGATGGAAAGCAATCAACGCCGCCCATGGACAACCGCGACACCGCAGGAGTCGCGGAAGCGTTGCCGGCCTTTTAGGTATTATAGGCCTGTTTTTTGAAGGTTCCAATGTCGTAACGGTTCGGAAAAACCGCCGAGGGTAGCTGATTCCACAAACTGGTGGTGCGTGGAAAGAAGTTATGGGAGAAACGCACCGTAGTAGATCGCCACTCATCCAGGTGGTGTGGATGAAGTTTTTCTTTACGGCGAGTTGGCAACTCTATATTCAGTTTACATTTTTTGTGCATGATCAGTATTGGGGTAATTGGGGTAGGTAGATAGTAGGATATTGAATTTTCGAACTTACAACATACTGTGGTCTTCTATTGCACATATGTACATGCCCTTTTTTCAAAAATCAATACCAAAAAAATATCATTATTTCCGGGAAGTAGATAAATATTACAAAAACTGTCTTACTTGCAAATAAATCATTCTATTGTATTCTTCTTACGATTTAGGTGATACTTAATTTGACATTTAAAGTTAGTAATAGTAAAACCCTATAAAATTTATTTTTATTTTAAGTCTATGCTATTGTAAAATAAATTTTATTATTAACTAGCCCTCCCGGCTTTAAACGGGTGGTGTAGCTAATAAAAAAATGAGACAAACCTCAGAAAAACTAGCACGACGCACAGAAACAAAGTTTTGCTTTTGTAATACAAAAAAAAGAGTAATTCTCAAGCGCTGCGGACGGGTATCTCATCTCTCAGGATTTTTTACCGCTTTTACCATGAGGAATGATCCGAGGAATTGTTTGGAATGATTCCTGCCGCCGAATTCCACAACCGCACAACTCGCCGTAAAGAAATTTTCATCCCCACCATCTGGATGAGTGGCGATCCAGTAATGTGCGCTTCGCTCGAAACTTACTACCTATGGCTACCATCGGCGGTTTACCAAATCGATACGACATTGGCACCTTCAAATACCAAACCTACACATAAAGGTCGGCAAGGCTTTCGTGTCTCCCGCGGTGTCGCGGTTGTCTATGGGCGGCGTTGATTCTTTCCATCAGGCGACACCCTTGCTTGTTGCCCTCTTATCCCATAAAAAACAATCGAATATGAATGAATGTCAATATATTTATTATAATTTTATACATTTATATTGTCATAGTTTCTTTTGCTAATCATAGTAATGGCGCCATCTATTAGTTATATTGCAATTTAAAATGACGGAAAAAGGGAAAGTATGTTTTTTACATCTTACCGTTTAATTTTTTGCAAGTTATCGTTTATACAAGTTGTCTTCTCCCTTCTACGTGACATTGGCGAAACATATACATACATACATACGTTTGAAATGATTGACCCTGAATCTTACATAATACCTACTTCGATCCCTAACGATAATACAAGATTATATAGAAATCAATACTACCTAAACCGTATTCAAATATAACACAGAAAAATGTAAGAAGTACCTCAGCGGTCTTGTAGTAGGGTAGAACAGTATGCAACAAATCAGAGCAAAGAGCGAGTAGGCGCCCGCCGTCAAGTAAATGCGCCAACAGCAATGGAGCACATCGACCGACGCATCCTGCTACTGCCACCAATGCCGCCCTACCCCTCCACGCTCCCGCCTCTAACGTGTCGCGAGACACGCTGTATAAAGTATATCTAAAAATCGTAATAGCGATGTTATCAGTATAAAAATCCTAAAAAACACAACATAATTTTATTTAAGGTATTTAGTTTTTATTAATAATTAAAATGTAATATTTAGCTCGAGTCACTAGTAACTTCCGACGCAGCTAAGTAGAATCTATTGTTTATATCTATCCTCTATGAGTTACCATAACAAGTTTTCGTATTCACCTTATAGTTTATATTGAGCTTAGATGGTCTGTTTTACCACATCCACCTTACTCCCCGGATCTTGCCATGACAGACTACCACTTTTTCTGTTGATATAATTGAAAAACTGCCAGGAAGATGGGAGAAGGTTATAGATAATAGTGGTGAACACATAATAAATTAATATATTTTTTGTTATTCAATGAGAACAAATAAAATGTCTGACAAAAAAAAATGGAAGTTACTTAAATCTCGACCTTATAATATCACTGTTAAATCTCCGACCGAAGGCCAAAGGCAATCAAAGCGAATTACGTCATTTGTTCACAAAAAACTTGACCAGCGTTTTGGAGCTAAATTTAAAATAGAATTAAAAATACGTTTATATTAAGGTATTAGTTATATTAAAGAAAATTAAATAATTTTAGCTATATTAGTTACTTATGCTTATTATTTATGATAAATTAACTTATTTATCATAAATCAGAGAGTCAGAGCCACACTGAGAGCAGATTTCCTAGTCAACATTATTTCCAGTCCACAATCACTTACTTGAGAATCACTTCAATAAATTTAAAATACAAAGTCAATCCACTCATAAAATAAACATTGAAAAGCAGATTATAAATGAGTCTCAGAAGAAATCCATAAAAAAAAGAAATCTAATAAAAGATTACAGAGAACCAAATTTCTCTTTTGTTTTATAAGACTAAAGATTTCCTCCACTTTATATGTATAAAAAAACTGTCTATATCAATATTATAATATGCATACATATGTTTAAACACTATGAACACTTACCTATCACAATCTAACACTTTTCTGAGTGAAGCTTCCAAATTATCCCTAGCTACTATACTATCAGAATATATCAAAACATTTGGTGATTTAGTATTTACTAATGGACGGGAACTCTTTATTGACTTTGGTGTACTTTGTTGTGATGAAATTTTGTGACATTCCTCTTTCACAATTGGTATTGTGTCAACTACTGTTAAAACTGGCGGTTGACTTTTTTTTGGCCCTGTTGTACTAACAACCCTTTTGTGAGTTGTTATAGATTTAATTTGACTAGAAATATTTAGTAGTGATGTTGATAATTGACTGGTTCCTTTTTTCAAATCTAATTTTAGACTAGACTTCTTTGGTGTTATATTGTGTTGTATTTCAACTGTGACATTTTCAAGAACAACTTCTTTTTCTTCAGGTTGTTCTATCACTTGGGTTTCTGGAGTTTTTGTTAATCCAAGAGATTTTTCTGTATCTTTTTCCGTTTTGTCAAGATCTTCTCCAGAAAGTGATTTAGTTGTTATTGTACTTACATCAGCTAATGTTACAGGTTTTTTAACTACAATTGATGTATCTAACATTTGATCACTTCCTCCATTCATTTCTGTTGTAGTCTTTCTGGCATCAGATTTTATGTCTACAACTTTGGATAATTTTCGGAGAAGACCAGCATGGACTGGCCATGGGAACATATCAGGTTGATTAAGGCCATGCTGAATATCACTCCGCAAACCTCTCATTGCTGTATCTGTAGCTTTGTTTGGCTCACCTGATAATTGAACAGCTAAAAATTTGTGTTTTCTTTAATTACAAATTTACCAAACAATTATTACTAATAAAATATTGAAATAATATTAAGTGCGCCAATAAGTTCTCGCTGTTTGTCATTAGATGGCTCCAGCAGTAAATGTTGGTCAATTTTGAAATATCCAAAACTTCATGAACCAAGTAGAAATATGGTAAACAAACCGCTCTGATTTGTTAGTGATTTTATTGTGGCGTCGTATATATAATTGGCATAAGCAGTGATGAAAAAGTGATTTTACTGCATGGCAACGCTCGGCCTCCTGATTCCAAACCTAAATGGAAACACTCAAACGACAAGTCCCTACCCCACCTGCAATATTCCCCAGATATTGCACCATCCAATTATTATTTGTTTCGTTTGATGGTACATGATCTTCCTGATCAGGAGTCCCACTCATATAAAAACATTGAAATTTGGCTTGATTCGTGGATAACTTCAAAAGACAAACACTTTTATTGTAATGGTATTCAAGCTCTGCCAGAAAGATGGGCATAAGTTGTAGCTAGCAATGGACAATACTTTGAATAATATAGTGAGAACTTAGTTGCACACCTAATATTTAATTAGTATAATGAAACATGATTACCTACTTTGTATCCTAACAACTGGTAGTTTATGATCAATTATAAATTCACCACCAATGAAGTGGAATCCCATCACACTAAGGTTCTCAATGTTGGTCTTCAATACGAGAGCTAAATGTGAACCTGCCTTCCATGCCACTGGTAGGCCCATTGATTCCAACTGAAGTTAACACAATAAACTGTAGACTAAATTTAACTGCACAAATAACACCGCTAACTGAAATTTTATGCTTCACATCAATAATCTGACGATTCAAAAGGTGTAATAAAGATATGTTTACTTTCTGAGTCAAGGGTCATGGTTCTAATCTTGCATTAGTAGTAGTATTTGTTTGGTGTACAAGTTTTCATTCTTTTTCTGAGAATTAGTGCTTATCATTTGGGTGTTTATAATGGTGCTCACATCACATATTGGCATTGTACTGTAGGGCTAAGAATGTAACACATTTTATTTTATTTGCTCCCATAGTCACCTCTTTTAACACCCACAAAGAAATGGGGTAACCCTATCTATAACTGATAAAATAGTAATATAATTTTATTTAGTCCAAAGTCAGTAGTGAACCACTTCTATAAAATATAACTAAGAAAAGCTACTACTTTAGGAGTTCATAATCATAAGTTTGATTCCCGCATTATATATAGATAAACATATGATGTTTTGAGTGGTGAGTAATGTCCTTCAGAAATAGAGAGGTACAGTATTCAATAATGGGATATATATAGGTTATACTTAAAAAATTCAATACTCATGAAAATTGGCTTACAGAAATTATATCATTTTGTGAACTTCTTTCGTGTGGATCCATTTCACATTCAAACAGCACTTCAACATCAAAATCCTGAATTGGCGTGATATCACTGGATCCCAATGGAAGGCCTCCCGAACAGGACACCCAATCACTAATTTCTATACATTGTGTAGGTTTCATACTACAAATTCTTGATGCATTTGTATAATCCAACAAATCACAAAGGTATGCATTCTTTGGATTTGTACATAACTTTGAACTTAAAGTAGGTGTTTCTGGAAAACAGAAAGCAAAATCTAAAATATCAACATATAACAAAAATTAATCATTTACATACTCATATATTTAAAAAATCAATATTATAAACATAATAAATAACAGGAGTGAGGCATACAGAACAGTTAAAAACAATTAATGCTCTTTCTATTCTTCCAAATGAAAGTTACCTTTATTTGGAAAAATATAGCAGTTATTACCTGTCACAAAACATGCTTGACTCTATTCTAGTTACGTTTATTGCAAGACAGTTTTAAATGTTATGGAACATGACAGCTCATCTACTATGTGTGAAATGGTCGATAAACCTTTATACTTAGTATATGATTTTGTATGGTAGAGCCATACTTCAATATAAAAATTTACAAAATGTTAAAAGTTTTGGCAAATTTTAGTCTCTCTCTATCATATTAATGATCTAGCTCATCCTGTGAAATACGATAGTTGCACAGAAAATTTCTGTGTAGCTTCACTAATGCTGTTTTCAGTGTGTTGAAAGTTTGATTAACAAGATTCATTATTAATGGACTCAGGCGTTACTTTGCGGAAATCCATCACTATATGGACAGTCAAAAGTTTTACTTAGCTAAGATCCACGACAAGCAAACTTTTTCACTTTTCACTTTTCGGTTGTCTTCCGTAGAGTCTACTATACCTGAAGATGCCTCGTGTTGGGGCGAAACACGTGTCGTTTACAAGATGGAAAAATGATAATGTGTGTTTGGTGTTGTGTATAGTGGTTGGTGGGTGGAGAATTGGCCGATTTTCAGTAAGTTTTTGGTTTAAGTTCCAAATAAATCCACTTAACTCAACGGAAAAACACACATTATTAGTTTTCTGTTATTGTTTTGCTTGTCGCGGATCTTGGCTAAGTAAAACTTTTGACTGTCCATATAACAAGATTCATGAAGATCAATGGGGTGCAATCACATCTTGAAACATCAAACGTCAACCTCATCTACTTGCTGTATGTCTTTCTATACAACAGAGGTAACTGATGACTAACTGAGGCAATATGATAAACCAGGGAATATAATATAACAAATGCAAAATGATTTGTTTCATGGTTCTTTAAACAAATTATGTAATAATAAGACTTACAACAGTACAAACTAGTATGTACTAGTTTGTACTGTTTGAAGAAAAAATAGTGTGTGCTAGTTTTTCTTCACAATTTCGTTTATGGACTCCAACTTATATGTATAAGATGAATTAAAATCGAATTTTGAATTCATACCTGCAGCATTTTCAGGCACTTTACAAAACGCAACACTCGTATTACCGCTTAGGAACTCCAGAAGGCGAGCCCGAAATGAGCGTATACGCCAAGTCTTGATAAAAGTCATCGCAATATAAATTGGCGTAAACAGCATGGTAACGTAACAGTAAATACAATAAGAGTAGTGTAGTACAAATCAAATTTCCATTTTAAATATAATAATAGTCATAAGTTTCGTTAACTAAATATTTAAATTATTGATTTGAAAGACCATTATATGCATTAAACTTGCAGAAATGTTATAAAGCGTGACATGGACTACTGTAAAATCCTTTACTTCATGTAATTCAACCCACCAAATTTGTTACAAATAGCTTTTTCTAAACGAATAAATTAGTTTTTCAAAAATTCGATAATTCGCACCTCAATCTCAAAATGTAGACAGAACTACTAAAAACTTAGAACTACAAATATAATTGCACAGATTATAAAGAAAATAAAATTGAATACCATACAGTAATGACATTTGCTTTCCGTTCTACCGCAGAAAAGGCGCATTTCAAAAATAAAATTAATTTTAAAAATTTATTATATATTCGTATGGCGTGTTTCAATACAGTTTTATGTTTAAATCAATTTCTTTATGATTTGTGTAATTGTGTTTAGAAATAGAAAAATCTTTATTCATGGCACCTTTTTTTACATTAGATATTGTATTGTAAATATCTTAATATTCAAATAAACAAAAAAAAGAAAATAATTTTAATGTAACAAGTGTCATTAAATGGTTCTTGCTCAGTATATGCCAGGCGTTCTATTGGAGCATCGGGCACTGGTTTTTAGCAAGAAACGTGGTCAAATCGCAGACCACAGTAACGACATTGATACAGACACACACACACATACATACATCCATATATATACTACTCATACTCATATACACATACAGATACAATACAATAATATTAAAAACAACTAAATCATGTTATAAAATTCTCCGTAAACAAAAGAACAAGTTCCTGTTTGCATAGTTAAAATTAAGATTTTTTTTAAACATATTTATAGTATGCAAGTCACGAAAAGGTCGTGGCAAGTAGTTTCAACACTTAGTTGCGGTGTATTTAAAGCTACCACGAAACGCAGCTGAGCAAGTGGCGAGGAAGGTAGTGGTAGACTGAAAAATCCATAGAAGATTTTAGTAGAATAGCCACTATTTTATAAAGAGAGAACATAACAAGTTTACCAGACATTTCAAGAGATTTAATATTATTCCATTTAACTTGACACTGGCATACTTTTAACTAATTGCCATGAAAGAAACAACTTTGTTTTTTTTTTACAGCAAAGCAGATAAACACATATTCATGGCACCTGGTGGTAGTGATCACGCCCATAGACATCTGCAACGCAGAGGCCGGTAATGTATCTAAGACTTCTCGTCTTAGATACATTGCCGGACTTTTGCGAACACATACACTCGCTTGTCTATATGGTTAATTCAATTTTTCTATGATGAAGCGGCCAGCAATAACGAGTATAAGACGATTAAATATTTATATTTACTAAGCCCACTAAACGAAGAGTGTGTTTTGATTATCAAGGAATCGTCAGCAAACAACAAAGATTATTCCTTTTCCTTGTTTGTTAATAATAAACGATAATGTTCTAAAACTAAATAAACTACTAAATTATAAACTAAATTATTTATTTTTTTTATTTTATATATTCACGCCTATCCCCCGTAAGGTTTGGCTCTCCATTGGTCGCTTCTCGCCCTCGTGAGAATTAAATTAGAAGATATCATTTACGATTTATATACTAATTTCGAATAAAACGATCTTGTGTTTGTGGTAACTTGTTCATTATTTTAACCGTAACAGTCCAGTACTGAACAATAGATTTTCTTATGAGGAATATTTTTATAATCCATCAATTGGTATTTGCATCCTTAACAGTGTCGTGTCACCCAGTCTCTAAATAAAAAATTGTATAAAAATATAAAAAAGTTTTCTTGCAACTAGAATTCTTGCAAAAAATGTGATTGATGATTTGGACAAAAGTTTCCTGTTGTTTTCGTACTAAGATTTTCACTATTTTCTGTTTCTTTTAATATAATTGACATTAATGTCATTGACTAGCGGTATAGGTAAACGCGTATAAATTGTCACGGATATGAGGTTTATAGATTATATGTTTTAAATAAATTCTCATATCCGTGACATGAGTAGTGTAGTTTTCTTACTTACGTATATCTAGAATTAACTATATTATAATCACACATTTGTTTACAATATTCATCTTATTATATTGTAGATTCTCTTTTCAATTAACGATAAGGAGAGATAACTGATATGGAAAAATAGGTACGTAATAATGTTATGGCTGCAGTAATTGGATTGGTGCGATTATATCAGGAATGCCGAACCTTTAATATGCATATACACGTCATCAAACAGTCCTCTGCTAAACTTTGCTTCCTTCAAAATTGAGAGATTTTGCCGTAACCCACACGTTTGGAGGGCGGACTGGGGATCACAGAGTTTCAGAATACATATGTACATAAATATATGAAAATAAAGTTTTGGAAAAGACAGCAAATAGAACATATTGTACATATTGTATATTTGTATCTGGCATAGAATAGGGCCCCTCGATTTTTTTTCATGGATGTTCGACAAGGCGGCTATGCAACTCAACTATCAGTAAAAGGAAAACAACGTCTGCTCTAAGGATAGAAACCAATCTGCAACCCTCAATTCATCTGTCAATCATAGGGATTATGGTAACGCCGCTCAATTTTGAGAACTAAAATCCTATACTGGTCTTTTATGGATTTATTGACTACCTAAGTGCATTATGTATGTATACGTATGTAAAAGCAGGAGTATACTATAAATTTGTATGTAAAGGCAGGAGTGAGATATCGAATTAAAAGTATTGAAAAATGCCTTTATATATTTCTATTATACTAATTTACATGGAGAAATGATCATCAGAAGAATGTTAAAACTTATCATCTCATTCATGCGTGCATTCCGTTCAAAATAATAATGCAAGTAACGATGTTTAAAGTATAAGAAAAAGTAGGCAAAGCTTTATGCAAATTGACAACCGCAAGAACAGACGAGTGCTTGAGTAGATCATGGTATACATTTAGTCGGACGTCATCCGAGCACATGGAACGATGATCTGCGCAGAGTGGTTGATGGGAATTTGAATGTAGTAGACATGTAGTAGACATGGAGAGCCTTGTCGGAGTCCTATCCAGCAGTGGACTGAAGTACTACTTTAAATACATACGTACAATATTATAATTATATGATAACAATTATGACAATTTTTAAAGGAGACTGATTTGATGACTACAATTCTTGTTAATCAATCCAAATAAACTAATAAAGCTTGTCCTAGAATATAGAAATGTTATCAACAATGTAGATGTTGTACCAGTTTGACATGTGTGCAATTCTAACGAATTGAGTCATATGGATAGTCAAAAGTTTTACTTAGCTAAGATCCGCGACAAGCAAAACAATAACAGAAAATTAATAATGTGTGTTTTTTTGTTGGGTTTAGTGGATTTATTTGGAACTTAAACCAAAAACTTACCGAAAATTGGCCATCAACTCTCCACCCACCAACCACTATACACAACGCCAAACACACACTATCACTTTTCCATCTTGTAAACGACACGTGTTTCGCCCCAACACGAGGCATCTTCAGGTATAGTAGACTCTACGGAAGACAACCGAAAAGTGTCACTTTTCGGTTGTCTTCCGTAGAGTTCTTTTGTTGGGGCAACCGAAAAGTGTCACTTTTCGGTTGCCCCAACAAAAAAACACACATTATTAATTTTCTGTTATTGTTTTGCTTGTCGCGGATCTTAGCTAAGTAAAACTTTTAACTGTCCATATAGTGATGGATTTCCGCAAAGTAACGCCTGACTCCATTAATAATCTTAGAATTGAGTCATTGCAACTTTAAGTTTAAATATATGTTTTAAAAATGCTATGATACCCGATTCTGGTGTTTGTTGTTATTTAAATATTTGAATATTTAATTAACAACAAACACCAGAATCGGGTATCATAGCATTTTTAAAACATACATTTAAACTTAAAGTTGCAATGACTCAATTCTAAGATTATTAATGGAGTTAGGCGTTACTTTGCGGAAATCCATCACTATATGGACAGTCAAACGTTTTACTTAGCTAAGATCCGCGACAAGCAAAACAATAACAGAAAATTAATAATGTGTGTTTTTTTGTTGGGGCAACCGAAAAGTGACACTTTTCGGTTGCCCCAACAAAAAGAACTCTACGGAAGACAACCGAAAAGTGACACTTTTCGGTTGTCTTCCGTAGAGTCTACTATACCTGAAGATGCCTCGTGTTGGGGCGAAACACGTGTCGTTTACAAGATGGAAAAGTGATAGTGTGTGTTTGGCGTTGTGTATAGTGGTTGGTGGGTGGAGAGTTGATGGCCAATTTTCGGTAAGTTTTTGGTTTAAGTTCCAAATAAATCCACTAAACCCAACAAAAAAACACACATTATTAATTTTCTGTTATTGTTTTGCTTGTCGCGGATCTTAGCTAAGTAAAACTTTTGACTATCCATATGACTCAATTCGTTAGAATTGCACACATGTCAAACTGGTACAACATCTACATTGTTGATAACATTTCTATATTCTAGGACAAGCTTTATTAGTTTATTTGGATTGATTAACAAGAATTGTAGTCATCAAATCAGTCTCCTTTAAAAATTGTCATAATTGTTATCATATAATTATAATATTGTACGTATGTATTTAAAGTAGTACTTCAGTCCACTGCTGGATAGGACTCCGACAAGGCTCTCCATGTCTACTACATGTCTACTACATTCAAATTCCCATCAACCACTCTGCGCAGATCATCGTTCCATGTGCTCGGATGACGTCCGACTAAATGTATACCATGATCTACTCAAGCACTCGTCTGTTCTTGCGGTTATTTAAATATTTGAATATTTAAATAACAACAAACACCAGAAATTATATTTAAATATTTGAATATTTCTCCAAAATACAATACTATGTCAACGTTAAATTAAACATATTTTTAAAAAACGGAGACAGTATTAAAATAGTTCACTTTCCCTGCAATAATAAATATTATAACTGCAATTAAATAAGATAAGAATGTTTAGATCTCTGCTCGTAAGGTCCGTGATACCCCGGCGTGTTATGGCGACGATCACGATAAGGCTTCTCCGGATGGGATAGCGTGGCGTTCAATATGTTAGGAATTCGACCCAGCTTGTATTAAAAAAAAAAACTATATAATTCTAACTATCAGAACTCATAAACTATTACTACTAATGTGTAGCGTTGAAAAGTACGGTTTAACTAGACGGTTAGTCACGAACTAATTCTTTACTATAACTTATGATGACTAATGTTTCGAAAAATAAAATTATATACTCTTTTTGAAGTAAACAAGTAGGTATGCAAATAAGCGAGAGTTTCAGTTGATGATCACCACCGCTCGTGAAAATGCTGCAACATCCATGGCAGTGCATACGCGTTGCGTATCTTAGTTTAGAACGTGAATAATGAGAAGAAGAGAAAGGAATCCAGATAACCTCAAGGAAAGGGTCCTTTAGTAGTAGTTTAGGGGTAAGTATCTGGATCGTACCTACGTCTTTAGTCGAACCAGCACATTCGTGCTGTGACATGTCTCTGTCGCTATTAAAATTTATTGCAAAAATATTACATCGAAGAAGCTACTTCTTTACTATCACTTTATATATCTAAACATTAAAACAATTCGTTCAAGCATCATCATCATTATCATCAATAGTCCACTGCTAAAAATAGGTCTCTAACACACGCCAAGTAGCTCGACTTGCAGCTTCACGCATTCAGTTTCAGCCAGCGTGGTCACGTCAGGGAGTCACGAAGTATGAGATGCACTTCGTTTACCAAGACGCGGCCTCCACCCCAGCACTCGTTTATTATATTACGAGTACAACACTAATCAAATATTGGTGAAAAGGATGACATAAACAACCACTTATAAAACTAATAGTACCAGCTTAAAGCACACAACAATAATTTATGATTCAAAATTAATTACTAATGTGAGCAATCACCAAACAACTCATCAATACATCTCAACCACAAACGCAAAGCTTAAAAGAGATCCCAAAACTAACCGATCATCCCATCAACCAATTTATCAAAACTATTTAATATGATAGTAACACAATCAACGGTCCACACCCAAGCACGCATTAAATCATTTAATGCCGCCCCTTTAACCGATCCCTTTAAATCTAAATAAAAGCGAAAATAACCGATCTAACAAAAAACTCCAAGACGAGTTTATATTATCAAAACACATTTAAAATGTAATAAAAAAAAATTAAAAAGCAATGCGATTTTCAGAAATTAAGTAATGAACTGGTGATTAACACATTAAAAGGGATGATTACCGACCGGCATTATTGACAACTCGCCGTTACTAGCCGACCGACCTCATGTCGTTTGATAAAAGCACCCGATGTTGTTTACTTTGCCGCAGTCGACTTTAACTCGAGATCCGAAGTGTGTCGAAACTAGTGTTGTGAACGTGTGAGTTACGCGGATTTAAAAGTTTTGAGTTGAATTCAAACTATACTGCAGTGTTCAGATTTAAAATGGAACTAAATTTTGTAACGACATTAATAAAACATGATGTGAATCACAATGTGAAACAGTGCTTTAAATCTAAAAAGCCTTTCGGTAAGTTATAAAGCATAAATTATTTATTATAATTACCCACAATATTAAAAATAAAAAGTGTCCTGTAAAGAAATGATTATTATAAGATAGACCATTAAATTCTATTTGTGTTAAATGATACCCACAAGATTTTTTTTCTGTAGAGCTTTGAACGTTAAGAGGTAAAATTTTTTTTGAACATTTTGGACCTACGAATTAGAGAAGGAATGTGGTTGATCAACAGACAGACGACAAACTTGCTTTTGGTCACGTTAGCACATACGTTAGTGATAGTAATTGATATTTAACTTTCTAAATTAATTTTTGTAACCTGTTAACGAATCTAATCTTTACATCTAGGGTATGATATTGTTTAAGGGGATTATTTTATGTTTTACTTATCAATATCATAAAAAGTATATAGTTTTCTCATTAAAAATATTATTTAAACCAATAAGAAGAAAACTATATTATAAATATATAATTGATTATACAATTTGATGCATTTAGCATGCTATTAAGGGACTATTATAAATAATAAGTTATTTGAAAATAAATTATAGGTACAATACTGATGTATAAAAAAATCTTTTAGTGTTTATATACTTTATACCGTAAATATGTTTCATTGCGGAACGGAAAAACGTTCTGGAAAGTTCGAGAGACCAAATATAAACAGTGATTAAAAAAAGAGCAAACGAAAAAAAAGAACAATCGGTGACAGAAACAGGTAGCGACATATATCACAACCAAATTCTTAGCGTCTTCACTTTACCTGTCTGTTATTATAGTAACAAAACGGAATGAATACGGATTTTTGAGTATACCGGAGTCCATCGAAATCTGTCTCTTACAATTCTACGAAAAAGAATATTTTGCTTCTCTTTTTACGCAAATTGATTTTTCCTTTTATTATTGAAATTGGAACTTTCGAAATACATTATAACCAGTACATTTTAAATTCCGATTAATTCATATAGTTTTAACTGCGTTTAAATCGGTATTTCTTTTCTAAACTCTTCTCCGCATTTACTATTATTTGTTTAATATTGATTAATAGAGTCCTGACTTCTTACTTGGCGGAAATCCATTACTATAATTATATTATAGTATTGGTTAATATTGATATAAGTCAAAACTATTGGATATTTATACCTAATTAACAAATTATTTTATTTCGTATTTGAAACATTTTTTATGTTAAAAATATTTAGTTTTTGTTACTAAGTAACTAAGTAGTAAGTCAAAATACATGCATTTACTTCATATCACTTCACTTATAAGTCTTAATCGAACTATATTGTATATATACCACCACAATTAAACAATATAACTGATAATAACATAAGATTATGAAAATGAAATAAAAATACAACGTCACTAATGTAAACCTAAAACAATAACAATATTTCAAAATGGTAGATTTAACTGTTAATAACGCATCCAGATATTGTTATAGATAACATATGTGTAGTTCAATAATCAACACATTTTGTCTTATGATATATTTTAATTTTAGTTTAAATTTTGATGAAAATCTTTTATCAATATTGAAATATTGCATATGAATTAAGAAACTATTTTGTTATTAGTATTTATCCATTCATTAGTTAGTGAACGAAAATATTTAAAAATGACAACAATACATCAAGATGTAAATACCTTGGATATAGATATATTCGTTACATATAGAGATATATTTTTTATTGTATACTATAAATAGACTTATACAAAAATAGTTATAATATTATAAATATATATACGAAGCGCGGTCTAATCGCAAATAGCAATTTCTTTCAGAAAACCGCCAAAAGCTATTTTGATAATATTTTATTTATATTTTAGTTTAAATTGTGATTTACTTTTATAATAGAGGTTAATAGTTAATCTTACAAGTAATCAAAGCAATACATTTTTATATGTATTCATAATAAGTTCTTTCAATTCGATTAAAAGCTAAGCGTTCCACAGCATTGAATGAATGGATTTTAAAGGTCATTGAACTCAAAATTTTGTAGTAGCAACAAACGAAGGCGTCTATACGCAATCAGTTCTACGAAAACTAGGATTCAATATTTACATGTTATCAGTTTATTATTTTAAAACTACCTAATTATGTCAACAATACGTTAGTATATGATACAAATACGTGACTTTACCAACGTAATGTGTGATCTGGAGTCCAAAGTCAGCTTATTTGGGATCTGGTATTTTTTGCTCTTTGGAAACTAGTAACAACCACGTATTTACTAATTTATTTCATAAAATTAGGAATTGTATAAGTAGTAGTACCTATTATAATGAAATTTTTAGTAAAATTTGTCATGATTCATAAAATCAGGCATAAATTTGCAGAAATACATTATTAAGATTCGTCATAAATTACAGTTACAGTCATTACTTTGCTAAGATTGGCAAAAACAAATAAAAAAAGAATCAGCAATAAAGAAAATTATTCTTTCATAAATTATACGACGCGTGTTGCACGACTACGCAAGACAACTGATAAGCTCTCTTTACTTATCACACATATACAAATAAATAAAAAAATATACGTTTCCTCTCAAGTCATCGATATCATTACCAACAGCCTATGGAAACCAGCATTGGACTTTAGTCCTAATATTATTATAATAAAATCACTTTATACATAAGCGAAATGGTGGCTAAATCTATGAGCACTTTGTGTTCACGTTCAAATGAATTCAATGATTTTTTACCCTTTATATGATTTTGTTTTTAAAATAATAAAATATAAGGTATATTTTTAAAAGTCACGATCAATTTCATTATTTAACAAGTCATACTTGGCTGTTTTTTGCATAACACGATCCAAATATGTTATGGAGTCATATAAGTATGTATATATGATATACCTTTAACCTAATAATCATAAACTTTGATTAATATTACATTGAATGAATTCAAATATTTAAAATACTCTTAATATTATGTATAACTAATTGAAGTTCATATTATGCGTCGATATTTATAATATAGTTAAAATTTAGTCGTAATACGTTTCATGAATAAAATATTTTAAAAGATCTTTTATGTACACATTTCAAGTTGAATTGGGAACCGGAATCCTCCCACGAAGTACTAAAACAGGATAAGTTTTTTACTCCTACAAGGACGAGCCCCAACCCTCATAAAACTGATACGAAGTGGTTGTGTCTTCCAAAATAAAAAATAAAAACAGTGGATTCGACCTTTTTTTGTAGTAATATTAATTTCAGATTTTTTTATAATTATGTATAAGTTTTTGTACATCTTTGTGTCACCAATAAATGTTTTGATTTCTATTCGATCTAATTGGCGTAGTGATGAACTTACCGCTTTCAGAGTCAATGGTTGCAGCTTCGATTTTCGCATCGGGATATATATACATATACAGATATGATTTATAAGGATTTATTCCGAGTCTGGATGCCAGGCCAATCGGCTTTCGATAAGGGTGGTCGGTTAATGTTAAATTCTCCAGAAATGAGAAGGCCTGTGCCCAACGGTGGGACATCAACATTATTAAAAAAAGTCTGCGGTAGTTCACTGGTCGACATAGGCCTCTTTCAAGCACTTTTCTCGGTCTTCGGCTTCACGAGTCCTGTTTCTGCCAGGGGCGTCCTTCACTATGTTTGCCAAGACATGGTCCCCATTCCAACATTCGTGTACTCCAACCCTTTTCGGTTCTCTAACAAATGTGACCAGCTCATAGCCACTTAATTCAGAGACCTGTGTCAGTGACCTTGGTTCGTAGGCGGATTGCTTCATTCCCTACCTTTCTTCGAACCCTAACCACCAGAAAAATTCCAATGCGATGTATGTTTATATATATAAAAAAATATTTCTATATATCTCTAATCAAAATTATTTCGCGTTTTTTGGAAGGAAATTTACTTTAAACTAGTGTATTCTTTTGTTGCAGGAAGTAGGAAACAAGAGGTTATGGCGATCAAAAGTAAATTCCCCACTAAAATACCGGTATGTTTAAAATTTCGTTTATTTTAAAAAATAACGTGTATAACAGAACATGCTGAATATTTAAATGTGTTTTTTCAGCTTATAGTCGAGAGATACCACAAAGAAAGAAATTTACCAACACTAGATAAAACAAAGTTCTTAGTTCCAGAGGATATTACAATGTCACAATTTCTCGTCATTATCAGAAACAGGATAAGAATCAAGCCGAATCAGGTAGGTTTATCGACATATAATTTACCATTACATTACATTTATCTAAGTTAATTAATTTATGTGTAATTAAATTGTTATGAATGCAACATTTTGTACATTGGTAATATAATTTAACTCGCGATTACATTCATGATTTATAAATTAGTTTTTTGCTCTTAATGAATAATCATTTATTATTATAATATAGTTTTTTTTATCGAATAATAAGGAAACGAGCAAGGATGTCGCCTGATAGGAAGCAATCGCCAAAACGCCATAGATATTGCAAAAGCGTTAGCCGCCTTTGAAAAGTTATACACTTTTCAGTCTTTGAAAGATGTGTAGGGTTGTTATTTGAAGATTTCAATAATAACGTTCCAATGTTAAAATATTTCTCGTCCAATCACGATTAAGCAAGTTCAATTCCACACCGAAATAAATATTTATACGGCTAATTTGTATTGATTCCGAATCTTGTTGTTTACCAATGTAATATGATATGTTTATTAGTACCTATTACACATAATTGCCTATAAAAACGCCCAATATACATGGTACATACAATATATACGGTACAATATTAAAGTCCTATAGTACCCATCGTGCAATGGACTGCTGTAGGCTGTTAACGACGATGAAACTATTTCATATGACGATTACGTGCCCAATAGAGACACTTCATAAATAATAATAAATATACGGACATAAAAAGGTCACGTGATTAGTTACAATGTTACAGTTATTTTTATAAATCTAGATTAGTTAATCTAAACGATTCACTTATACAGTATGCGATTAGTTTATATGACGTTAAATAGAACTAAGTAATAACACAATCTAGTGATAACGGTTCACAGGGGCATAAAGTGACGCATTCATTGAGATCTACACTCGTATGGTTGAAAAGGACTTGGAAAGTCTATATCGTACGCAATATTTGTTCCTGTTACTTTATCAAAGCCCTCTGATAAACTGATTTTGTCCATAAAATCTTTAATTTAAATTGTAGCATATTCTCAACAATATATAATTTGTTTTATTCAAAATGCACAGCATTTTTTATTTTATTACTATTTAATTATAATTAATATAGTTACATTTTCAAAGACAGAAATAGATTTACATTTTACTAATAAAGAAAAAACAAGATTACCCAATGTTTGTATAAGCTAATATTTTTGTTTTGAGTTTCTGCTTCTTTTAAAAAAGGGAATAAAGCTTAGTCTTAAAATACTAAAAACAAATTGTTTTATGTAAAATTTCGGTTTTGTAGGCCCTGTATTTGATAATCAACAACAGATCCATGTTAAGCATGAGCCTTACCATGGCGCAAGCGTACGAGCACTATGGGGATGAGGACGGGTTCTTGTACATTACATACGCTTCGCAAGAAGTTTTTGGATACCAAGATGGCAAGTATATACCTAGTGTAAAAAAACACTTATGAAGTTCCCACGCGGTAGAAGTGAAACCTTCAGTATTGTATCTCATTCTCTCGCAAGGTAAATCTTATAGACAAATACGAAAAGGCAATGGAGTGATCCATTGTAGTACCAATTGGCCTCCCTCAGAAATAAGCAAAATATGGCGTTATCCCCACGCTCGGAAGTGGAATTGGGAATAGCAGATACATATCTATTACTGGAAGGGGCTATAGCTTATCTACTATCATTTGCGAAATAGTTGCCTTGTATAACACTTACGGGAAAAATATAGCGGCGTTTGGAAAAAATATAGTCTAACTGGAATTTCACAATAAACATAATGGAAAATGTGAAATACAGGTGTTCAACCATACTTTATAAAGTAACAATTAAAAAGATCCATGGTTTCTTTTTATTTTTAAAAGAAGATATATAACTTAACGAAGATCTTGACCAAGTTGACAGTCCAATTATAAGAACCGTTTCTTCTCTTCGTATGCCAGTGACAGGTGGCTCTGTTATCAGTACAAGATGCTTTGTTCCACGGTTGTTGATTAACCTACCTAACGTAACAACTATGAACAAATCTTCCCTTGAGAGAGGCCTATTTTCAGTAAACTGTTGATAAAGCCACACAAAAGATAAGTCGCCTAAATATATCTATGACAATAACATTCATCACATTTTGTTCTTGGTCAATATCAATAATTAATTGATACTTTCTTTGCAGATATGAACGGTCCGAGTCAAGAAGTTCAAGCAATTAGACATCGATTCCCAAACAAAATACCGGTCAGTGAAATATTTATTTTTCTTTTTTATCGATATGCTTACGTAACACAGTACGTGAAAACTCATTTAATGTTAATGTTATCACTTATCTGTTAACCGTAATTTAGAATACTTCGTATGAAAAGCATTTCATTTAAGATTAGGTTTACTTTTTCAAATTGCAGTATTTATAAAAATTGAAAACATTCCATAACCTTTTCAAAAAGAATTTTATTAATCGAGTATTTATTTAAAGAAAAAATTGAATGAAGGACTGTATTGTTTAAAATTTGTTTACTGTATGTAAACAAATATATGTACATCTAAAGAAAATTCGAAAAAATCTTGAAAAAAGCTAATTAATATCTGTGAATTAAAGTGGGTCCTTATACGAGAATAAAGACACCATATAAGGTATTTTTAAAGTTCTTGATTGCGATCTTATAGATTATTCTCTTATAATACATAAAAAAACAAACAGATGTGCATTGAGATCTTCTAGGCGCTCCACATAGTCTAATATTAGTTATATTAGACTTACAAATTAATTTTAGTTACGAACGGTATACTTTGAATTTGAAGCTCTTAGTTTATGTTTGGTTGATGGATAGATAAATATGTTCTTGATTGTACACAAGAAACGAATTATACAATAATTAGTTATAACAATATATATTACAAAGAGCTATCTTATCGCTAATAACGTATTCCTCCAAACAACCACTATAACTATACTAACAATTATACCACATTATTTACAGTAATTATTCAACCCAGTCAGAGTAGGGTATAAAAATTCCAACTTCACATTTCGAGCAAGTGCGGGTTACACTTTTTTTCTTTTCCTCTGCTTAATTCATGGAAGGACTACCCGTAAAGTCACAAAAAAAGCACCGAAGCTTATACTGTGTGTCATTTGAGTTTCGTATTTAATTTTAGTACTATAGGTTACTATTTTAAAGATGCTTATAACCTTAGAAATAGGGAGTAAATGTAGTAAGTTTAAAATTTAAGAAAGACATGTGTTTCATCTATATATTATTATAACGAAAGTATTTTTGATACAGCTGTACGTAGAGAGATACGTAAGAGAAAGAGAAGTACCACCACTGGGCAGAAATAAGTTCCTCGTGCCACAGGAATTAACCATGTCACAGTTCCTCTACATAATAAGAACGAAGATGAAATTGAGGGACTCGCAGGTAAATACTCATTTTTAACGTCCGCATTATATTTAGAATCTACATTTGAGAATGAATGTGCTTTCGGAGTTAATGTTTGTGGGTCAATTTCCGCATCGGGATAAAATTAATTATACAAGTATTTATTCCGATGAAGAAAATCTCCCATCCGCCTATTCATCTTGGACAAGCGTTGTGGGTTAGTGTCCGTTTCTCTTGCAACGGCGAAGCTCTGTGTTCAACAGAAACATACATATATGGGTTGTATGAAAAATTCTAGTTTTTCAGCTATTATAGTCAAATGTTCGCAATTACCAACATTATTGGCCAATTGGTCTCCCTCACAAATGATGGTATTACTGCAATCCCCTCGCTAGGCAGGGAAATGTTCAGATTGGTTTTCATTCCTGAGTTAGACTGTGCCGCCCGTTCAAGGTTGTCTCATATGACACTCACTCGAAGAAACAAGTCCTGCAAGTATTTAATGAAATTACCTGAAAATATTTATTTGTCGAAACAGGCGTTGTATTTGTTGGTGAACGACAAGGTGTTGGTGAGCCACAGTATGACGATGGCGCAGGCATACGAGCAGTTCCGCGCCGACGACGGCTTCCTACACATCACCTACGCTGCTCAACAAGTATTCGGATAGTCGTGAGTATTTCAAACTCAATGTTTTAAGGAAGCGATATACTATAACTAGCAAGCTGATGACATCTGACCACCGCTGTCCATGAACCTCTGCCTAAGAGTACTACAAATGCGTTGGTACCTTTTTTCTGTGGGCTTACTTTTCAAAAATGTTTACTCGTCGCTTACGAGGCAAGTTAATCAATTATAATTCGGGGCTACACTAAACATTACGTGGAAGAGCACCACAGCCAAGGAGTCAAAGATCCGCATAGGGCTCGCGAGCCGCGGTTTGCCGACCACTGTTTTAGAATAAGAATGTTGGTTGGAGAAGAAGGGAATAAAGGAATAAGAATTGGACCTCCGGATCTCTACACTTATCCTACAACCTTATAACACTTAAACCCTACCACTTACCGCTGATATTCTGTGAGGGTACTTCCGGTTTTAGCCGGTTGATACAAAAAAATTTAAGACTATAAAGAGGAGCTTGTCTATATCTGATATGTTGATTTCTGATTACGCGTAACATATACACACACGTACATAAGAATTGTATATGTGTTTCGAAACGTAATTTTATACTCATATTGTATGTATGTATGTTGAAATAATAGTTGACATTATCGCAACAGATTTTTTATAAAATTTCTTTAAAAGTTTGGAATTTGGAGCACGGACGGAGTAAACTTTACTGAATATAAGTTTTTTTGCTTTTATTGGCACATAAATAGAACTAAAAACTATTATGAGTCGCCTCTCTATCCGAGAGTTGAACGAAAAAGTAATAATGTGTGTTCAATACAAACAAAAGCAAACCAAGGAGAATAATATCGTAAGGCTCATTATTCAATAATTAGTAAGTTAAATATGCAATTATTTTCAAACGCTAAATACATACGGCCTCACATTTCTCGGTCTCATGGGTACTATTATAAAATATTCAACTAACAAGGACAAAGCTGCCAGACTCAGAATAAATGTGTGTAGGACGTACAAACGTTTAGATTGGTTGGAACGTTTAGATAGTGGGAATCCAATCTAGGACCCCTAGTAAGCGAACACGTCATTGCTCCATGTGGAGCGTCCTTTAAAAATAAGCTTAATACGAAACAAGATTAACGTATAATGCACTAATACGCAGTAGGCTAATGAATATCCGTATTTACTACAAAATTTCCCGATTATTTGCAACGCACATTATGATGTCCGACGGAGTGAAAGTGATTTATTTTTAGAGCTATTCGACCCTTTATCATTCTTGACAAGGTTGAGGTTATATCGTTCGAATATTCATGTAAATAAAAGCTTGATCATATTATCTCGTCTCTGTTCCTTCTACGCTTACTGATACTCATTAAGTCTTCTTTAATATCAACCTTGACATACGTAGTAAACAAGTCATAACAATAAAAATATAATTTCACTTCAATATCAATTCAGAGAACATACAACCATTTTATCAATACTCATATATAAGTATCTATTTGTATAATGTAAAACATAATATTCATGACATAAAATTATTGCATTAATTTTCAGTAGTATTTATTTAGAAAATTGAAATATTTTGCTCTCATTCGACACTTACAAAATGATTAAGTAAAATTTTTATTATGTAATAATTTTTAAACTATATTCATATTAAGCAAATATATGATATATATAAAATTAAATGTGCTGATAGAGTTAAATAATTCGTAGACAAAATTGGTTCCAAGGGCGATAGACGACCCTTTCTATACTGACCTTACGTGTTTGTTTGTTACGCCAAACTTTTTAATTGTATGACTTTCAAGATTGTTATTATTTATAAACAAATAGATAAACAAAGAATATACAACTGGTGTGCAAATTATAAAACTTAGCACTAACAATATATTACTGTAGAGGTTTAGAAATATTTTTCAATACATTTACAGACTATAATATTTTTTGTAAATATCTAATAAATCGATAATTTTTATGGTGTAGAAACCAAAATGATGTTACTTTACGATCCACTTCTATTCTTAGGTTCTTGAACTTTTTTTAGTTAAAAGTAAAATATAACCTAAGGCCAATTACCGATCTATATTTAAAATATGATAATATATGTATTTGTCGCCAGCTTACATACAATTCTTATAATACGAAGTTGTATGTATCTGTGACATGACCGTTTGTATGCAAGTCTTGTACAGACGTAATTTTTGTCTGTTTTTGTCAAACGAAGCATTTACGCGGTGCTTATAAGATTCACTTTTTTTATATATTGCCATGTACCTTACACACCACTTAACCCTGATATTTTTTTAAAGGACTACGCGCACGGAGGAGTGTGAGATTTAGTTAGTTAAAACTCATATTGATGAGTGTAGAAAAATGGAATTAAAAAAAATGTAAAAATTTTACGAATTACGGCCGAATATCACTAGTTAGCTATATATTATATTATTATAGATACATAAGTTAAAAAAAATAATGTATATCCCGCCAGTTATATTTTCAATGCCAATCCAATGCATTTAAACGTTCATTAAAAAACAGGTTATATAATTTTATGGACTTTTTAACACCTTTAAGCCTAAGAGCTATCTAAACTACGCTATTTTTAAAAACAAAATGTGCTACACGCAAGAAATAAGAAAATAAAAACGTATGATCTTTTACAATATATAATTAAAATACAAGATAAATTTATAAAAACTTTCCTTTTATGATAAAAATATACGTTATATCAATAATAAGTTCAATAATGGAGGTGATTTATTAGCTTGTTGTTTTAGTATCTTGGCAATAAATATACTTATTAACAAAGTAATCGTAGGCATTGTAGTAATGAAGAAAACAGTTGATATACATTATACGGGCATACTCGTACATAGCCCATAATTTCTTATATAACATTTTGTTTTGTAGTTTTTAACATTAATGTATCAAAACATAAACAACAGTTTTATTTAACATTTTTTAACTTTTTAACACAATTTTACAGCAGTTAACAAAGTTTAACTACAGTTAGATGTTACTTAGTAATTTAAATTTTTGTTCATTAACAATTAACAAAACTGCCATAGAGAATGTTTTTAAATTTTCATTTCTTTTTTTCCTAATCTTGTTACTAGTCTAAAAACATCACGTGTAATATAGCATTGATGGTAGAGTTACAAAATTCTGGCAGTTTAGATTTTTGTTGCCAGGCATATCAAGTTAACTTTAAATGTTGTCCTATCAGTCTAGGGTGACTGGCCGCTCTAATCAGCCTGCAATAAAGTTGCTGTGCTGGTTTGATTTGGCAACTAGCATTGCTTATTATATATATGATATAATAAGTATATCACATTTCAACCGATTAGGAATTTTATTTTGTACTCGAAAATTATTGACTGTATCTGTTTGCAATTTTACGTCGGCATTCTTAAACATTGAAAACCTGAATTTATTTAGATATGTATTATATTGAAATGTGTCGACACTTTTCCCTTAAGGACTTTATTTTTGGAATGTAGAGCTTACTTTTATTTTATAAATTTTCGACATTTATTTCAGAGCGATAAGAATTTGATACGGACAATATGTAACCAGCATCTGAACAGAAAGGAGAGCTATTAGTTTATTTTTTTATTCTATTTTTCACATGTACTTTGAATCGTCAGTGATCTTTTAGAAACTTCTTCTTATTTTTTTTGTTTTTGATCCCGTTATTCGGAATCTGGTCCTCTCACTTTTTTTTTACATGAGGAGATAAATTTATAAGGCTGTTTATGTTTACTGCGGGTTGCCACCAAACGCCAAAACAGTAGCTCTTTTGAAGAGCTTGGGTGCCGTCGTTGGACTTCGCGTTGCAAAATCTCTTCCGCCGCCATGCCTATTACGCGACCATGCCAGGTTGCGTAGCTCCAGTGTAACCTGTAGCCAGTGTTGTATATGGGCAGCTTGCACTGGGTTTGTGCTCCTTCCGCCTGCACTGCTATACACTCTATCTCCGCTTTCGCAGCCGTTTGAGTTGTAATAAGTTATATAGTAAATAAGTTGCTCGAATCGCATCCAATACCTTTTAAATCTCAATCTCGTGCCCTTTAAAACTTATTCGTAGGTATTTACTAAGTTTTCTATAAAAAATAATCACAAATTGTATGCCATTCTAAATATAAATAGTAATAAAGACAAAAAAGAAATAACGTGCGAAGTTTCTTCTCCGTCCAGGTAACCTCATTACAAAATGATGGTAAAGCATAAAAGTTCAAATGTTAGCCCGCCAACCTTTGAAAGTTGAATTGTGATTTCTTATGACAAAAAATAAAGAATTTGAATTTGTAAACCTTTTATTTCCTTAATTACATTTCAAATAATTTTAGCCAGTCAAATTTATTTGTTCGCAGTTCTTTGTTTACTAATTGTTAATATAGTAATTTTAATTATTGCATTTGACATATGAGATACAGTTCAAAGTGCAGAAATTAAAATTGTCCTGGGGTACCTACTAAAAAAAAGGGAAGTAGGTACATAAAATGTAAAAAAACAAGACATATATAAAACCCTTATTTCTAGAATTTTCTTCCTACTCGTAGCTTCATATCGCAACGATAAATTGATAAAATGCTGCATAGAAACGTAGCTGGCAGACAGTCGGTCATTTTATGGGCTAGTATTATTCCACGGACGCGGTGGGTTCGACTCATCGAACATTATTTATGTCACAATAATAAGTTTATCGCGGGTCGTGGAGAACAAACACTCACTGGAAGAAGCGAGGATTCTTAATTGTTGATAAGTGTAATGTATGTCCTTTTTCGTTGCTATCTACCCCCTGCGGCTTCTAAATGATTCATTTTGTCCACAATAGACCTAGAACAATTCCATATATAACTTTGTCGTGTAATTTGAACATTGGATTGAAAATTAACCCATTGACTAGTAACTCGACAAAGTATTTCGTAGTAAAGCGTATGTACGATTATATGACAACGGTATATCTCGTAGTTTGCGTTACAAGTTTAGATTGATTACAATTAGTCACGAATTTTTTTTATTGCCATACGTAGTTCATTTTAATAAAAATTACTGTAAATGCTATTTCAATACTTTGACTAAGTATATTTTGAAAAATTCATGTATTCTTTAAAAATAAAAATCTCAGCGCCCAGGATGCGACGCTCGAAATTTGCCTGACAATCGACAAGTTAGTTAGTTGGTAGAAAAATTCATGAATGGGCCGACAAACTCAAAGATTATCGACCAGGGAGAATCACACCCTCACAGAATATTGATAGCATTTTTAAATCTCGTAGGGCGTACGATACGCGGTGATATAAAAAAAAATCACCATTTGCATTCCTATCTCCTAAAAAAAGAGTACGTTCTTTTTTTTCTCCCATTCTATACCTCAAAAGAATACTACGCCTACTTCATTTTGAATTTAATACCCGCTAAGTTTAAAATGAAAACGAACAAATAAATATATAATTTAATTATGCAGTTTTTACTAACAAACTACTCAACCTGCAAATTTCATTAAAATAGCTTTTATTCAATAGCAAATATCGAAATTTTTCTTTGGAATCTCCTCCTATATACCTAAGATTTTCGACTTGGCGTAGTATTTTTTGGAGGTATAGCATTATTCGCATCTTTACTCAAATGTGGGTAATGGATCTTCTGTACCGTCATTTTTGCACGTCCATCGGCGACTGTTATTTCTTACAATTAGGTTTGCCGCCCGCTAGTTTGCCTGATTTTCCATTAGAAAATTCTAATCTTGATGCAAATACCTTATTATATGGTATGGACAATATAAATTAAAAACACATTAATTTCTTTATACATTTTATTAATGTTGTGTATTTCTAGTTTTTTTTAACAAATTCATCAAAAATACATAGGTTAAACATTTTTTTAAAAGTGACAAATTTACCACCTTATACTTACAAAAAATAACTTAAAAAAAATATAATTTAAAACAGGTATGGTAGTCATTAAAGCATTTAATATTTAAATGAGCTTAAATCGTGGAATAATAATAATTTACATACATTAAAATATTTTCATCGTCATTTACAATATAATTATTGATTTTTCTTATAACGAAGCACACTAAGTAAACGTCAACTTATACTAAGTAACTATATACTATCGCAGTAATAGAGCTAAATTTTACTAATAATATTTATAACTATACACAATATTCAGTGTCTCTGTAACAAAATAGCCTGCTACATTTTTGGTGGAACTTATTGTAAGAAAATATTTTATGATATTCTTAATCATTAATCATAAGATCATCAATTTACATTTAGATTTATATACACTTCGGGTAATATTTGTTTTCGGCGCAAAATTCCCTGCGAAGTTATTTTACGTACATAAATTAATTACTAAAATTTTGATAAATATATACTTATTAATAAATGGCTTGGGTGTTTCCTACAAGCGAAAAATTTTAATGATTTGACCTATGGCTATATACAATAGGTATGCCAAACTGATTATACGTAGAATGAAATGGTTAATAAAACAAAAAGGCATGATGTGTTTGCACGTCACTCATTAGTGTAATGTCAAAAACCAAATAGCACATGCACTATTGTAAAAAAAATGGACCTGGAACTAAACTGAAAAACTTGGCCGTTGTATTATCTGTGCCCGTGTACAACTTTTACTAACATATTTTTTCTCTTTCAGGTATTGGCTGACCTAGCTCAGTGAAATCATCGGTGTTCCTATCTATATTGTAAAAAGACTGATAGTATTTTATTTGCCATTAAATGTTGTTACGTTTAGGATGTTTTAATTTTTGATGACACCATAGCATGTAATTAGATGTGGTTTCTTCCAAATTTTCCTTTACGGCCAGTCTTAAGTAAATTTAGTATTAAGAAAACTTTATAAACTTTAATTATATTAAAATTATATCTCATTCTGTAAATATTGTATTATGATTTTATTATTGATTATACAAAATATATTTTAGAAATATTAACTGTATGTAATATTATGTAATTTTGAAAGTATGATCTCAGGTGTAAAATAACAGAAAAATGGTGTCAGTTTGTGTTGTTTATTTGTCAATTGAAGTTAAGAATAATTTGAATTTGTGTATCCCCTCCCATTGATTTTGCAACGTTTAAGTATGTTTAGGTGTAAGATTTTAGCGTGTAACGTAATAGATTTATATATTTCATTGTACCAAAGAAATAATGTTTTATTTAAATGATAATATGTTGCATCATAAGTCTTTGCTATAAATACATTGGCTTCACTTAAACTAGTTCTTTAATTTCTCTCCGGTCATTCGGTCGGTGATATGTTCTGCGCTGCCGCTACAAGGGTATCGTGGATATCCTTAGCGTATGAGATCTGAAGGCGCACCGTGTTTAAGTATTGAGGATATGTCAATTGTGGTTCCTGCAAAATAAGTTGAATTTGCTTTGTTGTATTCGCTCCATATACAGCAGTGTATCATAAATTAGATACACTGCTGTATATGGAGCAAATACAAGAACATATATAGTCAGCAGCATCTCTCTGAGAATGAAAAGAAACGCGATCCCCAATCCGCCCGCTTAGCGTGAGGATTATGGCAACACCCACCACCAGAGGACTGTTACAGCCGTATTGATGATGACGAGTTCACTGACGAAGATAACTACAAAGTCTATCGTGAGAATAGATAGGTCTTACTTAGCTGTTAGACATTATTAGGATTTATACCATATGTTTCCATCGGGGCGGTATCCCCTAGTGAGCGATGGAGTTTTTCATGGAGGCGTCAGCAGGTCTAAAGGCAAATGGCGCCCCATACAAATACTTCTATTTTCATAAAAAAAATTTTCATCTAGCCGCCTAAAACCTTATTATCATGGCGTATCTAAACAATTTTTCTTGTGAAGGGGGCGGTAGTCCATAAAAGGTTGGGAACCTATGATTTGGACGGTAGTCAACAGGGGTCCAACAAATAGAAAAAAAAATTTAGCTTCTCTAAACGAAATTATCATTGATTTCCTTAGTGCTTTAGAAAAAGTACACTTCTTTTGTACTTTAGAAGTGCTTTAGAAATAGTAAGCATATTAGCCAAGGCACAAAATGCCTACACCCACGTAAGGTGAACGTGAATCTGCAGAGTTACAAAGATAAGGTGAAAGCGGAGGCTTTGAAGACCTTTACACGTTTTATTTACACCTTTCAATTTATTTTACCTTCCTTTAAATCAAGATACACGATTTATGAGCCTAAAAATGATGTACTTCCGAGAGAAACACGAAGATCCACAAAGAAAAGATTGTTAACCCTAATCAGTCGTAAGTCACCTCTCACGTGACAACAATACTTTGTCGCTGCGGTCGTAATTCACGTGGGTGGTGACAAGACGAGACATGTTGAATGTCGCTCTGTGTGAAATGCAGGCACTATTGCCTTATTAGTTAAATATCCGTAACAGAGCAATTGACATCTCAAGTTATACATCATTGCCTTTTCCAATTATTTTTTAATATATTGAGCCCAAAAATGAATAAAGTCAATGAAAACTGTATCTGTAGCTACAACCTAGCGAGAATGACGTATAAAAAGCTAGCAACCGATAAGGGTTAATTGTTATTCATAGCAAAATAGTAATAGATAAATAATGACAAGCAACACTGACTGAAAAAAGAGGTTAATATAGTAGTATGTAATACAGTATTAACCTCTTTTCTCAGTCAAAAAAAAATTAGCAAATTATCTAACCTACTTTTATTATTCGAAAATTGCAAAATAATGATAAACGATATCAAGGAACTATGAGGAACTAAACAATGATAAGTGGTATATATTATACATTGTATAGGAGCTATGGGACCGGTTTACTGAACTAAAGGAAGGCGTGGGCGATGTGTGTTAACGACCTTAGTTTAGGTGAAAATATTCATGGAGTATCTAGAAAATTTCTACATAATATTTTAGAAAATAATTTGATATCAATTTTTTTATATAGTTTAAAACAGCGGTCGCCAAAGTGGTGGTCCGCAAACCTGTGATCTGCAGAAAAATGTGAAATATACTTCCACTCATCACGTTAAATTGTATTTTAAGACGCATTGAAACATAATTAAATTCATAACAATACGTGAAAACTTAAAAACTTTCGTGGCGTACTGTACACACTGGCCATTGGATTAGCGACTAGCAATGTATTAATCAGTAAAATATGTCCCATCATCTCCTTAATAGCAAAAAACTCAAGTAAGTGTGATTTGAGGTCGTTGTTAGTGAATTTTTTACCATTTAAGAAGTTTTGTAAACTTCGGAAAAATGATGATTAGATGGTGCAAGGTCGGGGCGATTGCAGTGGCATAGCGAGCTCAACTCGCACCCGTGGCACAATACTTTTTTAGCGCCCGCCCCTCCGCCATTCGAATATTATACGTAAAATATACTCGCAAATTAATAAATCGTTTTAAAATAACAATACGCTTGTTAGCTACATTGCGTTTAAGAAATAAAAATAAATAGTGTTCTGAAAGAAGGAATGTTTGTACTTTGTACACTGCAAATATTTATTATAACATATTATTTTATCAGCCAAATCACGAAATGAGATAATTTATGTAGCCACACAGCATAGATGCCATGAGAAAGTGTTGACAGACAGATCGATTCAGCCCTGCCAGTAGAGAAGACGTGCCATTTCTATTACGAATATATTATTAGTTTGATTTAGACTATTAATGTTCCTTTTTTTCCTTTTTATTTACGAATTAACATTTATTATTACTCTGGCACAAAATTTAAAATATATTTGCCAGACATCAATTATAATAAAAAAATATCCAGTAATTTTTTTGTTTTTGGACCATTTGCCAACCCCCCCCCCCTCGCTAAGCCACTGGCTGTATGGGATGCGACATGCACTTCCCAACCAAGTTACAATAACTTCGTACGTGTTGCTAAATATGTGTGAGGCCTCGCATTGTCGTGGTGGAACACGATTCCTTTGTAATATTTGCCAATTCTGGTCTTTCCTCTTTGATTGCTTCTTCCAATTTCACAAATTTTTGGCAGTAAACATCTGAGTTGATTTTTCAGTTGTTTGGAAGCAGCTCAAAATACACAACACCTTTGTAATCCCACCAGTTTGACAGCGTAATGTTTTTTTGATGCAACTCAGCTTTTGATATGGTTTGTGCCGGTTCATCATGCTTGGACCATGATCTTACGTCCACGTTATTGTAGACGATCCATTTTTCATCGCCAGTGATAATTCGTTTCAAAAAAAGGTCGAATGCATTACGTTTGAAATGCGTATCACAAATATTGATTCGTTGTGTTAAGTGAATTTTTTTCTTCTTCTACTAAACCAATTCTATGAAACTGTGCACACACATTAAGTTTCCGTGATAACACCATTATGATAATTTTGGTGAAGAAAAACAAAATAAAAAGTAGAAAATAAAAAAATTGTATTGAACCCCTAACTTAACTTATACATGTCAAATTATTTTTAAATGAAATATCCACAAATATTCCAAACAAACCCAATGGTACTGCCTCAAATACGTTAGCAACCAATCATTTTTATAGCTACAACCAGTCTAGGATATTTGTGTAAAAGATATCAGTGACAAAGTGAAGAGACTTACTTGTGTAGTTGTTCCGGAGAGATTCACGGTAAGAGGCAGATAATGTGCCGCCGACTGCGCTTGCTGTATACACGTAGTTGCCGTGCGCTAAAGTAATAATAGTTATAGTAATTGCGTCTTATAGGACATATTTCAGTCTATCTATAATCGTATGCCTTGTCTGGTATTTTAGTAGTGTCTAATATGTAGCAAAGAGTTCTGATTTACAGTGGACCCGCGGTAATATGACAAATGTTTTGCAGGGCGATGTCGGATTATCGAATTTGTCGGATTATCGTCCGGCATTTTTTGAACAAGAGTCCAAGAAATTGTAAATCAAAGAATCTATTTGAACTACGAATCTACTACATAATTAGTACATATATCATATGGATGCGGAATTTAAATTAAATATCACAATGGAGAGCTAATATTTTATTGTAAAAATAACATCATCAGTGCTATAGAAAAAAATAGTGGTGGTGGGTACAATTTATAACCTGTCATACGTTATATTGGTGATTGACGTGATTTACCGAAATTTTTATGTACATCATACCTTAAAACAACAGTGATACAGTGATAGGCGTGTTGGATTACAAGGGGCGCCGGACTAGACAAGGTACGGATTACCGTGGGTCCATTGTAATGTCTCAGTTTAAACTAACTTGCCCGGGCCCTGAATACGATAAAGCTGTTAAAGCCAATAGGCTACCAGCATTAACATCTTCGAATCAAGAGAGTTTAAACTAAAGTTTGTTTTCGGTTTAAACTAAATTTAGTTTTTGGAACGCTATTTTACATGGTTGTGTTCTTTTGCTCGTATAAAATACAATAAATACATAAAGTTGACGTTAAAAGAAACAACAGTTGTTCTATAACTTCTTTTTAAAAATATTTTATTTAAAATAAAAGTGTATCGAAATTGAACTCAACAGCTCGAACATATAACGTAAAATAAAAGGATCTATAACCTCTTTAAAAGTAAAAGAATCGATGCCCTCTCTGAGACAAAAGCACGATGCGGTTCAATGACACACATTTACGTGATACAGATTGTATGAGCAAAATAATATAAAAGAAAATTTAATAAATGTTTATATAATAAAGACTATGATAAATCTACATTGAAAATGTTGTTATAAATTTACATTATAAGAGATAGATTTTTTTATGGGATAGGATGGAAGGAACTAGCAAGCATGTCACCTGATGGAAAGCAACCAACGCCGCCCATAGACATCCACAGTCATAGGCAGTGCGGAAGCGTTGCCGACCTTTAAGGAAAGTGTCATTATGGGAGTAGGGGGGGGGGGGGCTAAGGAAGGAAATATTTGCATAATATTCTGAGAAATCATAATTCATGATTTCTCAGAATATTATGCAAATATATTTTATAGAGTAGTGTAATAGTTAGTACTTGATTCTTTTTTATTGTTATATTATCATCAAAATGATCAATCATTATCTATGTTAATATAACGGGTTTAGTAACAATGTTATAAGGGAATAGGAATACATTTTATGTTGCTCTTACAAATTGATAAGTAACCAAGTGAAGATATTCATGATAAGGTGTCAAAACAAGTTGCACTGATTAGGCGTTGCTAGGTCAATAAGTTAATAGATGCACTCAGAGACGACCGTCCGGACATTATTTGCTTAGGTAAATTATTACATAGTAACAAGTAGGAACTGAGCGGTGGTTTCGGAGCACGTCCGAGAAATCTCCAGATTGTCATTTATAAGGAGACGACGCTTGTACATAAATCGAAATACGATTAGTAACCTTTTTGAACGAAAGAGTTTTTTGATTCGTATCATCTTATTGCAGGGTAAGGGAAAGCAATCAACGCCGCCCATAGACATCCGCAGCGCCATAGGCAGTGCGGAAGCGTTGCCGACCTTTAAGGGAAGTGACATTATGGGAGTGGGAGGAGGGAGGGGAGTGGGAGGGGGAGGGTGTTGAGCCTCCGGAACTCAGACCACTCACCGTACGAAGCGCGGTAGCTAAGCTACCACTCAGACGCCGGTTTTTTGCGGGAGTGTGGTACTTCCCCGGGTGAGCCGGCCCATTCATGCTACAAACAAATAATATCCCATTCTTGACAAAGTATTCATCTGCAGCGTGGCTCTACCACTTTACGACGACGACGTTTAAGGCTATGCTCCCCTTCACTGGACTCTATACAGGGTTACTTACACGTGATCGTGAGCATATGGTAGACATATAGAGACCGAGCCGTCGTTAATGTTTCACATCTACTAAGCGTCCTATGACGCATTTATTTTTTTATGTGAAACATTTTTAATGTGCAAAAAAAATGTTTTCTATTAATATAAAAAAAAAATCACTGGTCTTCGTATAAAAAATAACTCGAAGTCAGTGTTCCTACCAATATTTTATTTAAATTTTTCAGAGAGAAAAGCAGAACAAAGAAAGCTGCGTTCCTACAATGGCAGTTGTTTATAATGTTAAACAATGTATAAGGATTAGACTTACCAAATGTAATTCCATTTGATCACAGAGCGAGAAGAATTCTTCCAAATTTTTATCGAACCTTGGCACAGGATTGTCAATACCTTTCCTGAAATTAAAATTATATGTTAAAAAATTATATAATGTAGATTTTAACAAAAGAAATCACAAATCTATATACAGATAAATAAATGTTAAATATCATCGTCAGCCTACGGAAGTTCACAGCTGGTCTTCCGAATGGCGCGCCTAACGCGTTCTACGGACTCATACATCCAGTTTCTGTTAGCCGTTCTTGCACACCCCCTGCTCCGCAGAAGAAAATTTTCAGAAAAAATTAAAAACCGAATTTTGTAAATAAATCCGCAACGAAATGAGGCCGTGGAGAAAGACTTAAAATAGCTCCAAGCCGAGAACTGGCAGACGGTAGCGCAAGATCGGTCCAGGTGGCAACTCTTTTTAAGGGAGGCCAAGACTCATTTTGGGTCATCGCACCCACCTCAATAAGTGTAACTAATAAATATAATGTAATTAAGGAAAAAGCATAATACCTAATTATGATATACCATTTTTATCGGCATTATCACTTACGATTGTATTCGTCGGAATTAAGGTAGGTTTTTCTTGCAGTAATATTAAATTACTATATTATTCATCTCAATATTACTTAAAACATTAAACAGTAACAATCTTAGGGCATTATTCACTGATATAGTATTTCATTAAACACTATCATCATCAATATTATTGGTTTCTTTCTATATAACTATAGCACTGTTGTTTCTGTAATAGTATACAACTATTTTAAGAGTGCATCATTCCAAACATGAATAAGATTTCAATCTACCAACCTATTACTGTTAAAGATTCTGTATATTAAAACAAATCAAAATAAAATAAAACGAGCAGGATAATCGGTTAAGACCGTTATAAATGAGGATTGAGACCACTAGCATCACTCTCCAAAACTGTCTTGAATAACAAATGTATATTATTAATGGAGTCAGGGGTTACTTTGCGGAAATCCATCAACCGACAATCGAAAAGTTGTCTTCCGTAGAGTCTACTATACCTGAAGATGCCTCGTGTTGGGGCGAAACACGTGTCGTGTACAAGATGGAAAAGTGATATTGTGTGTTTGGCGTTGTGTATAGTGGTTGGTGGATGGAGAGTTGATGGCCGATTTTCGGTAAGTTTTTGTTTTAAGTTCCAAATAAATCCACTAAACCCAACGGAAAAACACACATTATTAATTTTCTGTTATTGTTTTGCTTGTCGTGGATCTTAGCTAAGTAAAACTTTTGACTGTCCATATAACAAATGTATAAGTTTTTGATAAATAATAGGAGAGTGTGATACAGGTGAAACTATATATTTAAAAAGATTATAATATTCTATATCAAAACTACATCAATTAAACCATCTTAAGGGCCTCATAGCAACATTTTAATTGAATGTACAGTATTATATTACAATTTATATGATCATGATTGCTTTGTCTTCAATATTTGAAAGAAAATTTTATATGATTTATGTCCAGAGTGTTTTGCTTGTGTTGGTTACTTTGCAAACTATTTCAAACTTCTCTTTTCATTACAATTAAATATTATGCACAGTCCTTTTGGATTTTCCAATTGAAAGAAGCAAGTTCCCTAGAAAATATTCTAATAGGTGAGATCATTCATGAAGTTTTCATCACAGAAGAATTTCTTCCGATAATAATCTACATAAAATTGTAAATAAGTGATGCGAACTTAAATTTTGTTCAGTTTTAAAAATATTCTAGCGTGTCTAATAATAACATAAAAAAGAAATAGATCGAAATTAATTTTTCCTTACTGAGTATTTGAATCAGTATTGTGATTTTGATGTAAAATTTGTGCTGCTGATTTTAATGTCATCTGGAACAAAAAAGAAATACTTAAATAACCCTAATATGTTACATGATGTTTTATATGTGGCTATAAATTTTTAAAATAATTTGTTAAGAATTTTGAATTATATTTTTTTAAGCGATAGAGACAAAAAGTAATCATGTCGTCTGATGGAAGCAATCAACACAGCTCACAGACATCTGCAACACCATAGGTATCGCAATTGTGTTGCTGGCCTTTGAGATAAGAGGAAGCATGTTTTTGAATGTTTTGTTTTTAAGCTTTGAAAGAAAGTAACCTTATAGCAAAGTAAAGCCATGGGAATATGAATGAGTTGGCTCAACTGGAGAAGTACCACAACCTCTTAAAATATTGGGGGCAGATGTTAGCATTTAACTGTATTAGTATTTCATATGATGAAAGAAGGGATCTATAAGCTCAACTCCTTTCTTCCCCTTCCTTTGTTTGCTTCTCCTACTTCCATCATTTTCTTCTTCCTATCCCATTATTCACACCCTTACCTAATGGAAAGCAATGCATCTGCAGTAGTCTTAGTTCTGTAGATATCTGTGGGCAGTGGTGGTTTCTTATCATTATGTGACCTCCCCCTGCTCAATGTTAATTCATCTCTATAGATCAATCAAACTGATGTTGATGCCAGTTTTCATGTTAAACATACTACATAAAACTGGCATCAACATTAGTTTGATTTGAGAAAAGAATCTATTTCATAAATAAAAATTATTGCTTATGAAAAACGTCTTAATTTCTTATTTCTATGATACTTACTGGAAGCGATTCACGTAGCGAACCCATCAGACTCTTAACTTTTGATATGTTGTCCATTTTATCCTGTTGTGGTTGTTGTTGTATAGCCGGCTGCATTTGTTGTGGTGAAGGTTGTTGCATAATGGTACCTGATACTGGCATTTGCATTCCCACATTGGGTTGTCCACCCACAGGGTTCATTGGAACGTGCATATTCATTTGATTCATCTTTAATTAATATCAAAGTACTAATAATCAAAGTAAAACCAAAATATCAAATAAAATTGTTTTATTTTGACATATGTCAGATAGGTTGCCAGCTTTTTCTATTGTGACGTTATCAAAGATCATAATACCGATTTCTTGCAAGCAACCTAATAGGCTAAACTTATTATCATAGGTATTTAAATGAATATTGTCTATAAAACTGCAGTAAAATGCGGTTGTATTCGGTATAGTATTTTCTTTGAATCAAATTAACAAGGTATCTAATTACCAAGGCATAGGAAAGTAAAATTAATATTTATGTAAAGTTTAAAGACTTGCATCTCATCTGATGGTGGAGAATCAAAATTCTATTAGCCAGTGCATTAATAAAAAAAAGAATAACATAATTGCGTGTGTATCTCGTTATCATAGCATGGAATTGAACATTTGGGATCAGGAGGGTGAAAATGCCATACAAAAACAAACCTAAAAATTTGTATGGAAACTAGCGGAACCTGACGGTTGTTTTCATTTTTATTAATTTCGTCACTAGGCAGCAATTTAATAAAACAATAAAAATAACTAAATATTTACCTCTTTATTCTTTTATGAAATATTAATTTTAATATTTTTCACGACATTGTTTATTATAGACAAATTACAGATCATATATTAATTTTTTATTTACTTCAATGGTTTTATGTACGGTCCACCTGATTTGAATATGTTGTCTTCATGTCGTCATGTATGGGTATAACAATGAAATTAAAACAATTCTTAAAGTTATAACGAGAGTCCTTCTTAAAGCTACTAAAGAATAATTCAAATCTTCAAGACTTTAAAAACGTGTGCTCGTATGCTCTAGACGTTTCAAAGTTGCGTTAATGTTTCTTGAATTTGAAAATATTTACAACTTGGCTTGATTTATCTGGATTATATCCAATTTCATAGGCATAAATATGCTAACATATTTATGCCTTTGAAATTGGATCACAATCACATCAGTATTCAATTTCATAGTCACAAATATGTGAATTTATTTTGCTGTAAGTAATATCTTGTGGTCATCTTAAAGAGTTGCTTTATTTGTTTTGTTTGAGTTTGATTTAATTTATACTCTAGCAATTAAATTAATTATAAACAGTGGGTGTAAGGGGATAGAATTTTGAGTGGAACAATAAGAATCTTTGATAAAAATTACTTTATTATAAAATAAGCCTATGAATTTGCATGAAATTTATGATGCCGTGTTTCATTTTATCAGAAGTTATAAATTTCTGTGGTCTATCATATAAATGGTAAAGTACTGCATTGATTAAAATAATGTTCCTATTGGCCTGGTATTAAATACATTGATTCGTTATTTATTTTAATTAGTGTAGTATTTTCCAGATTATGTAAAAGATTCAATTTTGGCCTGCCATCTATTGAGTTTTTGGTACTAATTGCGCCCTCTGGTGCCCAGGGTACCACTAGAGTTGTGCATCAATAATAGAATGGTGTATAATCTATGCTTGGGATTGGGAAGGAAATGAGGGCTAGGGGTGAAGGGAGGATATAACCGAAGTTTCAAATTTTGTTTTTTACAATTATTTCAGTTTCAACTTACTAGACCTATAAATGTTTGGAGCACTTTGTTTAATCCTAGTGTAAATATAATATTTATGCGATTATTAAATTGTCTTCTGTAAATATATAATGATATAAATAATACTCTTTTTTGCCTTAATCGAAGAATTTAATTAAATATTCTTTTTATCTGCCAACATTAAGAATGTCCAAAAAATTTAAAATTTATAACGCCGCTGAATTATGGCAAGTAAGAGCTTTTTTTAAAGTAATCATGTTGATTCTTCATAATTTTTTATTTATAGTTTTTTTATATTTTTACAGCGAGAAACAAGCTTGCCTTCTATACCAACATTTAGTCAGCAATTAGATAAGATCTTAGGAAACAATGGTATCCTACTTGGTTCTCTGACTGAATTACTTGGTCTACCAGGCACAGGAAAAACTCAGCTTTGGTTCGCATTAATTAATATTATTAACTCATTTTTCTTTCCATTGATTGAAACTTGGAAAATCCAAAATAATTATTTATTGAATACAACATAAAATAATTAGTTGTTTATTTAGAGAAAAAAATTGAACAGTAGGAATGTTTTTATTATAAATGTATATATCTATATTTATCTTTGTACATGTAAAAAGATAAATAACAACTGAAATACGAATTAAAAAAATATATACATGTATGTATTTTCTAATTATAAACAGGTGCACTCTGAATGCATTTTATAATCTTGTTTAAAAATAATTTAAAATATACACGTTTTATAGTGATAAATAGTAAGACTTATTAATAATTAATGTCTATACTTTTAAACAGCACTTTAATAGCTCACTTAATATATAAAAATTCATTCATAATTATTTTTATTATTATTATCGAAAAATTTAAAATCTAAGGAGTTTTAATTTTTTTTAAATGGATGTTAAGAATTCTTAGGATACATAATATACATATTACCTAAAGTAAACTAACTTAATATAATAATAATCCATAATCTTAGAATATTTGTATTTTTTAATTATTTTAGTAGATACTTATATATTTTTAATTATTTTAGTAGATACCTATATATTTTTAATTATTTTTGTATCATCTGTTTTTAATTAACTTAGATATTTTAATCATTATGGTAGCCTAATTTTTTTTTTGGATTTCAGCTTACAATTATGTGCTTCTGTTCAGATTCCGAAAGAACTTGCTGGTTTGTGTGCAGAGGCTTTATATATTGATACTAATACAAATTTTGTACTTAAAAGATTTAAAGGTGAATATAAAAAAAATAACTATATTTTGCTATATGTCATGATTAAATGGACAATCCTTTAAAATTATTAAAATTGTTCTTACTATTTAATTAACATTTGGATTATCATATAACAGGTGCTTTGTTTCCTGGAGTAATGAACAATAATCCAGTAAGGTTGTTTAAGTCAGATTGTTGTGTATCCTCAGTTATTAACCAATTATTTATTTTTGAAAGATTATTTAAACCCTGTAACTAGTAATGTAATACTTGCAATCATAATTAAGATCAGTATGTTTCATTGTAGTTTTATACCTCACTCATAAGTAGTGTATTCTGCTCATTGGTAAACTAAATTGTGATGAGTGCCCACTGGTATAAAGGAAGAGAAGACAGCTGCTCACATCATGCTTCAGTGCAGAGGAGTAGCCAAATATCCGGCGAGATACCTGAGTGCACCCGGGTCCCTTGAAGATGCTGTAGGCAGACCGAAGAGGTTGCTGCAGTTCTTTTAAGGACCTAGGGTGGATAGAATACGAGCTTTCAATTCTGGCAACATGCAAAATAGGCACATGATGATGTCAAGTTGCGGAAACCAGCCTGTTACAGCATCTACCATCTACTGGTATAAATATTCAAAAATCACAGAATAGATAGTAACAGACCAATGAAGAAAGAAGTGTTGCATTGGTGTAATATAGGCTGGCTGATACAGACTAATTTACTTGTTCAGTGTGACAACCAAGAGCTAATCATTCCATGTTTAAAAAAACCTATATCTAGTAGTTCTTGTTATTATTATTAATATTCTTCAGAAGGTTTGCAACTGAAGGGGAGAAGGAATATCTTTTACAAATAGGTATCTATTTCTGCAGCCACTTGTGTAGTGGGGTGACTAGAGCATGGGTAACTTGGAAAGGGCATATGGTCAGGAGGCGGTTCATGGTAATGGTGATATGGATGGAAGTTATAAAAAATATGTTTATTTCGTTTTAGAGATCCTTGTAGCCAGTATATCAAAATGTCAAAAACTATCGGAGAAACCAATAAATATTATTGATGCTCTGAGAAGATTGCACTATGTTAATGCATTTGGCTTGGAGAAATTTTGTGCTTTCATGTATCAACTGCCTAAGTTTCTTGCTGAAAAATCTAATGTAAGAAAGTATCCATGTAAACATTTATGAAGGATATGCCATAATCATTACTGTATTTTTCCTTTTGAAGATTTGTGATCCAGTTTCTGGCCAGCCTCCCAGCGCAGATCGTCGCACCATCTAGCCGGGGAGGCATCACACGCTACGTATGCCAAGACATGGTCTCCACTCCAGCACTCGTCTGCTCGAATGATTGTCGGATCTCCGTCAAACGTGACCAACCCATAGCTACTTTAGTTTGCTAATTCAAAAGACCATGTCGGAGTTCTCTGGCGGATTTCTTTATTTCGAATCATATCTAACAGAGAAATTCCGAGCATAGCTCTCTGAGAGACCGAGCTTGTGAAACAAACGGACTGTCATTGTCCATGTTTCGGCGCGTAAGAGAGCATACGAATTGGTATATAAATATAAAATAAATACCCATTCGTGCCATATATATAAATATAAGGTACGAATGGGTATGCTTAAAATGACTATTTTTTTTAAATCAAAACAGGATGCCCATACTTCCATATTAATATTATAATAATTGCATTTTTCGCATCCTACCCATTGGGAATTTTTTTTTTATTATATTTTAAACCCATTAATAATTGCAAAAGTTTGTCTTTCTATTATGCTTTCACTATTAAACTCATTTTGATGAAATTTGACATGGAGGTAGTTCAAGATCCGAGGTCAAACATAGGCTGCTTTTTATCCAGAAACAATAGCTCTTACACGACGCACGATAGTTTTCGCGCCATAAACTGAATTCCACGCGGGTGTAGCAGTGGGCAAAAGCCAGCGGGTAGCATCCAATTAGCAAGTTAACAATGAAATAAACACAACTTTTTAATGTTCTTTATTTTGAACAATTGCAATAATACAGTTTTCACATTTTTAATTTTTTTATCATAAATTATGAAAAATAAAAATAAATCACCAGCTTTATTACAGTAAAGTTTCTGTGACAGTAATGATTATTAAATAATGACTGTCACTTGGCTCCAGTGGCGGGGCCCTCCGCTCGCGGAGTCAATGGGAGCGGGTTCGATCCCCGCATCAGAATAAATATATGTATGGATTACAAATATCCGAGTCTGGCAACCCCGCCAATCCGCATCGGACAAGCGTGATGAGTTAACGTCCGGTCCTTCAGAAATGGAGAGGCCGTGCTCAGCAGTGGGACATATATGGTCTGTTAAAAAAAAGTTCTGTCACGGTTTCCGAAAACGGGACTATTTGGCGTCCCGTTCAAAACGGGATGTATAGTCACTTTAGGGAAGGCTCGACCGCTGTATGAACGTCACAGAATGCGCGTGCCGACGTAGCGTTCTTCTGTTTCCGCATTCTGTACGGTGAGCGCAGCGTTGGTTACTTACCCCAGCGACCCATTTACTTATTTATTCAATAAGAAATGTATAATATAGTATTTGTTATTTAAATCGGAAAATTTGATCATTAACGAGTTTTTTCCGTTGCAGGTGAGACTTATAGTGATAGATTCGATAGCATTTCCGTTTAAAGAAGGAATTTCCATGAAACAAAGAACGGGTCTGTTGTTTAGACAAATGGCTGAGCTGCAGAGACTTGCTGTGGAGAATCAGATGGCGGTGTGTTAATGACTTTTTGTATTTTATAAATTTAATTACATGAGGTTTGACGATTTTATGGGACATTCGCGAAATTATCGCTCTTGGAGTTAATATTCATTGGCTAAATTCCCTCATCGAGATAAATATATGTATGGCCTACAAATATTTATTCCAAGTTAGTATGTCTCGTCAAACCGCCTTAGACAAGTAGAGTTAACGTCTATCGCTTTTCTCAGAAATCGGGATGTTCAAAAACAGAACATGTATATGAACATCTCATCATGTCATGAACTGAAAATTTTGTTTTGACTTGACTGTTCAAACTAGCATAGACATCAAATATTTAATAAAGCATCGGAGTTGACTTTCTCAATTCGCATACGAGTATGTGTCAATCCTTGAAATTTGCACAAAAGTTGATTATTTAGACCCAATAATCAGTTATTTTACTGAACATAAATTATTGCTCCACTCAATGTTACCAGTTACCTTCAGCATTCAACGGTACTTCTGAATCGATGCGATTGAGAAACCTACAAAAAAAGTTTGCCTCAAAGTGATTATTTAGACCCAATAATTAGTTATTTTACTGAACATAAATTATTGCTCCACTCAATGGTACCAGTTACCTTCAGCATTCAACGGTACTTCTAAATCGATGCGATTGAGAAACCTACAAAAAAAAAGTTTGCCTCAAAGTGATTATTTAGGCCCAATAATTAGTTATTTTACTGAACATAAATTATTGCTCCACTCAATGGTACCACTTACCTTCAGCATTCAACGGTACTTCTGAATCGATGCGATTGAGAAACCTACAAAAAAAAAGTTTGCCTCAAAGTGATTATTTAGACCCAATAATTAGTTATTTTACTGAACATAAATTATTGCTCCACTCAATGGTACCAGTTACCTTCAGCATTCAACGGTACTTCTGAATCGATGCGATTGAGAAACCTACAAAAAAAAAGTTTGCCTCAAAGTGATTATTTAGACCCAATAATTAGTTATTTTACTGAACATAAATTATTGCTCCACTCAATGGTACCACTTACCTTCAGCATTCAACGGTACTTCTGAATCGATGCGATTGAGAAACCTACAAAAAAAAGTTTGCCTCAAAGTGATTATTTAGACCCAATAATTAGTTATTTTACTGAACATAAATTATTGCTCCACTCAATGGTACCACTTACCTTCAGCATTCAACGGTACTTCTGAATCGATGCGATTGAGAAACCTACAAAAAAAAAGTTTGCCTCAAAGTGATTATTTAGACCCAATAATTAGTTATTTTACTGAACATAAATTATTGCTCCACTCAATGGTACCAGTTACCTTCAGCATTCAACGGTACTTCTGAATCGATGCGATTGAGAAACCTACAAAAAAAAAAGTTTGCTTCAAAGTGATTATTTAGACCCAATAATTAGTTATTTTACTGTACATAAATTATTGCTCCACTCAATGGTACCAGTTACCTTCAGCATTCAACGGTACTTCCGAATCGACGCGATTTAGAAACCTACAAAAAAAAAGAAATCAATGTAGGCTACATAGATTTCTTCCTCATTTGTATTACACGGCCATAAAAAGGGACAGCAAATAAATTAAAAGGTATTTTAGGTCGTAATTACAAATGAAATGAGTACGAGACTGGGTCTATCGAGTGGTGTAGTAGTGGGATCGCTGGGGGATGCTTGGTCTCATCGCTGCAACATCAGACTTTTGTTGTCTGCGCCCGACCATAAGGGAGGCGACAGACATGCGCTTATAATTAAGAGCAATAATGCTCCTGAAGCTGTCGCCAGGTTCAAGGTAATATAATTTTTGCTTTCGCTTATTACTTCATTATAATCTCTAGATCAGGGATTCTCAAACTAGAGACCCCTTTTTCAAAATGAACTAATACTTCAGACTCGCATAGCAAAATTACTTTAAAAATCCTCTTTTTTTCTGTCGATACAAAATACTTACCAATTTAAAAGCTTTGCAGTTGGTTACGTAGGGAAATAGATTTCGACCCCAAAGGGGTTGATATTAACCACATTGGGAATCCCTGCTCTAGATGATGTTATTTATATCCTGTTTTGTTTATGCACTTTCAAATAATTTATTCAAATTCGCCTTTAGTCGCATCGATTTTGTTTTATTTAGTTACAGAGCGTTCCAATTCTAATCCCGTCGGTTAAGCAGGGAGATTACAACACTCCCAATTTTGAGGTAGGCCAATGACCATTCGTGGACCTTGGCTTTTCATACACTTCGTTGAAAAATAATTTTTTTTTCGCAGCCTATATATGTTTGTCCTACTGTTGACCACGGGCCTCTATTTCTAGAGGAATGGACACGCTTGTCCATTGCGAATTGGCGGTTGAATTACCAGCCTCGGAAAATATCTGTAAAGCCATACATATATTTATTCCGGTGCGGCAATCGCCCCTCGACCACTGACTCTGTAGGCGAGGGGTCCCGCCACTGCGCCAATTGGTCGTCATAAGTCATATATCATAAGTGGTTTACGTAGCAATTCTAAATTTTCATATCATTGTTTTGACGTTTTTCCTTCAGATAACGCAGGAAGGGATCCGTGATGTTAATTAAAGGCAAATTCCGAACATACATAGTTTTATTATATTCATGTAAATATTGTAAACAATGCTACAGCACCAATAAATATCTCATTTTCACAAAATATTCAAGCTTTGATTTCTAAAACATCTCATAACAGTTATACATTTTAAAGGCAGTTTCACATCGGAATATAGCTCATTGCGAGTGTAAGGCAATACAATTACTCTGTAGCCTTATATTATGCTTTTCTTAGGAAACGAGTGTAAGTAACACGCGTTTGTAGTCTCCCTTCGTATCATCCTGCAAAATATTACATTGATTTTGTAACAATTTCAAATTCCAAAATCATGCAAAGCTACGAGTACTTATACAGTAAAAAAGTACTTTGCTACAAAAACATAAAACTATTTTGCAGGATTAGGCACAAAGTGTGACTAGCACATTCCTGAAGTCACCAGTTAGGTCTTCCTGTAAACAAATATCGAAAAACCAATGCTATATTGTCCGAAAAAAAAAAACAGAAACTGGCCCAAAATTTCTTACAACAACGTGCATTTGAGATAAGCATGAGATTACAAAATTAATACAAGATTCTTATTAAAAATAATTTAATATAAAATATTCGAAATGCATTCATAAACTCTGGTACCCATTGAAGTAAATATATAGGTACTAAAATAAAATTTCACACCACTCAGTGATTATTTATATCTCGCAGAATTAGTAACACATTGTAGATAGGAGTGCGCCGAGTGGACCTCCTATCTCCTCCTGAAAAATGGCAACAACTACTTGTGAGGCTAGCACTAATCGACCGAGCGCCACCATTCCCCATGTACTCAAACATAAGCTGTTAGCTACAGTGCAAAGAAAGTTATATGAACGTGAGAATATGAAGCAAAATATACAGATCTTTGTGAACAAAATTTACACCCGACTTGGTATGACCTAATTAACACAGCATCAAATACGAAATCCATTGACTGCATAATTCATTGAGGGCATAATGTGAACCTGTTTTTATTTAATACAAGTAGAGAAAAATTAGCTCTTCATATTTTGATTGGTGCTTTTAGATGACAACTTTGCTAATAAAAGTTATGCCTTTGTTTTAAATTTCAAATATATTTAAAAAAAGATTCATGTAAATAATTTCCATTGTACTATATATATCTAGGTACAATTTAGTAAAATCATAGGCTATTTAATAGCAAATATGTTTTTATGTTTACACTAATTAAGTACTTTTAATAAGACGTAAAAAATACGCGAGTGGCATATAGATTTATATTTGATGCGTGTATAGATAGGTACACCCTTAATTTACTTAAGAGCCTATCAATTGACAAAATAACTTAAAAGAGTAAGGTTGGTATCTCAACGACGTTATGCTGATTCCTGATCGCACAATTATTCAACAAGTGTCAACAAAGCCTTCTTGTAATCCCCGGAAGTGTCGTCCTGCAATCAAAATGTATCACTTTTCTTAACGTTCTTTAACTATTCAAGCCATTTTTAGTTTTAATACTTATGAAATCATGGGACATCTTTATTTATTAAATGTGGACAAACTAGTAATACAGTTGTTAGAAAAACTTTACTAGTCCAAGGTATGGACATAGAAGTTATTAAATAATGGACACTATTAAACGTAGGCAATTTGGGTAAGGTATGGATATATAATTAATAAAATTTGTAACGTAAAAAATAATGACCGGCAAAAAGTTTTACAACAGATTAAACATATAAATCGACATCGTCTCAAGCGCAGATCTGTATAATCTGTGTTAAAATAGATTGAAGATGAGATACATTATAGATAGTGATGCACGACTAATACTTACAAATATTATAATATATGTATATGATATAGTTTTTGCGATAACTTTGTCTCATGCTTATTATTGAAGTGATATTTGTGTAATTTAACCTCGAAATAATGGGTCAGCTTCATTTCTACTTATTTATAATAAAAAATATAAGTCGCATGCTGTTAATATGTACAAAATCACCTTTCATTAGAAAATGTAAAAAACAAAATTATGGTTAAAGTTATTAAACTCTGTACAAATACTGGAATACTTTTGTAAATCTAAATTCCACTATTAAATTGAATTCAATGCGATAAAAAATAAGGTTAGTTGTGGTTGATGATGGTTAGCAAAATAAAAAAAATAATATTGGAAAATTTTAGCATGAACTCGTTATTTGCAATTAAATCTTTTAACAAAACAAGGCCACAGATACGAAATCTTAAGCATGGTTAGTTTCAGGTAAGTTCTGTTATAGCAAAACAGACGAAACTACTTACAGCAATCCAGCTATCGAGAGACTTTCCGTATTTGTCAAGGAATGCTTGCTTGATGTCTCCAAGATCGATTTCTGAACGGCTGACTACGATTCTTATCAACGTCTTATCATTTGTACCCAGCCCCTTCATGGAATAATATAGACGCTCAGCAAAGAAACCAACTTTGCTCTTCACACATTTTACTGTAAAAAGCAAAATAATATGAATTTCAAATGTCTTAAATATTTTGTAGGTACATTCAAGTAAGATTACATTACCCAGTTTAATGCTATCAAGGCACTGACAAAAAATGTTCTTTTAAAAAATATTTTTCGTCTTATTTGATGGTAGCCAAGAATACTACTACTGCAAGTGTCAAGTAAAAAAAACTGGACAATTATTTTATTTATTGATGAATTGGTGGCAACCTTAACATGGTTGCAACAACAATGCTTAGCAATAAGACTAGAACAGTCTTAATACATTTTATTTCATTAATTATAAAAAAGAAATTGATGACTTTAATGACACAAACACCATTAGAAACTGCCGTGTATTTTTTATATACTATTTAGTGAATCATCATTATTATCGTCAGTTTTAGGCACTTCAGCTCAAACTTCAATATCTACGCGACTGCCTTGCATAGATCGTCCTTCTATCTGGCCGGGTGGCATCCCGTATTAGATTTGATTATCAAGACGCGGTCATTGTTTTTCGGTTGGCTTCTACTATTATACTTTTTCAGGTAAATATTTTAAATGCGTATTTATTTTATTTTATAGATAAAAGTATAATAGAATATAATAATACATGTGAGCCCATTAAACATTGGATTTTGGTGGGCTCAGATCCCTGTTACGTCAACTAAATAGTTTAATAATCTATAAATAATAAAACTCACAAAGTTATATATCTATATATTACAGTATTATCTCAGATTTATGGCACGTAATTTCTGAGTGAGTCGTTTTTTTCGACAAGGCGTTTGTTGGATTCGAAGATGTTAATGCTGGTAGCCTATTGGCTGTAACAGCTTTATCGTATTCAGGGCCCGCGGGCTGAAAGCCCGCGGGCAAGTAAAATATAATTGGGAATCTGCGCAAATCGCAGACTCCATCGGCCTGACGCCGTGTCGGAGGTACACATATGTGTGTGCTGATTTTAAACTCGTCATGATTCTACGTTAAACATGTAGGGGAGGATTGAACTTTAGTAACTATAGTCCCTATTAGTCCCATAGACTCTAAGGTCTAGGGGGTGAGAACAAGGCGTTTGTATGTAAACATCCTGCTATGCGCATACTACACGGCCTTGGTTTTGGCACCATAAAACACTACCCGCCTTTGGTTTATTGTAATAAGAAAAATAAATATTTTCAAAATTTAATAATTGTATGCAAAAAAGTGCTATCCTGTATTATATTAGCTGTGCAGTGATTTCAAAACTTAAAAGTTCTAGAATTTAATAATGCCCATAAAATAAAAAAGGCAATAAGGACTGTATTTACAAAAAAGATGGGTACTTCTATATCATTAAAAACTACAAATAAAATATTTTTTTTAATTATAAAAACCTTTAGGGACTAAGTTTGTCAACTACATTTTTTACCGGATATTTAATTTTTTTATTTTTGTCAGTTTTTTTAAATATACGGACGAATTCATTTAAGTCTAGAACACTTCTAGTTTTGAATTATATATAGCTTTTTATGAAATCAACACTTACCAATGGCTAGCATGCCCTTTTCGATGCTTCCAGAGAATTCTTTCTTAATAGTTTCTTCAATGTCCTTACCGGTCAGTGCCTCATACTCAGCAAAGATCTGCAATCATTTCAATTCATATTTTTAACTCGAACGTCAGACTGTATCATAAATAATGGATGTTTACTAAGGAACTCAAAGTCCTAAATTACTGTAGTTTGAATCATCATTCTGTTGTCTTTAATGTGATAAAGAAAACAGAATGATGATTCATGAGGACGTATACTGTGCATTCTGTGAACGGCTTATAGAACAAATTTCTTTATTCTAATGTAACAAAGAGGTTGTCGAGCATTGGCCTCCAAAGAGTACTATCATAATGCGGCTATATTCCGCGGAGGCCCTCTATTCACATAAAAATGTTTACATTAATCACACAAGTAGAAGCAAAGAGACACATAAACACATTCCACAAAGGTGGACTGATCATATGGCGAAAACGCTTAATATGGAACTGTCTGACGCGATGAATCGCATTGAGGAGCGCCAGAGATGTAAGTAAATTTATCTCCGTGTATTACACATTCGGAAGTATCACAACAACGCCCAGTAATGAATATACGATCCGAAGAAGGTGAATTTTATTTAGAAATTAATAAAAACTTGTTATATCTTACCTGTCTTAACTGTTGATAAGAGCGGGTGATAAGAATTGAATTGAAGACAGACTCATCGGTGCCCCACTGTCCCTCCCCAGCGTTCGCCAAGGCCTCAGCATCGGATTTAGCTCCGGCCTCATCCACGCCTTGATTCTCATCGCGGTTGGCCATGCATAGCGACACGCAGAGACGTTTGAAGTGACCTGAAGTGTCGCCTTTCAGGTCCGATTCTAGGCTTTTGCCGTACACTACAGAAAGACAGATTTAATTTAGCGATTTCCAACTATTTATTTTAATAAATTTTTAATTAAAAAACTTTTTCGCATATAATCTGTGATTTTTTAACTGCTATGTATTTAAATTAAAGAGCGTTTTATTGGTATGATTCATACCATAATATTATACAAAAAAAAACAAGAAAAGTATCAAATTTTATTTACAAGTTTAATTCTACTAAATATTAACTAACTCCGAACGTTTGCCTAAAAAGTATTAAACGAGCGACTAAACAATATTTTTTTAGATAAAACGCTCATAGCATTTCGCGGTGTTATACGTATACACATGTATCCCTATGTTTTAATAATAAAAACATAATATCACAGAGAAATCAATATGCTTCGGTACATTTAAAAATAAAGGCTTATCGATTTATAGGTAAAAAGTTTTTTTAACATCTATACGATAACGTTAAGTCATTAGTTTAAACTTTTTATGGTAGACCATGTTGCACAAAATTATTTAAATATTTTTATTTATTTATTTTTTTATATATTCACGCCTATCCCCCGCAGGGGTTGGCAGAGACCGCAGAGCTCCATCCGCTGCCATTCATCGTAGCGAAACGGCTCGTCATTGGTCGCTTTTCGCCCTCGTGAGAATCAGGACGTGACGGGTCGCGAACCATGTCGCCGTCATTTTTCGACAAATTAGGTATATTAAATTCGTCTTAGTGAATCCCACGAGCCGCAAGGGAGGATGGAGGTCAGCACTGCCAACAGAGCCCTGCATGCTGAGGTAAGGCACCATAGTCCCCGGGGGAGCCTGACCCCGGGACGATCGGCACGCTTTCGACTAGGCTCGCCCCTAGCCACGCATCCATTGGCACGGCAGACCAATTGGATTGGCGGAGAGGAAAGGAAGGGGCAGGAAAGGGAGTGCGGATTGGGCGAGTTACCAGACATTTATAAATCCATATAAATATTTATTTCGATGCGGGAATCGAACCCGCGACCATTGACTCTGCGGGCGGAGGGCCCCGCCACTGAGCCAATTGGTCGTCGTCGTTATTTAAATATTTACAATTGTATTACAAAGTAACATGGTATCAAAATAACCAATAAGTTTTTCCTATTGGGATCTATAGTTATAACACGGAAAATGTTTTTATTATTTTATTACAGTACAAAATCGGCATTTAAAAGTACATTTTACTAAGTGCGAGTAGATGATAGGTGGGGGTGAGGAAAAAAACCAATTTCTTGGATCACTTGATGGTGGCCATACAAGTTGAAAACCGCCATTAATGTGTCTGTATCCTTAAACGTCGGTATTAGGGGCTTTATAGGCCCTTATAAATAATTTTACGTCAACCTACAGCTCTGCTTCCCAATTTTCATACAATACTTTTTTAACGGTACGCGGAAACGAAAGCTGTTAAGTGAGTAGTGCTTGAACAAAAGTTATTAAGGATGTCATTGGATGTCAATTCGGCTAAATTGAAAAAAATGCGTCCAAATAACTTTTCAAGTCGCTGGCAAAGTCGCAAGAGATACATGATATAAAGGATGAGTAAGTGAAAGTTAAGTGTTATACATCCATACATTTTTTTTATAATTCCACAAACTTTTAAATAACTCACGTCTTTAAATAAATCTATTTACGCTTAAAAGCATTGAGGCATTTGTCCGTCCGTGTACTTAGGCGACGTACAGACTTGAATACAAATGCAAGAAGCTAACTAGTGACCCAAATGCATTGTTCGTATTTAAACGTATTGAAGCTTGGTTAGCCTTTAAAGGGTCTCAAGCAGACGTTTGTGTGAAGATCTTCAAGGTCATTAAATATTAAGTAAATTAAAAAAGCTCTGGTACTTATTTCCTCCTAATAAATTTTCTAGTTTTATGGAAATACAAACAAGTAATAGAAGTGCAATCGAAGAAAGAAAAAAGTTCTGTACAAGTAAAATATAGTTTTACTAATTTATTATAGTATATAGTATTACTAATTTAGAATAGTAATGATTAGTCGTTCAGACGGACAAACATTATTGCGTTTAAATCCTGGTACTACGGAAATCTTTTCAAAGGGTAAAGAAAATTATATTAGGTATATTATAAGTTACATCATTTTTTGTTGAAAAATATTTTTAGTAATAAATTTACAATAACAATAATTGTATCTATACTAATCTCCATCTTCATCCGGAATCGTAGCCGTGCCGTGGCTTATGTTCAAAATATTTCCTTGACAGTGATTATTCCAAAACTAAATTTTTTCTTTAAACCGTTCAAATAATGCTTTATTTGAACGGTTGACAGTTCATTGACACTTGAGTTTCTTGCCTATTAAATCCTAAACCACTTTGTTCTTTATCGTATTTTCTCGGTTTAAAACTAGCTCTCTTTGATATTCTCTGAACAACTTTGATCTTTAGAAGTGTAATGATGTTTCGGTCACATAAAGTTCGTCACACTGATTAAGACTTTAAGAATATAGCGAATGTTCTTCCTACTTCTTATCCTAAACTTTACTTAGCCTATATGAAGTTTTGTCAAAATATTTTTTGTATGTTGGTAATATACTTTAATTCTTGTATTCTTTGATGGCAACCAGTTACAACTATTATGCGAGTGTCAAGTAAAATACATTAACATCAAATCTCTGAAAATAAAACTAGTCAACTTATCACATTAATTCTTAATAAAATGGTAGCTATTTCATCAAAACCTTCTATGGACTTTTTTAGTCAACTTAAGAAGTTACTTTTATACACGCATTTATTTCATATCACTTGACAGCCTTAATCGAACGATATTATATAATATACCACCACAATTAAACAATATAACTCATAATAATATAGGATTAGGAACATGAAATAAAAACACAACGCCACCGATTTACTTATATGTCCTTTTATATTTTGTTTTCATGAAATGGAAGCATTGCAATATTACTCACGTGTTCGTGGTATTTAGCTCAATGTGTGGTGAAACACGTAAATGCTAAAAGCAATTTTTTTTCAAAACCTTCAAACGTTCATAGTGCAAACGTGATACCGTATAATATTATTGTAATTATTATGATTGTATACACATTAAATAACAAAACCAAGCACGTACTTAAATTAATGTTGAAATGAAATATCTTAATTGAATCTCACATACTAATTTGAGAGAGGGAACATATTGTGTTTTGTATTTTTATCCCCTCCTTAAATATATGGTATCATCCGCATCCGCATCCTAAATGTATGGATGTTAATGGATTTGTCAATGATTACCTCCCATCAAATGATCCGCTTGCTTGTTTGCCTTTCTCTTGCATAATAAGATTTATATTAGTTGTTGTTGCAAGAAATGTTATTTTACTCACATTGTTCGTAGAAGGCGGAAATGGTACGAATGCCGTAGTTGGACAGTGTGCATAGGATCTCGATGATGGCTTCTTCGTCGGTGCCGATCCCCGCAACTGCGTCGTGCAGCTCCTTGGCGTAGTAGTGGGGGAGCGGGGTCATTAACGCGATAATCACGTTCTCGAGGTTGCCGCCCAGTTCGCTCTTTAACTCACTGATGAGGTCCTGGTAATATAATATAGCATGTAATATATTTATTTTCATCCGTCGATATCTACCACTCCGATTTTGCTGAATTCACTAATAATAATAATAAAGAATAAAAAACTTTGGACCCCACAAGGGAAGAAATGGGGTGGCCATATTCTTTACCGGGAACTAACCAGTTTTATTTCATAATTATCATACGAGTATATAATAACATCATTAACACGTTAAATACAGTCTATCGATCTGTCTTTTATAAAAGAAATTTATTTGAATTTTGTTTTGAACTTTTTATCAATAGATCAATTATTTGAACGCCGTTCCGTTCTCGTGTATACTCGTTTCGTGAATTGAATGTTGATATGGCACTGAGTCACGATTCTTTACAGGTACATAATATCGCTCTTACTTAATATTCTTTGAACTGAATAATTGCTTTCGGTATTAAAAGTTGTGTAATACGATTAAGAAAATTCGCCAAATAACGCTTATTTTTGTTCAATTCAGTCATTAAGCTAATTGAATGGAGTTGTGATATGTTTGATCCCTCCATCCTTGTTTCATTGCTCGTAAGACATGGAGGAGATTCGTGAATTACCGCTGTCCTAGACACAGAAGTAAGAATGATGTAATTCCTATCGGAAAATGAAAATATAAACTTTTACACCGCAGTAACGTAATTAAGACATAGGTAATTATAGACTTTATATTTTTAATTAGTTCCATCAAGTATGGTTATTTATGAGCCTGTAATCAATGTCAATATAACTTTCCTTATCAAATTATAATAATGAGCAGCTTTATTAAAACTTATTTACTATACATTGTATTATTTATAATAAATAAGGTTATTTTTGTTCAGAATAATATGTAAACAGTGAGATAAGACAATGAAATTTCTCATGTTTTCTCCAGTTATAATATCACCTTGAACAAAACATGAAACGTATTTATAAACGATAACATTATTATACATTTTTAAATAAGTAACGTATTCTTATTGATAAAATAAAATATAAATAAATTATTTTTTTAATTTGTTGGTATATACTGGTAATAGGCCTTAAAATAAAGGCATATTATGCGGCCTAAAAGAAGAAAAAAAGCCTTGTATGTATAAATTATAAAAGATTGTTGCTCAATGGATTTTCCTTTTAGTTAACAATGGTTCAAGACTTATTCCCAAATAATTTATTGCTTGACCAAATCAGCCTTTCATAAGCAATATTATAAGTATTTCAAAGTATTATATTTGTACCATAAGAATTATAAGTATCATAAAGTGTTATACAAAAAAACTATTGCTTTCATCTTAAACTGTTCTATATAAATTTACAATGACAGGTGCCATAAAAAAAGTATGGTGAGCGCGATAGCGCTTGTTGGTACTCTAACAGTAATGCCTTGAATTGGAATGCGTTCTACTTCCATTTAAATCCAAGGCAAAAGTATACCCATCAATTTATACTTTAATCAGATACATTTTTATTTATTTCAAAATACAGAGACAAACGTTACTTTCTTACGGTTTACAGTATAAATGCTGGTATTTTCTTACGGTTTTAATTTATACTTTAATCAGATACATTTTTATTTATTTAAAAATACAGAGACAAACGTTACTTTCTTACGGTTTACAGTATAAATGCTGGTATTTTCTTACGGTTTTAATTTATACTTTAATCAGATACATTTTTATTTATTTCAAAATACAGAGACAAACGTTACTTTCTTACGGTTTACAGTATAAACGCTGGTATTTTCTTACGGTTTTAATTTATACTTTAATCAGATACATTTTTATTTATTTCAAAATACAGAGACAAACGTTACTTTCTTACGGTTTTAATTTATACTTTAATCAGATACATTTTTAATTATTTCAAAACACAGAGACAAACGTTACTTTCTTACGGTTTACAGTATAAATGCTGGTATTTTCTTACGGTTTTAATTTATACTTTAATCAGATACATTTTTATTTATTTCAAAATACAGAAACAAACATTACTTTCTTACGGTTTACAGTATAAATGCTGGTATTTTCTTACGGTTTTTACGTTGAGATCTTAGTAAATAACATATGTCATCAAATCGCTCACGTAGGCCTTGTTTTACGTATAATTACTTTTACAGCCTCTTCGTGGGAAAATCCTTCGATCTATAAAACATTTCCTTGTTCATATTTGAGAACAATGAATCAACGATGAGTAATGTATTATGGTGTTATAGCCTTTTAAATACACTATGTTAATGGGCGTCGTATGTTGAAGGTTAACTAGCACTACCTCAATAGTTATGGTACGTTTATCTTTAAATTGTCAGCAAACTATAGGCATTAAGCACAAGTTTAACACGAAATCTAAACAACACACGTAACTGATGTAAATTAGCTTCAGTTTTGTGAAAAACTGTTTTTTGTAGGTGTCTGATTAGCTTGAGATTATTACAAGAAAGTTAAGGCTATTTATTGACTACTTTGTATTATAAAGGTAAATTTATTATTATTATCGAAAATTTGACATGCAACAGAAGCAGCTTCGATCCACGCATTGGGATAAACAAATATATGGTCTACAGCCATTTATTTCGATTCTAGGTGCCCTGCCAATCCACCATGAATGAATGTTGTGGGATGGGTCCATTTCCCCAGAAAAGCCTGTGCCTAACAGTGCGACATATATATAAATTTAGTTATTTAAATTTGAAAATAAAGCAGTCAAATTTGGAGAAAATGTATTATAATTAGCAAAAATCTGAGGGATAAAATATATTAGTCTTTAAAACATATACGAGGTACGATATTACTCCTACATACGGACTAGTATTAAGTGTTAATGAAGGCTTGTCTTCTCAGAAGATAAGCGGCTCGCTGAGTAAATATTATACAACAAATACCACAAGTTAAATGTTTTATCTTTAATTTGCTAGGCTAGGCTATTACTTTTATTTGAGGAGTTATTTTTTGGGAGTTATTTAAAAAAATAATTAACCCATACACTTTTATGCTAAACAATATTGAGTGTTTTAATTTAAAGTAAATTCCCTCAACGAAGTATAAAACATTTTTTATATAATTATGTATTATATAAAAAATGTTTTATATTTCGTTGAAGGCATTTACTTAAAACACTCGATATTGCGATATATTATATTATGCCTCGTATCAAATCAAGTCCGGATTATGCACTTATCAGGGTGGGTCACTGAAACATGTGGGTTAAACGAAATTGTGCAATTTATAAATAGCTATTCTACTTACTAACAAGAACCGGTTGCGCGCATAAAATGTTAATGTACGAGTATTACTCAGACAGAGTACCTACGTTTTTTCAATCACTCCTTACGCTGATTCAGTTCATTTGGCTGTATGACGAATGAAATTCGTGACTTCAATTTTTTCATACTATATAACAATGTTTAAATATTATTGACAAAACCGAATGTTGCCATATTGCTATTAATAATTTTTACGTTATACTAATTAAACATTTTAATGTGAAGTAAAATAACAAAAAAGAAACAATATCACTATTATGCCAAGTATTATATTTATGAGTAAGATAAAAACACAACATGACTTTAAAGATTTCTGTCAAAAACGAAAAAGAAATATTTCTCTTAAATATGTTCTCATTTTAACATACCTTTCCATAGTTAGTCTTGAATGTTTCAGCGATTTCCAACCTCTGTACAATACCACGGCGGCAGAGCACATCGATAATTGCTTTCTCGTCTGTGCCGAAACCCTTCATGGCTTTGCGAAGGGTCTCGGCGTCCGCAGCAGGGTCGAAGGGCTCTGCGGGATATACCGTGGGGGTACACTACAAAAACAAATATAACATATAACAATTTTATTTTAATTTCCATACAATAATTTTTAACTGAAGCACCATCCCACTAATCAAAATTAGTTTAAAAGCATAAAATGGTTACAGGCGCTCCTTATCATCAATCACCATCAACGTAACCGTTATAGTCCGCTGCTTGATATTGGCCTCCCTGTTAATGAGAGATGTTGCCATAATCAACACGTTTAACTGGCTTTTTGGCTATCGCTGATTGATTTTTATTACTCAGGTCAGTTGCTGCATATTCACTAATATTTACTTCCATAGACGTTTTATAGGAAACTCAAAGGAAAAAATGCGTTGGACTTATTTTATGCAGAGAAACACACTACATACATATTTATTTATTATATAACGAGAGTTCCTTATACAGAGTAGTTAAATCGAGTGAGGATCATGTTCTGTTATCTAAGCAGGAGTATTTTAAAAGTATAAAAATTGAAGTAATTTACTTCGAAACTAAAAGCTCTAGGTTCAAATTCCAGTTAAAACAATTTTTGTTTTAACTTGACTTTATTAATAAAATATTTCGGTTTGTATTTGAACTCCATCAATGATATAAAACTTTTTTTTACCGTAGTAAATAGTACCGACGAGATCTCAAATATGCACGTAGTATTTAAATTATTGTGGTTTCAATAACACGGTTACTATAACAAATACATTTGCAGACTCGAATGACGGGTCAACAATATTAGGTTACACTAACGTATATAACTGTGGTTAGATGTTCTGTTCTAAATTTTACCCACTAGTTTATTTCATTTGTTTCTATAGACCTATTCTTAATCCAATGAACGACAACAATTGATTTAGTGGCGAAGCTATCGTTTTTGGAGTCTTTAATCAAAGATTCGATCCATATATGTAAAGCCTACTGGTATTTATGCCTTGTCTGGGTTGTCCGTCTTGGATAAACATGGTGGTTATCATTGAATATAAACAAAAGTCGAAATAAGTCTTCCAGCTCATATACGTCCCACTGGTGGGCTCGGTATCTCCCGATTTCTAGGGGTATGTTCTATGATCTTTGCGACTAATGATTCCGAATATGGTAACTTCGCTACTGAGTTTAAGTCTTAAATGTTTACTTGGCTCGTTAAGAAAAAATAAAATTTAACTTTAAGATTTATAAAAGTTAAAACTACTGCGTAAACAATTTGGACGTTGGTGTTATCAGATTAAATCAAGTACAACCTGTTACTCATTGCCTCAGTAAATGTACGTAGCGCCAACCTTGTCCCGAGAGATGACATCATCTCCTGAGAATCGATACAGCTATGGGTGGGTAAGCAAGGCCTCGAACTATTTAGGAGGAAAACTCACCTTGTACGGGTAATACTGTTGTCCACTCATGTTAGTTTTTTACTGAAACAGAGCAAAAATAATGTTACTAGATAATGTACTCAATATTTATTTTGCTGGCGCTAAAAATAAAAATTCCATTGCTATCAACGCCGACCGGCATTTTGCAAACATTTTGCTTATGTTAAAAGGATAGTAATAGTCGCTACAATTAGCACTATTTATGAGTCATTTATTCCACTTTTACACTTACAAAAAGAAATATTTCATATACGTCAAGAATTATTGTATTTACATACTTGTTTGTAAAGTTCCAGAAACACACCCAAGCACACTACGCGGCAGTACAATCCGAAATAAACACGAACGCAGACTACTCTTCGACTCAGAGTGACGGAGTCTCGGAGGTCGGTCAGATTCGTGGCGTTTTGTTCGCCCTCTCTCTCACTAGTCGGTTTAAGATATCGATAACTTTTGGTACACCGTTAATTGTCATTACAAACATGAGACTTAAATGTTTGTATAAATTTTCCTTAAATAAATAGGTATTTTAGACGCATTTTCACGTTATTTATAGATTTTTTATAAAATCTGTTTATTATCTTACCTCTTTAAGGTTTCAATATATTACTTTTAACTAAATAGCGTATATCAGTATTATCAACTTATTTATTTAATTAATTAAAACTTACATATTTCATTCTATCCGAAACATTGCAGTGTTTTTTAAAATTTAATTAAGAAAATGCGAATTTAATTAAGTTTGCTTATATATATTTAAAAAAATTTCATATCAACATATTTTTTTAATTATTTAGTGATTACAAAAAATTGCCCTTACAAATAAATGGATATTTGTGAGTTGAAATAGATCAATAAAATTTTTATTCATTGAATGACAAATCTTTTTTTCTATTACATATTTACAGTTAGTTCTTTAATTATAGATTCGCTTTTGGATTTGCGCGCGGATTAAAATAGATTTATAAACTATCTGCCTGTGGTTGCGATACATTATTTAGATAAACAAAATCATAGGTTGGTCTTAAAAAAATCGACTTTACTCCGATAAGGTAAAGATTTGTCAACCATATATTAATTTACAATAATCTTGGCTAATTATTGTTGCCAACTTCGACTTTCTTTAGTTTAAATTATACCAATAAGGAAATATATACCATAACTAATTTGTTGAGATTGGTAAACCCTGAACACGCCACGTAATCGCGCCACCGATGATGTCATCGCATCGCTCGGGCGACGCCACCAATTCCCGCGGCCGCAGGCAGACCAGCCAACACAAACACCGGTACACGATACGTACCCGTAAGCGGCATTTTTGTAGGGCCTTTACAATTTCGTTGGATGAGTTTGCGAAAAAGAGGCCCGCAATTTATGGATTAGAGACAACGATAACTCGGTGACGAAGGTCACACGGGAGATACGCCGCGACAACAGGGATTCAATTTTAGGCTACTCCAGGTGAGATGACCTCAGTTTGGATCGCTATGAAAGAGGAACGAGCGATAAGCTTTGTGATTACAGTATCTATTTATTATTATTATATACAGGTACTATAAAACTGTATGCAGCAAATAACAATAGTAACTCTGAGGAAACTTAGAAGTTTAAAATATAATTAGCTTTTTTTGTTGATATTTTTTGTTTGATCTTGGAATGTACTAGTTAGTAAACTTTCTATAGACTTTTTAAGTCAAAAAGTCACGATACACGCATTTATTTCATATCATTTATATACCTTAATCGAACTATATTGCATAATACGTATCTTCAACTAAACAATATTACTGATAATAATATAAGATCATGAAATGAAATAAAACACAACACCACTCATGTAAGATGGTGGGAAAAGTCCATTAATTAGTTTAAAGAATAATAAAAATAAGAACTACATGTACACACCTATTTGGCTACTATACATCTTTTTATTAACAATATAAAGAATAATATTACAGAAATAAAAATATAAACATGAATATGTGTACGTACGTATGAAAGACGACCTTATTGGCTCGGTGGCGAAACTACCGCTTTTAGAGTCAATAACTATGTGCATGGGCTACTGGTATTTATTCCGAGTTTGGGTGCCTCGCCAATCAACCTTGGATAAGCGTAGTGCGTTAATGTCCATTCCTCAGAAATAGGAAGGCCCCAAGAGACTTACAGGCTATAGGTATATATAACATACACCGATAGGCTGTAAGAAAAAGTGACTAAGTTTAGACGGTAAGTCAATATCATTCAATCATCGTAACCACTTGTGTCACGCATGGTCATTTCGCATCAATCATCACCTGATCATATAGGAGCATTACTACTGCCTGGAGCAGTGGTCAAAATTCAAGCTCTAAATAAATACTAGGTATTCTAAAGTAATCTACATGTATACTTTTTTCAACATTTATCACCCCTAGTGAAATGTCACCCGGAATGCGTGTCCCCTTTACAAATGACAAGTACATATTTTCCTACGTCTTCATACGTTTCATATAAAAACAGAACATCTTCACTACGTCATCAAACAAACAGTACACTACGGTCGTCGTCATAGATTCTTATTCACAATCATGTGAGATCATCGCATTACTACCAATTATGAATCACGCGAAACATTACGAGTTATTATATTCTTAGCAAAATGATACAAACTATTATTATTGTTTTATGAATGATATCTTTAATTTGCTTACATGATTAATGAAAATTTACGTATGAGATAATATGCTTGCGTTTAATGATTTTTTGATTATTAAAAATATTATTAAATAATCAAAAACAAACTTATAATTATTTTCAGAAGCATATAGAACACAGCATGAGCTCAAAAATAATCTGTGGGTTTTCCTTACATTATATGTATAAATTTCCTTTCAATTATGAATGCTTTTGTATTGATATTATAACAATGTTGTTAAACACAAATAAATAAATAAATAAAAATGGTAGTAAAAAAAGTTATTTCACTTCAAACACAGTCCAATAATTGTACATAATACTCTAAGTCAGAATGTATTCACCTATCTCGTTAAAACGTACCGAATATATAATAGAAACCGATCAGGATGCTGATGGGGATATCTTTTAACCTTCTACATAATAAGATATCGGGATATAGGACATAAGTCTGAGAACTGTCAAAATCACTCTGGAGTAGCCTGGAGTCTAGAGTGGCATTTTTTGTCTTCGAAATTTTTCCAGAAATTAAAAAAATTAATTAGACAGCAAAACTTTTATAGTGTTATTAGTTGACTTTTATCGTTACCATCGTCTGAATTGTTACTAGTTATTGAATATATTGCTATTAATCTGTACATTAGCGCAATTAAAATTATTTAATTACGTTTACCGAATGGGAATTGCTAAGTATGTAAGTATTAAGTAAAGTAATTTTAAGGCATACCTTACTCCGTTTTATTAGTAGTTCATGATTCCAATCTTTCCATGACACATTGATCCCCTAGTTCACATTCATATTAATTAAGTAAAAAAAGGTGGTGTAATTGAAATGATAGCGCACATATCATAAAGTAACAATGTCATTGACAAATGAGTGTTATTAATATGACTGTAAACTAGGTTATCGAATTATAAAGGTGGGTAGGGGCAGCAAAATTTGAATATTGAATTGGCGGCCACACTGATGCGGTGCGTCTCGCTAAAAACACAAATTTCGACGACGACTTATGGCAGTAATACAATTTTAAGAAATCAGACGCTTACGTCTGTTCAGCTTTGCATTACGATCGGTAGCATAATACAAAATTATGTAAATACGTTTCGGACTAGATGGAAGATACCAATTTTCTTTTACTTTATTTATGGTTTGTTTACCCGATGACCCAGATGATTCCCGCATTAGCATTAATACTTGTACGGCTTATAGGCATGTATACATTTGAGTTTGTCTTTGTGTCTTCCATGACATTTTGTGTTTATTATGGAACCTTTAAGAAACTTTTTAAGAAAGGCCAGGTCAAGAGTACTCTCAACCGGCAGGCTTGCATGAGGAGAATAATGAGTGTGGAGGAAGCAAGGGAAGTATGCCGAGATCGTAGCAGATGGAGATCTGTGGTAGAGACCACAGATCTTACCTACCCTAGCCTACCCCTACGGGAGACAGGCGTGACGATATGACGATATGATATGATATTATGGTACCCACAATAAAAATAATATTAATGTTGTTCTATAAGTGTAATGCTTTTTTTTACTTTTCCCCAGCAGTAATGTCTTAGTAGAGCAATGTTGTTATATATAGTTTTTTGTGTGAAATTGCGTTGTAGGCCTTAGGGTCTTTTCTGGCCTTTTCGTAGGAAGGACTCGCGATTAGAAGTCCCACAATTTGCGTGATAACGCAAAAGAAGAACGACATAGGCGACGATAACTCGATATGGAAAGAAGTCATTTGCTTAGTCTATTTATTTACTGAAGCATAAATGTAACAGAGACAAAATTTAAAAGAAATCGACTACAAAGAGAAAATACAATCACGCATCTTAAAAATGTGCATTTTCACCAGACCCGAAATGTAAGTAATGTTTTACACGTACGAACATTAAACAATATAAACGCAATCTTCGTAACAATTTTTTTTATTTATTATAGATCACTTTAATGTTGATTGCCTTAAGATCAGTTTATTAATTTTTTGTTCCTAGTTTTCGAGTTTTACACACATTGATCCTTGAGTGATACATACTATAGTGATCCTTCGTATAACGCGTAAACAATCTACCGCGTTACAGGAGGGTTTACTGTATTTTCAGCTAAAGATTTTTTCGTTTCGTTCATTAAAACCGTAAACTTTTAAGTTTGCTTTAAAAACATGAAAGTTTGGGATAATTTTCAAAATGAAGGGGACTTGATTTGTTGACTACTACCAATATGTTGGTACATATAAATGTAGAGCAGAGTTGTAAATTCTTTTGGTAACAGTGGTAAAAGCTTCACTGTCGCCGGACTAACGTTTGATAATTGAAATGTAATTTCGTATGTGAAATAATAAACAATTTAAATACATATAAAACAAAATGAATCACAGAAATGAATGTACGCGTATAATTTCATAACGACTGTACCAAATAGATTGATTTGTGTTTGTTATTAATGTATAAAAGATAATTTTCAAAAAATTGTACGTAAAAAGTAAAAAAGCAATTTCTCTTTTCCGTCATTTTAAATCACGATTTAAGTAACAGATGGCGCCATAACTACGATTAACAAAATAAATGTCGGTATTGATAGATTGACATTCATTCATATTCAGTTACCGTTTCTTTTGTATTACAAAAGCAAAACTGTGCTTCGTGTTGTTCTTTCCTCTGAGGTTTTGTGTGTTTTTGTTTTCATTGACATAGTTTATTGTGATGAGGAAACGTAAGATTGACTCATTTTTTTCATTAGGTACCTACACCACTCGTACGAAGCCGGGGCGGGCAGCTAGTTTGAAATATAAAAAAAAGAAATGCTACAGTTGTATAAAACTGATTTTATTACATAATTGGAAATACATACATGAATGGCAAGCCACTCATGTATTTACATACAATATTCCGATATAAATAAATACAGATTTGCTAATTTAGTCTTCGAGGAAGAAGTACTGTCCTGCCCTTTTCTGTTCCATGTCCTGAAATGATCAATCAAATATATGAGAATTAAATGTTTTTGAAAATTATTACACTCTTCAAATCAAGTTTCGCCAAAGTAAGATATACAGGTAATATTTAAGATTTTTATTTGCTCACCATGGCATAGGGAAACGAGATTTTTTGTTTTTAAAAAAAATGATATTATTAATTTAATATCACACATTGCGTTGTAGGTACGTATTAAAGATACGTAATGCGTAATTCGCAATATCTTAGAAAAAACAGGTTTAAAAATAAATTAATAACAATCCTATAGATTAATTTCGACTTCTGTATTGAAATCTTATATATGGACAGTCAAAAGTTTTACTTAGCTAAGATTCGCGACAAGCAAAAACAATAACAGAAAATTAATAATGTGTGTTTTTCTGTTGGATTAAGTGGATTTATTTAGAACTTAAACCAAAAACTTACCGAAAATCGGCCATCAATTCTCCACCCACCAACCACTATACACAACACCAAACACACATTACCACTTTTCCGTCTTGTAAAAGACACGTGTTTCGCCCCAACACGAGGCATCTTCAGGTATAGGAGACTCTACGGAAGACAACCGAAAAGATTGATGGCCGATTTTCGGTAAGTTTTTGGTTTAAGTTCCAAATAAATCTACTTAATCCAACAGAAAAACACACATTATTAATTTTCTATTATTGTTTTTGCTTGTCGCGGATTTTAGCTAAGTAAAACTTTTGACTGTCCATATAGTGATGGATTTCCGCAAAGTAACGCCTGACTCCATTAATAATCTGAAATCTTATATGTAAAATACGATTAAACGAACTGACCACACAACAGAATTTTTTCTGATGTGTGACCTATTTTAATTCACACGTCGAAATATTTTAATTTCATACCCCGATTTATAGGCAAGTTTCAGCAAAAATAGCCCGATGGGAATGTGTTAAAATATAATTACACTTAAAAACAAGTGTAAGATAAAACTGGATTATTTAACAAAAATATAAATACCTTGACAGAGGCATGTTTATTGATCCTTGGTCGGAAGTTGTTAGGATCCCGTCGGAAAGTGATTCCAAGAAGCTCGAGGAATTTGTTCATGCCATTAAGGAGTGACTGAGGCGCATGCGCCGTTGCGTCAGAGGACGGAGTGCCTTCGAATACGATTACACGGTCGGCAAGGTATGTCGCCATTATGAAATCGTGCTCAACTACAAAGCCTGTCCGTTTAGCGTGCAGGATAAACCTGTTGGGAAAGTTTTGAATTTGAAAATAATTTATTATATTTTTATTATCTAAGAGTATAGCTAATAATGATGTGAAGGTGACATTGAAGGCTAGGGAAAGCTGGTAATGCGGTTCATGGAGCCCTTGCATTCCTTTATGAAATATCTGAATGCACCTAAAATGGCCCAACTGGCAGTTCATCGGGGAGTGTTTGTTCCAACTCTGATGTACATTATATAAGTTATAAGTTTGTGGTGTGGAAAGTGTCACTAATATTTTTAATAACCTGTGTATTCATAGTCTATAATTTGACAATCTTTCACATACTCTTGGTCTCGAGATTCAATAGTTAGCTGACAAGTTCTTATATACACTTTGACAATTATATTTCAGTATTATATGAAAATTGTAAAAAGGTATGGAAATTGTAATAGTAAATTTATTGGAGTACAACAAAATTGTAGTTACATTATTTCCATGCACCCCTTCCCCCTATAAGGTCTATAACATATGATTATCGATTTTTGTCATAATCCCTATGTTTGGCGTGTAGAAAAATATATTCAAACTAAAAATATTTAAATAAACAGCATTATCAGATAATTTTTAGAAAATAAAGACTGATTGTTTAGTTTTAGAATAATAAAAATTTTGAAAATTTATTATAACTAACCGTTTTATAACCTTAGCTGCAACTAAACGCTGTTCGGAATCTAGGTAGGCAGAAGGCTCATCAACTAAATAAACATCAGCAGGCTTGCCCAAGCAAAGGACTAGAGCAACACGTTGCAATTCACCTCCTGACAAATTCTGTACTTCTTGATCCATTATCTCTTCTATTTTCATTGGTTTCATGACATCTGTTATAAACTGAAATGTAAAAGTACATTTTAATATTATTAACCATATACAATACTATTAACCATTATACAATTTCACTACAAAAATTTAAATTGTACAATCTGTTATTTAGGTTATTACTAAGAGATCATAGGGTTGACATGTGTATCTTTTGTAGATGACTTCTATTTAATGTCAACATGATGAACTAGTGGAATCTTAAGAGCTTTGAATAAAAATTTATTAACATGTTCAGTTGCCAGACCGTTTTGAAGACTTTAAAATTAAATTATTTAAAATATATTTAAATCTTGTAAACACCATAAACAAAATAAGCAGTTGTAAAATGTGGTAAAATATGTATGTATAAAGAAGCAATTGATGGCTATCCACGCTTAACTTAAAAAAATTAATATATTGTGATTTAGCATAATACTAGATTAAATGGTTATTTGGTACAGTAGATGAAACACAGAAAATGTTTTAGTAAATCAATTATATTAACTTTCATATGGCTACTTTGAGACACTGACTGATTTTGGTGCACTCATTTTCCTGAATAAATAGCGATTATCGCAACCTAAATGTGTGAATATCAATAAGGAAAATAGAAGTAAAGGGAAAAGAAAGGAGTTTGCCCCTGTGAACCCTGTATTCATCCAAAAAAATGCTACACTTTATCACCTATATTCCGTACATAGTATTTCTCCAGAAACTCTGTAATTATAGAAACCTTTTAAAAACACTCTCCTGTACTTAATTACCTGAGGATGAATATATGCATCTCTTATTTTGTCATGTAATAAATTTCGGACCAAGCCTTGAGACTTTGGTGATATCTTCTGTGGCTTATAACTAATATGTAATTGAGGCAACTGTCCAGAACCTGAAAAATATTAAATCATTTATATATAAACCTAGTGAAAACTTCAAAAATTAAATTATATCAAAATTTAAAACAACTTTAAAATTAGACATGAAATCTATATTAGTAGAATCTAATCTCTTCTCAGCAACTTGCTATGTAAAACATTTGTTTGAAAAATAATAATTTGATTTAACATTTTCTATAACTTCAAAAACAATTATAGAAAATGTTATTAAATATCTAGATAACTTCTTTATAGATTATATTACTTTTTTATTCCAGGCCTTAATTTCTAACTTTGAAACAATAATAAAGAATAGAATAATAATTATCTAGTATGGAGACTCCATCATTCTCATTAATTACAATACTATATATATTGACACACATTTCTTCATATTCACAAAAATAATCATTATCAAAATATAAATTTGTATTATATTATACATTATAAATTAAATTACATAATTTTTGGACTTATTAAGGATTACTTTTTATGCAAAATTTGATATGATAAACTATATAACATTTCTTTAAAAGTAACTCACTATTTACATTAAAAACAAATTGTTAAGGAACTAAATATTACTAATAATCATAAAACAAACATTAAAAGGTTTAACAATATACATAGATCTAAAGCTGAAATATTTGTAATAGATTTAAAATTGTTGTCTTTTTCTAATGTTTTTTTTTTTGAATTTTAACTGCATAATATCAAAACAACACTCAGTTTCTAAAATTTTGGTCTACTATGTTGCCTTAAAACAATATAGTAATCAAAAAAATCCTCCTATCTTTTTTTTGATGAACAGAAATAAATTATTTAGCTACATACCTATTATTTGAAAATTGTGATTTTGTACAATTTTCAGAAAATTATTCACATAATTATTACAAGAGGTTATATTCATGTATATTAAAGGTTATATTTATTTGTTATTGTAATATTTAAGATTTCTCAGTATTAGAACATAAAAAAAACTCCAAATATTTCATTTATTATAAATGAAAATTATAACCATACTTTATTGAATGGTTTAGAATTTAATTACATTCGTATTTATATAGATAAAATTACTGAAAAAATTAAAAATATATATTATTTAAATTGTTTTAGTAATTTTTACTTTGTTTTATTAATTTTAATTATTACAGAAAATGATTTAGGTGTGATTAGAAATTTCATACCTTCATTTGATACGGAGGACTCTGCGTGCTTTAAGCATTTTTGAAAAACAGGATGAAAGAATAAATCGAACAGCTCAGTTCGAGCCATCCTAGTCTTGTTAAATAATAACAGTTCATTCAAATACACTTATACTAATCAATCTATAACCTCAACAAAATCGCGTCATTTATCTTTGTCCATAACGAAGCACATTTTCAAACGGAATACGCAATTGTTAATTTAAAATAATGTATCATATGGAATTAAAAAGAAACGAATGTTTTATCTTTATTTTTAAGATTTTCATAAGCAAACTAGAAAATTGACAAATTCCATATATTGACAGTTTCCAAAACATGTTGCCACATGTAAAATAAAAACGATCGGATATTTTCTATAAATTTATTTTCCGAAGTTCATAAGCTTGTTATCAACAACAATCGGATATTTTTTTAAAGCCTAATTGATACACCTAAGATTTATTTTCATTATAAAAATATTTACATATAGTGTAACACTTTTATGAGTAACATATTATTTTAATAATGAATATTTAATGGGAAATTAATTAAATTTAAATTCCTGGTTTACTTGAACTGTGCTTTGAAATTTATTGTGAAATTCTTAGTATCAATAGATATTAAGTTAGTGTCACTCTATACCATTGTTAACTCAGTTTTAGAATAGAAAAAAATTATGGTGAAATTTGTATTGAAAATTTTTTATGGACATTAAAAACTTATGCAAGTCCATTTTATTGAACAGTAGAAGAAAAAGCAATTCAATCTAAGAAACTTCAATGAATGTAAATCACAAAAAGTATGTAGTAAGTATAAGTTGCTTAATACATTTTTGATGTGTGTATTTATATAATTTTTAATTATAACTATCATAATACATTTTTCTTACCTTCATCGGGTTCCAAATTTCCAGCTAACATTCTAATAAATGTAGTTTTTCCAGTTCCATTTTCACCTAGCAATACTAAAATCTCCGAGTCAGAAAATTCACCAGGCATTACTCGCAGAGAAAAATCACCCATTTTCTTTGACATTTCTGGATATTCATAGTGATTCATTCTTTTGATCTGTTACATATTAAGTATATTGAAAGCCGTTAATTCAGATGAAAGAATGAATATTAAGTATATAATGTTCTCAATTAAAAACTTTGTAATACTTGTGATAATTAATGAAAAGATTAGAAAATAAAACACTAAACCAGAAACAGAAAGCGTCTATATAAATAATCATACACTGAATGGCATACACTAAAATTACAAAGTTAGGACAAAAGTCTATAAAAAGGTTATTGTTATAAAATTATGTTACCCACAGCAATGTCTAAATGCATTACGATAAATTCATTTCTAGAACAAGTGAAATTACCTCTTCTTCAGTAGCAGATTCAGCAACTTTAAAAACTAGGGATTCTGTTCTGAATCGCATATTTTCAGTAGGTACAAATCCATCAAGGAATATGTTTATGCCTAAAACAAAATTTAATTACCAAAAAATTTTTTCCATAATAGTTACACATTAGTTTGAATTAAACAAAAAAACAAATAAAATGAACAATTTAAATAAAAACAATCATGTCTTTTTTTTACATGGCTCATGCTGCTTAGCATAGTAAATGAAATAACCATTGTGAAATAAAAGCACACTGGAATGATACAGTGGTTGATGGATTGATTGATCAATACATTATAATAATTTGGAAATTATTATATTAAGTAAATAAAATAATAAAGAGTCTGAATTAACAATTTTTATACATATAAAATAAAAATCTATTAACGTACAGGCTGTTTTCTAGTTTCCTTAGAAAAAAAATCGGAACTTTGCTTTAATAATACCATAAACTGTGTTTGGTAAAATACATACCTTCACGCACCGAGAAGGGCATAGTCACAACTCCATATGCACCAGGTACACCATACAGGCAGCAGATGAAATCAGACAAATAATCCAACACAGACAAGTCATGCTCCACTACAATAATGAACCTGCAGCAAATTATGCCATATTTACATTCACTTTCATGTTTAGTTTATAAATACATAAAATTAAAAAATTCACTTGTTCATAATTTTTTAGTTTCCGTATTAAAACTATAATTTTTTAGTTATGAAATGTGCCTAGTTAATTTGACCAAATACCCATACAATAGATTGTCAAAATTTTTTTGCACTGAATAAATTCATCATTTGATCGTCATGAAATATCTGAGTTACAAAGGATCTAGCGGGTTAAGGCATTTGAAAACTGCACTCGCCTTCTTACTTTGTTTTTGTTGTTCATTTAAATAGCCATACACTTAACCTTACATCCTTAACCCCTCTAGTAAGGGAATAATGGGGTGTCAACTCTGAATGAAAAAAAAATTTTCAGTACCTATTGAAGATATCTTTATGAAATTCATTTAAAATCATAAATATATCTTCAATAGGTACTGAGAAAAATAATTTTTCTTTAAGGGTTTACACCCCCAGTATTCCCTTACTAGAGGGTAAAGGGTGTATGGTTATGTGTATGGCTATGTTAACAATAAAAACAAAGTAAGAACACTTTATCAGACGTTTTTGCAGTTTTCATGTGCTTAACCTTTTAGATCCTTTAATATATTTAAAAATTAATTACTTATTTTGCACTTTTGCAATAGTCTTAATAAAAAATCCAGATAGTCAATATTAGAAAGTATATAATAATATTACTTAAATTAATAAATATGAACATACTTATCAGGATGCATAAGTGAGCGGATGGTGCGAGCAGCATTTAAGCGTTGTTTGACATCCAAGTAGGATGAGGGTTCATCAAACATAAATATGTCACCATTCTGTATGCACACCATAGCACAAGCAAAACGCTGTAGCTCTCCTCCAGACAATGCAGAGATTTCACGATCTCGAATATGGGACAAATCTAAGAAAAAACAATAGTAGTTTAACAATACATAACACATAATAAAAATTATAGCTCATTCTTTATCATCAGCATATGGCAGTCCAGTGCTGGACACAGGCTTACCCCCAACACGCAAAATGATGTCGAGTTGTGAAAATCAGCCTGTTATGCCATCTAGAATTGGCCTACCCCAACCTGTGCCTATCGCCACCTAACCTGATCTTCAGTCACATGCATCCAGTTCCTGCTAGCCGCCCTACACAGATTGCCACTCTTTCTAGCAGGGACTTGACAATTGTCAGTTTTCTAGATGAATCCAGCTGATTATTTATTAATACAGTTTACTGATTAAAATAACTGTTGGAGAATGGGTCTTATATAGTATATTTTAACATAAACACATTAATTAATGGGTTTATGTTAAAGTATACTACTAACTGAAAGATAAAATTTCGACATTAAGACATAAATAATGTAAAAACTATTATTTAAAGGTTATATAACAATTTTACCATTATTAAAATTTTAATTTTAATAATGGTAAAATTATTATAGTTACATATATTAATGATTTCAAACAATAATTTTACCAAGCATTGAACAAATTTCTTTTTGATTTTTTCTTTCATCTTTTCTATCAAGTAATTGCCCCACTGTTCCTTTCACAGCCTTTGGAATTTGATCAACATACTGAGGTTTGATAAGAGCCTTTAAGTCATCTTCGAGAATTTTTGTGAAATAATTCTGTAACTCTGAACCACGGAAGTGGGACAAGATTTCTTGCCAGTCTGGAGGGTCCTGTTTTAGAAATACATCAAAAATTAAAAATGAATTGTATTGTTTATTAATTATATGCCTTTAATAACACATATATGATACATGTTTTATGAAGTCAAGAATTATTTTAGAACATATGATAAAGTATAAAAAGAACAAGGCCCTGTGTTATTTAATCTTTGTCTAATATTAAATCTAGATAAATGCACAGACTTTAAAAATAGCTCACATAAAAAACAAATTACATGAAAAAAATAAATCAAAACTTACCGAGTATCTTCCCAAGTTAGGCTTTTGTTTACCAGCAAGAATCTTTAATGCAGTAGATTTACCAATACCATTTTGGCCTACTAGTCCCAAAACTTCACCGGGACGTGGAATTGGGAGACGATGTAACTTAAAAGAATTCTTGGAATACCGATGAGTAGTATGTTTTTCCAAATTAGATGGGATGTTGATGATAGTAATAGCATCAAATGGGCATTTCTGTGGGCCAAATAAATATATGTCAGTATAACGATTTCATTATTACAGAGTCGAATTTATTTAGGAATACATCTTTATATTGCAAATGTGATGAGGAAAAAAGAAAGTTGTTTAACATACCTTGACACATATACCACAACCGATGCACAGCTCTTCAGATATCGTCGCGATCTTATCGTTAGGTGTTACCTCAATGCAAAGCTTGCCCATGCGCACCACGGGGCAGCTCTTCTTGCATTCTTGCCTGCATCTTTTTGGCTTGCAACGATCCGCATTCACGATCGCAATACGAGTAAGTTTGTCGGTCTCTTCATGTTGTTTGTTACGAGACATAACTGTTGATGTCAAAAATATAAATTATAATATAAATTAATAAATCAATATATAAATAACAAGAATTCAGTGCATTTTTCTTTCAATATGTGGCAATAATACTTTGTATAACCTCAATAAATATCATATGGAATATTTCATTTAGGTTGAAATAAATAAGAAACGTACAAAAACTTGATGCAATTACTTTCTACTGTACATATAAATTATAAATGTGTAAAAAAAATAAGCTTGTACCTAATAAACTAAGCGAACGTTGGCTAGACTTGGCCTACGTTCGCGTGTCCTTTTACTTCGTTATGTCAAAAGGAACAAGACCACTATGCAATCAACGACAGTTTTTCAGCTCAATGACAAGTGACTATTTATGTCAAAATTATTTAAAATAACGTTCAAAAATTATCATCTAATTATTTTTATGTTAAAATTTGGAACTGAAAGCTGATAATATGATGCTTTTGTAAAAATTTTCATTTTAATAAACAAAAAAAAATATTTAAGATTTATCCGACGTATTAATTTTCAAAAAATCGCAGTCAGTAGTATTTTTTTGTCAGAGAATCATAATCAGAGGTTTTTTGTGATAGAACGACAAACGAGCATGTGTTGTGCACTTGATGGAAAACAATCAACGCCACCCATAGACATCCGCAGTGCAGAAGCATTGCCGGCCTTAAGGAAAGTGAAGGCTTGCTTTTTGAAGGTTGCAATGTCGTATCGTTTCGGAAGCATCGCTGGAGGTAGCTAGTTCCATAGGGTAGTAGTGCGTGGAAAAAAGTTTTTGGAACAACGCACCGTACTGGATCGCCACTCATTCAGATGGTGGGGATGGTGCGGATTACTTTTCCTTGTGGCGAATTGTGTGACAGTGGAACTTAGTGGCTGGAATTATCCCTAACAATTCCTAGGAGCACTTTTCATGATAAAAACGATAAAAGATACTGAGAATTGAGATATCTCTCTGGCTTAAAGGTCAGTTTGGCCTTATCTTCCAGGTGACCTCGAAAATGAATGTCATTCGAAATGTCCACGCCAAGGATTCCGATATATGGCTTAGTATCAAGGGGAGCGTTTCCAAAACAAAGAGATACGACAAAGGGAGTCTTGTTTGTGGTAAACGCGCAAACTTGTATGTTTTCGGGGTTAAATTGGACTAAGTGCTGATCCTAATTCGAAATTTGGTCTAATGAAGTCTGGATTTCAGACACAAGTTTGTTCGGACACTCTTCGACGTGTGCCAGAGAAATATTGTCACGACCGGAGTATAAGACATCACCCGTTCTATCGTTTTGCAGACAAAACAACGCATGTTACAGATTTGCAACATATCGATGATTAATAGAGTTAGGCGTTATTTTGCGGAAATCGATTCCTATGTGGACAGTCAGAATTTCTACTTAGCTTAGTATAATCATTAGTTGGTTATCATTGATTCGATATTCGATAATAAAATATTCGATAATAAACAGTTTAATGAAAATACATCGATACATCGAGTAAAGCATCGTACTATAAACATCGAGTGAATTCGATGCATCGATGTATATCGAATATCCCTAGTGTGGGCCAACGAATCATTCTCAGCACTACTGCGTGGTAAATAACCCAATGCATTAATAAAAAAACGAATGATTTAAAGAACGCAGAATGTTGAATTATAACCAAACAACTATTTCAAGAGTTTTTATTACTTTCTTAGTCTACAATAAAAAAAAGTTTAATCGTAAATTGTCAATAGGTATTCGAAAATAAAAAGAAATTTTACATTGATATTTTTAGACCAATACTAATTATTGTTTTAAAGAATGCTTGAAGTATGTATCGACAGTTTAGAATCTGCTGTTAATGCAATACATGGTGGTGCTGACGAACTGGAAGTATGTAGTTCTCTTCCTGAAGGGGGCTTGACTCCCTCACCTGGGCTAGTTAAGGAAATAGTGAAAATGGTTTGTTAGTTATTATATCCATATTTATCTTATATTTAATTTCTTATCAGTTTCGATCTCTATAACTTTTCATAGATTTTCTTTGCTATCCATGTCAAATATCTAGTGGATTAATCCAAAATAACTCGGCGAAGTGGTTAAATTACATCACACATCACAGATACAGTGAAAAAAATATATATTCATTTATAATTTCTTTTGTAACTTTTTGTATATTCTTTGAGTAAATATGATAAAACATTATGCTATACATAACTTTTACTATGGATCACAAAGTATAAAAGAGTATTTTACCTTAGTTAATCATTCATATATAGTAGTAAAATAAAGTCATGCACCAGGCATGACTAGACTAGACACATTGTTTCAGCAAGGTTATGGATTTTTTTTCATAGAACAGAGGCGATGAAGTGATGAATGTAATCATGATGAAAGTAATCATTGCTGTTAATAGATATCTACAAGATTAGGATTTTTGCAGAAGTGATGTTGCCTTTGGGAAAGGTGTGAGTTTGTTTCTTGAAGATCCTAGTCACTTATAGGTTTGGAAATATTGCATGTAATAATTGATAAATGGATGGTTCATTATTTATTTAGAACCTGAGGATGAAATTTTAATTTATAGTGGGTTATCATAGGATGGAATTTTAGAGAAAAATTATTCTGAACAATGCTTTAGATTATTTATTTTATAAAACATATTAATTCAAATCAATCTGGAAGCATTGGCCCCCATGGCATCATTGCCAAGTTGAGGGCGGGTCACCATTGAGCCCTTGGCATTATAAAATATAATGTTTTATTTTAAATTATATATGAGGAATATAAATTATTGTATAAGCTATAAATTAATTTAGCAGCTTAATTAGCTTATACATTAATTAATTGGAAATTAATTTATTTCATATCATTAACAGTGATATATGAAGTACATATTAAATATACATATTTTGGTTTCAATTAAAAATAAGGAGTGATGTATTCTCATCATTTAAGTCGGAATAAAATGCTTCTTAGTTAAGATATATTGTAAAACTCAATATTTCTTTCATACAAATTAAATGTTTTAAATAAACTATAATTTTAAATTATTCAACCAATTAGTTCAATTAAGTATATTTTGATTTCATTTATGGTATAATCCTCATTTTTCTCTCTCTGAATCTTAAGTACCCCTGGTGGGGCATAGGGCAAACATGATGCTTCTCCATCTCAATCTGTCGGTGGCAATATGCTTCACTTTGCTCCAGGATAGGCCCATGTACTGTGCTTCGGCCTTTACAGTGAGTCGCCAGCACCTTAGGATTGACATTAAAGTTATGTCTCCAGTTGCTACACTTGCTGTATATAAAAAATAGTTGATGTGAATTTATAATATTTTCAGTATAAATGAAAAATACATATAAATGTAGAAAGATTGTTGTTTTTGCAGGTAAATAATATTTCTTCTAGTAAACCTATATACAGGACTTGTTCAAACTGCACCTGTTCAAATTTAATTAAGGTATTGGAAAAACAAATATTTTTTTTTAATTTTTGGACGGTGTACAATCAATCAATAAAGATCATGACACATTAGACACCATGCAGAATGTGGCTAATAGTAACTAACAGTGGATTGTTAGAAATTTATAATGATTATTATGATTTGAGGCATTCCATTATAATTTGAGCCATAACATTTATGAAAATTAGAGATCCTGGCAGGGTTTAACATATTTAAATATTTATGGAAGTGATAGGCAAATGAGTAAGTGTGTTACTTGATGATAAGTAATCAATGCCATCTATGGACATCTACAACACTTTGGTTACTGCAGGTATACTGTGTAATGGAAGGGATATAGAAAGTAAAGGAAATTCACAGAATGAAGTTTATTTATAGCAGAAACCTAGCATATGGGTTACCCAGTACTAACTGAACACCACTGCCTCTAGACATCCGCTACCCCAGAAGCGTATTTCCCTGAAAAAGCACCATTTGTGCTATAAACAAAAAATTGCGACACTTTTTGGACAAAAATCTTCTTGCTGGCTATTTTCATTTCTTGTTTTCCCTAGAATTGTGTTCATCCAAATTATCTAATGTTTATTAGACAATTTGGATGAACAATCATTATTTTATTGTTGCAATTTATTGTTGCAATCATTATTTTATTGTTGCAATCATTATTTTACTGTTGCAATTTTATTGTTGCATAAGCTAAATATCAAGTATTAGGTCAATGCCCTTTACCAGTGTTACTAGTGCATGATGCCTAGTTTTGCAGTCACTAGTCTGCTTGTACAGCATGGTAACCATGGGCAAATTCTCTTAGGTTAGTTAAAGGCTCAACAGTGGATTGTTATAGGTTATTAATGATACTTGAATTTTTTAATATATACTATACCCTATTTAATTGTTACTCTACTAATTGATGCAAAATATTATTTTTGTAATTACATTTCTTTTAGAATCCAAAGGTAAATGTTATGATAAGATGTCGTGCTGGCTCAGACTTCTGTTATACACCTGAAGAAATGGATACAATGTTGTCAGATATTAAAATATACAAAAAGATGGGCATTGATAGATTTGTTTTCGGAGCACTAACATTGAATCAAGACATTGATGAAGAAAACTGTTTAAGGGTTATATCTGAAGCTCAGCCTGTACCAGTTACATTCCACAGGGCTTATGATTTATGCAAACAACCCAAAGATTCATTAAATAAAATTGTGAATCTTGGTTTCAATAGGGTACTAACTAGTGGACAAAGACCTTCTGCTATCGAAACTGAAGCAATTGAACTTATACAAAGTCTGCTCACTATGTATGGCGAAAGAATAGAGATAATGCCTGGTGCTGGTGTTAGTGAGAAAAATGCTAAGACATTTACGAATATTGGCTGCAAAATCGTTCATAGTTCTTGTAAATCATTAAGACAGTTAAGAAGTTTGGAAAATAATTTATGTATGGGTACTGTAAATAATGAAAATGTATACGTAACAGATGAAAATATTGTAAAAAATCTTAAAAAAAGTATAACATTATTATTGTAAGTTTGTTTTGATTTAATTTGTATTTTTTTGTTATCACTCATGTATGTCCGACTCCTGAGCATGGGCCTCTCCATTTCTGGAGGAACGGACGTTAACCCATCACGCTTGTCTAATGCGGATTGGCGGGGTTACCAGACTCAGAATAAATATTTATAATCCATACATATATTTATTCCGATGCGGGGATCGTACTCGTGACCATTGACTCCGCGGGCGGAGGGCCCCGCCACTGAACCAATTGGTCGTCTGTAATGACAGATTGATCATAGATCCTTGTAGATGTATGGCGTTGGTTTGGGCTAATTTTTTAATTAAAGCATCCCTGTAAGGGTTTTATACCAGCCTTATATGTCCTATTGTTGGCATGGAGCTTGCTGTCTTTTGGGAGAATGGACATTAACCTTTCACGCTTGTTCGAGGCGGATTGGCGGTACATCCAGACTCGTAATAAATATCTGTAGGTCATACATATGTTTATCCTGATGCAGGAATTGAACCAGCGACTATTGGCTTAGCTACTGGGTTAACATTTATATGGGATGGCGAACCTATATTTTATATCTACGTGCCATATTTTTCAAATAAACAATTCGTGTGGTGATGACGTGCAAACTTGATTTTTATTTATTTATTTCTTCGCGAACAGAATTTCTTACTATGAGTTAAGCTTACATTTCTCGTTTGATGTTGTGCTCGAATTTTTTTGTTGCTTGCCACCATCCCTGATTAAGATCGGTCTATTACATTGAATATTTGGATAAATTAAGTTTTTAAAAGAGTAAGCCTTATTAAGTAGCTCAAAAGGCTTGTAAAGATTTGGTGTTAAGTGAAGAAGCGACTACAGTTAGGAATTAGTTCTTTATCTGAAACTATATATACATATGATCTTGATATTTATAATTTATAATAAAAAAATATTTAATTCAATTATATATTAATAAAAAATATAAAATTATTTAGCAGAGCGTGGTTTCGATCCACGGACCTCTGGGTTATGGGCCCAGCACGCTTCCACTGCGCCACTCTGCTACACAATACGGTGTCAGAAATTTGAAATCAATTCAACACTTCAGCTGAGTACGAATTAATTACTTGTGTATATTTTTTTGTATGTAGTTTTATAATACATATATGATTTTACATATACCAAGACAGAATATTTTAAACAAAACTTGTTTAAATATGTGTTAAATATATTAGGTGTACAAATAAGTTTCCGCGGTTTGTCAAAAGATGGCCCCACCAGAAGGTTATGGAGAAATTGTCAGATGTAAAACGTAATATCCCAAGTTTAGTCATCTGGCAACACCATAACCTTAAAGTACTAGTGATTCCGTATCAGCATCACGTAATTTTTTTCGTGCAAAAATGTCAAGTTTTATTCCGAATAAGCATCATTTGCGGGAACTTTTGATTTGTTTGACGTTAAAGACAAAGAACGCAGTGGAAGGCCGAAAGTGTACGAAGACATGGAATTAGAAGTACTATTGGAGGAAGATTCGTCCCAAACGCAAAAAGAACTTGCACTTACTCTACAAGTGACTCAACAAGCAATTTCACATCGTTTAAAATCGTTAGGAATGATTCAAAAACAAGGAAATTGGGTTCCATATGAACTAAAGCCGAGAGACGTTGAACGCCGATTATGCATGAGTGAAATGCTGCTTGCCAGGAATAAAAAAAGAGTATTTTGCATCGTATAGTCACTGGTGACGAAAAATGGATTCACTACGATAATCCAAAGAAGAGAAAGTCATGGGTTAAGCCCGGCGAACCATCAACATCGACAGCTAAGCCGAATATTCATGGAAAAAAACTCATGCTGTGTATTTGGTGGGATCAGCTTGGTGTCGTGTATTATGAATTGCTGAAACCAAGCGAAACCATTACTGGAGCTCTCTACCGAACACAATTGATGAGATTGAGTCGGGCACTTAAGGAAAAACGCGCCCATTACTACTCCAGACACGACAAAATTATTCTTTTACACGATAATGCTCGTCCACATGTTGCGGCGCCGGTAAAAACATACTTGGAAACACTCAACTGGGAAGTTTTACCCCACCCGCCGTATTCACCAGACTTAGCCCCTTCTGATTATCACCTGTTCCGGTCGATGGCACATGGTCTGTCTGAGCAGCGCTTCACATCATATGAAGACACCAAAAATTGGGTAGATTTGTGGATAGCGTCAAAAGATGAAGAGTTTTTTCGACGGGGTATCCGAATGTTGCCAGAAAGATGGGGAAAAGTAGTGGCAAATGATGGAAAATACTTTGAATAAAACGTAATGTACTTTTCCTTTACAATAAATTCCTAATTTTTTATAAAAAACTGCGGAAACTTATTTGTACACCTAATATGAACTGTAAAAGAAATATGTACAATTTATATTTAGTCGGAATACATACTACATGTAGGCCTTATTTAGCTAGAATCTTACCCACGATCTTTGACTCCGAAAGCAGTAATTTCGCCACTGAGCCAAATAGAGAATCTATTTCTCACACACTTAAACACTTAAATTTATGACGAGTAAATGTATTACCTACATCTCTCGTCCGAATATTAATACAAATGTATCGAAATTTCCTTGACAATTCAAAATTTCATTGTCAAGGAAATTTTGATACATTTGCAGACAAAATCGAACGTCGATCCGAAATTTTAATAAAATGCGAGCTGAGATGTGACCTCTTATTATTCAGGAAAAGCTAACTACATAATTTAATAATACAAAATATTTTTGGATTACAATCCACAGGTTTACGATGTAGTGGAATTAACAATGTTTCTAAAATATGCGCGAGTACACTGTAGAACTTTTAATTAATGATTAAAAGTTCTTAGATTGTACGAAACAAGCAAAACAATTACAAAAACACGGAGTATGGAAATTGTGTTGGGCACATAATTTATGCATGAAGTATTATTTCATTATACATTGTTAACAGTGCTTTCTTTTCTATAATACATATAGGGAAACGAACAAGCGTTACACCGATGGTAAGCAACCAGCGCCACCCATGGAGATCCGCAATACTAATGGGCTGCAGATATGTTGCCTATTATAATATAACCATATTAACACGGTGACTCGGGACCTACGATTTAGATTCGAAGATGTTGGGTCGAAATCATATTCAAGGTCGCGCAGCGTTCGGATTTTAGATTTTTGTATAAATAAACATTTTTTAATAAATTTTGTGTCTACCACAATTATTGCATTAGCCTGTAATGCATATCAAATATTCCACGTAATATTCACTTCTGGCCCGATCACTGTACGCGGGCTATGCCAGTAATATTTGCTTCTGACCCGATCACCGTACGCGGGCTATGCCCGTAATATTTATACTTGGCCCGACCATCGTACGCGGGCTATGCCCTTCATTGTAGGTTAAGGGGTTAATGAGGCTTCATCAAATAAAACTCTCTTCCAAATATGTTGTTTTATTCTTGCATACAAAAATATATATCACTACTTTAACATAAAATATCACGCATGTGTGCACGGAAGGGCGAGATGTTCTACCTTGTTCTGTATGTTCTATTCTACTTAATTCAATTCTTTGATTATGGGAATTATCAGTGAATTCTGACAGTATCAAGTCAATTGTGTGTTACACAATCAAATAAAAACAAAAAAATATATATAACTATAGGGAAATGTTCTAACTCAATCCATTGTTTTTTCCTAAATACTATAATTAAAAACAATTATTTCTTTAGCTTTTAAATTTTAAAATTGAAAACTTTAAGAAAAATACTTTTATAAGAAAAAGATATTACGTATCTAAATAAAAAGGTTTTATAAATTTAAATACATTAGTCAATGTATAGTGATACATTTCGTTAAAGTTAGCGTAAGGATTTGAATAATCAGTATAAGAAACCCGGTACCATATTAAAAAGCCATAGCAGATAATACAATGAAAAACAGTTTCAGTAAAAATTAGCATGACAGTATTTTGTATTGTCAGTCTTAATCATCTTTAAGAATTAAAGAGAACAAAGCATAACCTATAGGTAATTATTTTTCTATTTCATTATTATTTTGATTAGTCATTTGAGGTTCTTTTTTTCATTCTTTAATCTTGTGAAGTTTATTTTTATTTATGATTAAATGAAGTAAAATTCAATCCTGGTAGTAAAGAATGCTCGAGTCAGTACCGGGTGGTGTCAGCGGTGTCCAGACACGCAGACCTTGGCGGGGCGCAGATATAACCCGATCAGGACTAAATTATCATATTTGGTATTTTTACGTGCCTTAATCTCTCATATACATATGTATGTGATTAAAATTTCTTATCACAGTACACAAACAACGAAACTATCGAAATAAAATGCTTTACATTGTTGTCATGTCAATCTTTAGGTTTTTTGTGTAAAAAAGAATTTCTTTATCTTAGCTAAGCTGAATAACAAGAAAACCCGCATATAATCTTACAATAAAGATAAGAATTTACAGTGAGCCTAACGAAATAAATAGGAAATTTCATTTACAAGAATGTCTCATGAAGCCCGAATATTCTTTGAAATAGTTTTTAATATATTTTGGCATCTAAACTCTATATGACGATAACATCATATAAAAATAAGGGAGATTACATATATGGAATTTCCTTTCCTTTAGGTTTCAATTTCCTTTAGGTTAGGTATTTTGGGATTTATTTGGAATATTTCATAAGAAGTCTAAAATAATATTATATAAAAAGCTTAAGTACTAGGTTCTTATTTTTATTAAAAAAAAATAAGAGTAAATTTCGGGTTGATAGACTGCTTTTTTTCCACTAGAATTTTTGCTTTTCTAATTACTAAATGAAATTTTGGTGAAACCCAAAATTTTTCTTATGGGATAGGAAGGCATACGAGCAGGCGTGTCACCTGATAAAAAGCTATCAACGCCGCCCATAGAGATCCGCTATGTCATAGGTAGTGCAGAAGCGTTGCCGGCTTTTAAGAAAAGTGTAGGCTTGTTTGAAGGTTCCAAATAGTATCGGTTTGGAAACACCTCTGGAGGTAGTCGTGTAACCAACAATGAGTTGTTTAATAGTCATTTTTAATTTTATACTGGGTCTAAATTCTGCTCCAGTCTTTCGAAAATCTAAAAACATTAGATTAGGCAATGTCTCTCGTGGTTTTCTACCTCATATACGCCCCTGTGTTGGATGTAGTCTCTTCATTATTGGAGGAAGGGATACTTACCCAGCAAGTTTGTCCCAGGCGGGTAAGCGGGGTAGATTGTACAGGTAACTATGTACCTGTAGGCCATACGTATATTTATTCTAATACAGGAATTACGCCACGGCGTTGTTACGCCACTAAGTCAATTAGGTTGCGCTGCGTTATATATCCAGCGAAACTCCTTTTGATGTAGGTAGGATATAATTTGGCAATGATGATTACTTACCGTAAAGTGACCAGTTGGCTTGTTCACTTACCTCTCATATAGAATACGCTTGACGTATGCGGGGCTTTTAATTAATATTTAGAAGTCAAAGATTAATCCAATTGTATAATATTCTCTTCTTCGCTTCACGTAGAAAACGGTAAAAAACATGGCCGACCATCGTTCAATAATTTCCAAGCTGATATCTGATATGTTGAACTTTTTTATTGTGGGAGTTTTCTGACTATTTCCAATAAACGTGTTGTAAAATAGAATTGCACAATTTTGCACAACATTATAATATTATATAAAATTTAAAGGAATAAACATTAACTGTGTGTATTATTTAAACAATTTGATCCAGCACATTTCACTTTTTTTCGAATCAAGCATTTTCTTATTATTAACTTTTCACTGGTACTTTATTATTTAACCACTAACTGATGTTGTTAATCCTCTATAAATACATTAGATATTTTACATTAACATCAGCAATAATTTGTATTCAAAATATAGGCTCACCAGCTAATGACAACAGCATCCATTATGTTGTATTATGGCGCAATATTCCCTCTGGAAATATTAATAAAAATAATACAAGACAAAGAGCAACAACGGAAAGAAATTACTTTTAATAAATAGTTCTCATTATTCTCCATCCGGCTATTCTATTAGATAGAGAATTAATTTTCTATCTTTCCTGTAGCGTAATACGTACTGTTCAATAAAGTAATAGAAGAAATAATAGACATACATACATATATGTATATATAACTATGGCTACTTAATTGGCTCAGTGGCAAAGTTCACTTTTAGCTTCAACGGTTTGCAGGTTTGATTTCTGCGTTGGGTTAATGAGTAATGCAGGCAGGCGTTACTTTGCGGAAATCCATTATTACGTCGATAGTCAGAACTTTTTATTTTACTTTTAAGAATGTAACTTAGTTTGAAACATAAATTTCTTATTTTACAACGACTTCCATTAAATATTTTCGGAAAATTTTATTGGAAAGTATTTCATTTAGTAGGTTCTAAGTTTAAAGTAAGAATTGAAAGTGAACACTGATATAACTATAGCCAGATTAATTTTATAATTTTGTATGAAATTTAATTCTGTGCGAAATGCTCGAATAAAGACCGTGTCTTGGTAAACGTAATGTGGGATGCCCTCCAGCTGGTGCAACGATCTTCGAAGGGTAACCGGCAGAAACTCTGACCGAAGATAAGCGATAATGTGTCGCGCTTTTGTGGCGACCTATGTCCAGCTGTGGACTGCCGTTGGTTTTGGCGATTTAATATTAGATTGCTGATGTTAATAAAATAAATGTAATGTATTTATAGAGTACTAAATAAAAAAGAATGAAAATGAATCACAGTCTTTTTTTAAAGGTAACATACCCGAGAAGTAAAATTTGCTTCAAAACATCAAGCTGCTTTTACGAAATATATCGTATCTGACAAAGACTGCGATGCGACGAGCAAACGAAGACTGCACTATATTTCTTTTTGAGATTTATGTACTCTCATCAAAGCAAATAAAAGACGTAAATGAAGCGTACCTTTGATCCATAATAAAAAATACGCTTCATTCTCAGCAGTTCGTAAATTACATATATTTTCTTTTATTTTTTATTAATTGAAAGAATTAGATCTCATTACTTAATCTTATAAATTACCATTTTGTGCGCAAAACATTAAGCATTATAGCCTAGGCGATATATATATATATATATATATATATATATATATATATATATATATATATATATATATATATATATATATATATATATATATATATATATATATATATATATTTTTATATTATTTTCTTTACGTATATATATTATTTTATTTTCTCTACGTCTGTAATTTGTTTTTGTGGCAAATAAATAAAATTAAAATTATTTATTTGACAATTATTATTTGATACTGTTAGTGTAATTTTATATATACCCCAGCGTTTGTTTATTGGTAGATTAGATAGACTTACACCTTTTAAAATATTTTTAAAAAGGTATATATTATATAATATACAAAGATTAGAAAATGACCAATTTATAGACTGATAGTACAAAAAGGTGGGTTATGAAGATCTTCATGTTGGTAATTTAAAGTCGAAATTGAGCGAAAAAGAAATTCATAGTTGATTCATTTTCATTTGCAATAAACTCGTTGAGAATTCAGAAGCACAAAGCCTGCGATGTATCGACCAAACGGGCGATAGCTATGCTATTATGATATTATGCTATATTTCTTTCTCAACTTCAAACGGCTTGAATAACGGAATATGTGAACAAAAAGAACGTTTAACTCTATACGATTTATAAAACGCTACTTGCAATGCTGCATATTTTGTGGGATAGTACGAGTAAGCAGCCGACAGGCTGACGAAGAACAATTAAAGTAACGTTCATATATATATATATATATATATATATATATATATATATATATATATATATATATATGTATATCATATATATATATATATATATATATATATATATATATATATATATATATATATATATATATATATATATATATATCATATACATAGATATACATTACACCATAGATATTGCAAATGCGTTTTCGGTCTTTAAGATGTGCATACATACATACATATATATAGTCATGTATGAGACATACGTGACTATATGTATGTTAGGCAGAAACCACAGACCTGTAAAGTTAGGTTAGATATATATATATATACCATAGATTTCCAACCGTTACATCCATCTTTTCATCCATCCTTCCTCTTACATTCATCGTAGCTCGGCTCTCCGTTCGTCGCTTCTCGCCCTCGTGGGAATCAGTACGTGACGGGTGGTGAACCACGTCGCCGTCATTTTTTAACTAATTAGGTATATTAAGATTCGTCAAGGTGAATCCCACGAGCCGCAAGGCAGAATGGAGGTCAGCCCTAGCAGAGTGCCGCATGCTGTGGTAAGGCACTATATTACCCGGGAGAGCCTGATCCCGGGACGGTCGGCACGATTGCGACTAAGCTCGCCCCTAGCCACGCAATCTTTTTTGATGAATATGAATACAGTGATATATTTTTAAAAGTCTTTTATATAATTAAAATGTGTCTAGAGATGATCTATGAATATTTTCAAAGATATGAGTAGTTTTGTTTTCAGCAGCTTCCAGTATCGTACCAGTTCGAAAATACCGGTGTATGTATAAAAATAAAGTCCACTTTTAATATTCATATTATAATAATAATATATTTATGACACACAAAATTTACAGTGATTTTTTATTCTAATACTTTATTTAAATGCTATATCATCATCATCAATAGCCTGGAAAAAGGCCTTTTTCCTCAAAACCGACCGTAGTACACTGCTGTAGGCTTCCTCAAAGACGCGCCGTCTAGCCCGAACTTTAGCTTGGTTTTGTGATACTAGCCTTTCTTCTCTTGGGGATTCTTCGTTGTGCAGGCATCGTAACCGTGTTCAATACCGGGAACTGGGGCTATGATGGTTTAACAGTGTGCTTTATCTGTTTGCCTGTTGTTACACTATTGGGGCAGCATTTAGGAAACTCCGTCCGGTCTTCTCGTCGCCCATACCTCAGAGCCTGAAGACGAAAATCTTCGACCAGTGTGTCCTACCCGTACTCTCCTACGGCGCCGAAACGTGGACGCTGACAGTCCGTCTGCTTCATAAGCTCAGTCGCTGAGAGAGCTATGGAGAGAGCTATGCTCGGAGTTTCTCTGATAGAAATGCTTCGGAATGAACAAATCTGCCAGAGAACTAAAGTCACCGACATAGCCTTTCGAATTAGCAAACTTAAGTGGCAATGGGCTGGTCACGTCTGTCGAAGATCCGACGATCGTTGGTGCAGACGAGTGCTGGAGTGGAGACCGCGTCTCGGTAAACGTAGTGTGGGACGCCCCCCGGCTAGATGGTGCGACGATCTGCTCAGGGCGGCTGGCAGAAACTGGATGCGTGTAGCCGAAGATCGGGCTAGGTAGCGCTCCATGGGGGAGGCCTATGTCCAGCAGTGAACTGCTGCAGGCTGTTGATGATGACACTATTGGGCATGTGGATTGGTGGCAGCAGAGGCACTTTGAACCGGCAACCCCGTTACCCGTTACCCGTACATTACCCATTATCAGTCATCAACGTCTGGTTTTTGTAGCTGCAGGTTGCACCGAGAACAAGGCAGGTTGACAGTTGGGACAACTCTCACTTTATAACTGGGAATCACCTAGACAGAATAAATATCTATAGTCCATTAAAGTTATTAACCCCATTTGGGAGTTGAACATATGCCATTTTGTTCGTTATAAAATACAAGTAATATATTCTATTATATATTTTTCTTTGTATATTCTTTCATTAAAGAATATAATTTTCAAGGTATATTCTTTACTGAAAGTATGTATATAAACGTTATTAATGAAAATTTCGTAGCTCGTGGTGTAAATTACAAAAATGCCACCGTAAATTACACGGGACAACCCTTAAGGGATTTTATTTAAGGGCGGCCGTCTTTATTTCTTTTTTATAAATATCTTTTCGTTTTTTATTTTAATACTTTTGAAAATGATTTTTGACACCGTTAATGGCGTATATTATTACTGCACGGATATTTCTTATGATTCTTAATCTTTGTCATCTTCCACGCATCACCAATCTGTAGAGCCAGGTATCATCAGAAGTTTATCCGAACGTTTACGACATTGAAACCTTCAAAAATCAAACCTACACACTTCTCAAAGGACAGGAAACGCTTATGTAATGTCTTTGGTGTTAAATTCAAATCATTCACAGCGTTTAAATTGACTGGTTTTGAGTGATTAGATACAATATTTTCAGAAATCTTAAAAGATTTTTTCTGTGGTGGTAAATTTTCATTTTGTGGTTTACGTGCGTCGATATATACATGCATGTATGTATTGTAGTATTGAGAAAAATATTTAAGTCAGTCTTGCACTTAATATCAAATATGTTTCTCAAAGTTTTTTACGATACAATTAACATAAGTAAGTCATTAATATCTTAGCGATATTAAAGTGAATTTTTTCAAGATTGTATCGCTAAAGTGAGTATTTTAATACATAATAGGTACTTCGGTGTTGTTTACCATCAGATCGTAGTGATGCGTGATAGGATTTGCAGCGAAAACGCTGGTTTGGTCTTGAAGCCATGTTTGCTTCGTGTAGTCATGTAGCCACTACAACTATTAGAGTAATTGAGACGAAGGCAATTTTTTTGAGTGTTAAGGTATACATTTTGTCCCATTTGTTTCCGTAGGTGTCGTAAGTGGTGACTATAGGAGTAAATTCCAATAAACGAACAGCAGTAGTAATCTGAGTAAAAAAATCAATCCCCAATCCACCTGCCAATCATGGGGGTTTTGTGCGCAGTTGTTGATATGGCTGAATTGATGATGATATAATAAATAATACCAGTTACAATGAGACGATGAATTGTTATACTATTTGCGTAGTTGGTAATGAATTATAGCAACGTTAAAAGTACAAAAACTTTGATAACATATTCAATGGCTGTGAGTTATTGAGATGGCGAACGTGTCGTATCCCTGAATAGGCTATACGCGGCAAATTTTATGGCACCCTTTGTTTAAATGGTATAATAATACTTGATAGGACGGTACCGTTTACGGCGATTCATGTAGGTACTTAATAAAGTTTCAACACTGACAACACACAAAACGGTGAACCGTGAACCACATTTGTGCATTTTTTAGTGCTTATACATGTCCCACTTTTAAACACGTGGTCTCCCCTTACATACATATCATTACGCCTGTTTCCCGTAGGGGTAGGCAGAGACCACAGACCTCCATCTGTTACGATTCCGGAATACTTTCTTTGCTTCATCCATACTCATAACTCTCTTCATACAAGCTCGTCGGTTAAGGCAACTTACTTTTTTTCACAACCTGTATATGTCTAGTGACTAGTGGGACATATATGTATAGTTCCGTATCCAGTTCCAGTTACATTTCCAGCAGTGCCTGGGCACGGGATTCCCTATTACTGGAGAAATGGAAATTAATCCACCACGCTTGTCGAAGGCAGATTAGTTGGGCGCCTTGCCTAGGTATATATACCTGCGGACCATACCTACATACGAGGTATCTATTATATCTATATATCACGTATACTATTTGACTATCAATTAGCTCAGTAGCGGGGCTACCGTCTACGGAGTAAATGGTTGTTTGAATCCCGCATCAGGATAAAAATGTGTATAGCTTATAGATATTTATTCTTTTAAGTCTGATAACCATGGTGTGGTACTACACAATAAATAATACAGAGGTCGAATCAGAACTACCGACTGCTAATGATGCCATGTGGGTAGTTACCCCCGGCGTTGCAAAAAAAATCATTTAAACAAAATGATTAATTCCTCCCTCGTATATAAACTAAACAGACAGACGATTTTTTCTTCAGTGCAAGTAAAAGTCAGCTCAAGTCGACGCTACTAGTTATTATTTTTCTTGAGTTCTACAGTCCGAGTTTTACAATCACCTTATGAAAATGTATATAAGCGTGGTGGATTAATTTCCATTTCTCCAGTACTAGGGAATCCCGTGCCCAGCCACTGCTGGAAATTGAACTGGAACTGGATACGGAACTATATATTAATAATGTTACACACGCACGCACACTGGAAATAGTTCGATATTGACAAGCTTCATAGCAATAAACATTATGCTTTCACCAAATAGATGGCGCATAAACAAATCCTTAAAACGTTTTTCGTTGTATTGTTTAATTTTTACGATTTACTTCTTCCATTTGACCGCATACAAAGTCGTGCGATCCGAATCATCGATGACCAAGATCTCACCGTTCGGCTTGATTCTCTAGCGCTGCGAAGGGATAATCTCTCAGCATTTTTTACCGCTTTTATCATGGGGAGTGCTCCGAGGAATTGTTTGGAATAATTCCTGTTGTCGAATTCCACAACCGCAAAACTCGCTGTAAAAAAGTTTCATCCCCACCATCTGGATGAGTAGTGATCTACTACGGTGCGCTTCTCTCGAAACTTCTTTCCACGGACCACCACTCTGTGGAACCAGCTACCTTCGACGGTCTGTCCGAACCGATATGACATTGGCACCTTCTAAAAACAAGTCTACATACGCTTGCTCGTTTGCCCTTCTATCGCATAAAAAACGAATTAAGCTTTTCAACAGTGTTAAATTAAGCTAGCTAGCTACTTTGGCAGCCTACGTCAGTGTACTGCATATATGCAAACACAAAAGCAGGTATCAAAATCTACACATTACACAAAATTAGATTATTAAAAGCAAATATTTATTACATTATATTAAACAATATAAAAAAATATATATTTATTATACATATACTTTTTATTAAATAATTACAATTAATATTAATATGTAGTTTTTTCTTCCATATAAAAATAAAATTAATTATTAAATTAACATTTGAAAAAAAAAACTGTAGTAACGTAGTGATTAAAACATTTGTGGATGAATAAAAAGTATTTTATTAAGGATTAAAACTTTATATAAAGATTTGATAGTAGGAATTCAAAAAAGACTTTTTCGAATTTGTGGCATAAATATATATATAGTTCATATTTGATTTTCTTGCTTAAATTAGTAAGTATCGTATTTTTCTTATATTCTCATATTATTAAACTTCTCATATAAAGGATGGCGTTTGGATTTGCTTAATGACAAACCCGTTTGATTTAGAAACTAGTAGAGCCCTATCGTGACATAGTTATAGTTTATATAATTTACAATATCATTCTTCATAGATTAAAGTATTAAATCTAAAACATAATTAGTTTTAACCGAGTAAATTGTCAACTTTTAGACAGCGAGAACCTATTATTATAAACTAAGTTAGTAATAAAATAAAGAAGGGGGTTACGTAGGTAGCTCGTTATTTTTATTAATTAAAATGTTTTACTGATTTGTTTGTATGAAAGTATCCAAACATAATTAAAGTGTTTTACTGTTTAGGCAAAAGTTTTGGTTGAAATTTTAAATATGTCCGGTTTGAGTAAAAATATTTAACTTGGAGTCTGATGAAATGTCCTTTCCTAATTTGTCACTTTCCGATATATCTTCACTTTCGAATTTTTGTATACCAGGCCTAAAGGAAATTGTATTTCCTGTTCTTTGTTATAATCTGAAAGAATTGAGGGGAGATTTTAAACCTTCAAACAAAATATGGTTTATTCATACTCATTTTCTTCTCTTTACGATGACATCTTCTTAATCGCATAGTCTTCTCTTAACGCAGTCTTCTATCTACGCGGTCTTCTATCTAATGCATATATACGCGGTATTCTATGTAGGCGGTCTTCAATCTACGTGGCGCCTCCACCATGTAGCGTGCCAGCCGTACTGCTTACGGCGTCATCCGGGATCTTTGAAGAAGCCCTCTTCTTCAAATAAAGTTCTTCAAAATGATATTATTAATTTATTCTTGCGTTTCATTGTACATTTATATAATATCATACTTTATTTATTTTTAACATTAAATATATATATAATATATGTATATATATATATATATATATATATATATATATATATATATATATATATATATATATATGCCGGACGGGTGACATGTCTAATCGAAAGACGTCAGTTGAACTAAAGCATTTTGTTTTAAATTTGAATATTACGAATGTAAAAAAAAAGTAATATAATATAAAAGGTTTTAATGCATTAGTGATACATTTATGCATGTATCACTACAGTACACCGTTTTGAACTCGATTTATATGACAAACTGTAACGTCAAATGAAAAAGACAGGATAACGTGGCCGTAAAAATGGTAAAGGTTCTCGCTTAGCTTATCTGAGAGTTTATACCGAGCTTCAGTTGAATATATTTGTTCCGTTATGGTTGATACTGCGAAATACTGTCATGTCACTAATGTCTTGTTTATGCTTCGAAGTGAAGTTTGCAATAGTGAAATTTGATCAGTATAAGTTTGTTTAATCCTTATGTATTTTTATTTTAGATGAGTTTTTTATAGAATAGTGGGCAAACTAGCGTGCTGGTCACCTGGTGGTAAGCGATCACCGCCACCCATAGACATCTGCAACGTCGGAAGCGTCGCATATGCATTGTCGGCCTATAACGAACACATACGCTCTTCTCTTGAATGCCTCGATGTCGTAACCACGTGAGAATACCGCAGATGGTAAGTTGTTCCACATTTCACGGTGTTTAACGGCCAGTCTACCAGGTGATGGGGATGTAACCTATTTTGGTGGCGCATAGTGTGATGGTGGAACTGTGCGGCTTGGAGGAGATTAAACAACTCCTCAGAGCATTCGCCGTAATAAATTTGATGCAGAATAGGTATATCATCATCATCATCCGTCTGTGGCAGCCCACTACTATATATAGGACCCCACTAAGGTGCGCCATAACTACGCCAAAGTATTGGCAATCCGTATCTTGTTTCTGCCAACCGCCCTGTGCAGATCGCCACTGCATCAAGCATAAACTCTTTTCATTCATACATACTCTGACAGTTAAGGGTTCTCCGGCAATCATTCTAATAAGAAGGGTTTTGTCAACGATTTTGGTTTCCTGATAGATTTCTTTATTCCGAATCAATCAAAAAAAATTACGATCACAGCCTACTCGATAGCTCTCTGAGCAACTTTAAAGTTTATGGATAGCGTCCACATTTCGGCATCGTAAGCAAGTATAGGCAGGACATATTATTGAATTCTTTTATCTTCAGATTCTTGGGTGTGGGCGACGAAAGAAAGATGATATCTAGTTACAATATTTTTTATTGTGAACTAAAATACAAAGTCCAAGCCGATGTTTCGGAGCATTACGACACGAAAGGCTTTTAGTTAAGACGGGATTCTAGGTTTGGGAAAACGTCTATGTCACCGCGTCATTTTTATTATTTCCGGTTCGTACCCTTCGGGTCTTCTGCATGCATGTTCCGAAAAAGTTATCTGCGTCAGAATTCGCCGACATTAATTCGGGAAAAATTATAAATTAAACATCGTCTCATTATTATTAATTTATTAAATTTCGATTTAGGTTCATTTCAATGGATTCTATGAATCAGGTGCCTTGGGTGATTTCTAATTTAAGCTCTTTGAAGTACATTTACAAGAGTGACGTTGTCTGCCCTCGGGGTAAATCGCTATAATAACGGGAGGTTTATAATTCTTTGTTGAAAACGGACTAAATTGCTTTCATATTTCGAATAGCATTTTACACTGGATTACATTATGTGGTTTGTCAAATTTATATAAAATTTTATTTGATATTGTCGCTATTACATCGACGTATTACGATTACGTTATTTAGCTAATCATTATCAATCATCAAAACAGCCGTAATATTTCATTGTTGGAGATCGGTTTCCCTCAATTGTGGAGAAACTCAATTTCCGACAGTGGAATATTGCTTCACTCCTATCATCTGCATGATAGGCGATTTAGTATGGTACGTTTTCCCAAAAAACCTCTTTCCATGCACTCTATTTTTTGGAAACAGTTGACTTTATCTGTTTTTCTGAAGGGATTACAGTTTTGGAACCAATAAAAAAAGGCCTTAATTTTTTTAAGGTCAGCGACGATTCTGCAATGGGCGGAATTGATTGTTTTCCATTAGGCGACACGCTCGCTCGTTTTCTTTTCTATCCCTTGAAATAAAAACTTTAGGCTACTCTTATATTATCTTATTTATGCAGGTTGTTCAGAAAATTAAATATAATTTATGCTTTTGATCACCGCTTAAAATTATGAACGGGTAGCTGCGAAACTTTTCTCGAGGCAATCAATTAATATTGTGGTGACTGGCGCATTAAGCACGATTAATGTTCTGTAGGCTCCCGACTTGTCAACTCTCCCAAGTCACATTAATCCTGAACTCCGCTATTTGTTATTATCAGAACCCATTCCGATCCATTTCAATTGCGATTAAGAGTGAAGTGTTTGATGCTGTTTTCTTTACAAAAAGTAGAATAGTATGACGTATGTGTGGGTCTCAGGCTTTATGAATCACATATGTGGATCACTGCTTGCAGGTGTGACTTCTCACAAGTTTAATTATGTCAGACATGCATTGTAATAAAACGCGTCCTCTCTGTCAATTGCTTTATTTAGACTGCTGATAAAACAATTTTCGACTTCTGGATAAATTTTACAGGAATTGTGGAAAACTTGTGCGAGTTATGGCACGTAAACTATTTACGAAAACCAAATTAATGAATCATCTTTTTTACTTCTTACATTTCTTCGTATAATTTTTTTTCAGTTAACCTTTAGTAGTGGTAGAGCCACGCTGCAGACGAATACTTTGTCAAGAATGGCAGTGAGAGGCCGAGTTCCGGAGGCCCAACATCCTCACCCTCCCTCTGCCTCTCCCCTTCCTATTCCCACTCTCATAACGACACTTTCCTTAAAGATCGGCAACGTCGTACTCTATGGGCGGCGTTGATTGCCTTCCATCAGGTGACACGCCTGCATGTTTGCCTTCCTATACCATAAAATAAAAAAACGTTAACCAGTGGCACCAGTATCAGGGGTATAGCAGAAGCGTTGCGTTCCTTTTAAAAAAGATGTGGGCAGTAAAATGATATAGGAGGAATATAGAAAACCTCCCTATTGTAAAGCTGGCTAAAACGTTAGCATCACAAGTAAAATTATTTTTTTTTTATATAAAATTTTAAGACTGAGTTATTTATTGTTTAAATGGCTTATTCATAATAGCTGTACTTCATTTAGAGTAAACGCGCACTCATTTCTGTTCTTTAACTTTTGTTCATGACAGCAATTTATAATTTACGTTATTTATACGTCCCCATTTATAATATGTAAAATAAGTAATTTTGTAAGTTATTGTAGTGTATAAGATGTACTTTACTCGTGATATCAAATATAATTTTAATAAATAACAATTATCATCATCATTATCAATAGTATACAGCATTTCATTGCTGGAGATAGACCTCCCTTAAGACGTCCCATCTAACCCGATCTTCGGATTCATACATCCAGTTTGGTCACTGCCCTGTGTAGATCGTCGTTCCATCTAGCCGATATGCGTCCGACAGGTTTGCGAAATCGCTATTCTCTACTCCAGCACTCATCTTCTTTGACAAACCTGACCAGACCATTGCTTCTTGAGTTTGCTATTTATGTATGTATGTCAGTGATTTTGTTTCTCCGGTGGATTTCTTCATTTCGAATCATATTCTCCAGAGAAACTCCGAGCATGACACAGCTTTTTAAGCAACTTCGAGCTTGTGAAGCAACCGGACTGTCGGTGTCCTCTACTTTGGTATTTTAAAAATATTTCTATGTTTTTATTGGGTCATCAGAACGATATAAGACGTTGATAACAAAGAGGGTCTAATTAAGGTCACTTTAATCATTCTGAAGTTTCAGTAAATACGTGGTATGTACTAGTAAATATTATACATAGCTATCTTACGTATTATACATATGTAAGATTTAACAGATATGTAAATTATTTCAGGGATAAATATGCTTATGGTTTCTTGGAAAATATTGAAGGAATATTTTCCCTAATGTAAAGATTTATTTTTACTACATTGTGTGGTGCAGATCCCTTGAGCCGTTTTCATGTTTACATTTTATCTCCGGCGTATAAAATACGATATAGCATTAAAAGTATTTTGAAGAATAAAGTGGATTTCATTATTGTATACAAAACTACAGGCAGGTAGACACAATTAACTCATACCTGATTTGAGTTGTATAAAAAAATAGACAATATTCTTAAGGACCAAAAGATTCCGAGAAATATGTCGGTCAGCTGTTGAAACAAAAAATTCATAGAGAAAAAAAAGTTTGTCATCAAGGATCAAAATGACAATTAGTACCTTAATATTAACGTATCTGACTTATAATATGATAATCATTTAGGGCAGGCAAATTGTTACAACCTAATGTTATATAAGTACATAAATGTACCGCCTGCAGCTAAAATTTTAGCAGAGGCGTCCACTGATATGACTATGATTGGTCCCCCTGTTTTTCCCAGAATAATCGGTGAATCAAATTTTTATATTTGTGGTCGTTGAGAATGTTTCCGTAAAAAAATGCGACAAAGTTGCTATAGAGCTTTCATCGCCTTTCATCGAGAAAAATCTTTTCAACATGTTTTCTAAAAAAGAAAAAAAAAGCGTAATAAATGACGTTGGTGTTTCGAGAAGCGAGAAAGAAGGCGTTAAAGCTTGCAACACTTTAATTAATGTATAAAAATGACCGTGACTCCTAAGTTTATCCGCATGAAGTATTTCTTTCTTATGCCGATCAATTATAAACTGATAAGTGATTATAATTTGTTACGCGCTTCCGATTAACTGGGGTTACAAGATTAAAAATCTAATTGACTAAGTGGCAAAGCCTCCCCTTTCGGATTCAATGGTTGCGGGTTCGATTACCGTATCGGGCTACATATATGTATGGTGTACAGGTTTTTATTCCGAGTTTGGCTGTCCTACCTGTTTTGGTTGTCCAAGGCAACCAAGGACTTATATATAAAAGTTCTAACAAGTCGCTAATGACCGAGTAATCATCATCATCAATCTTAAAGTCAAAGCCTTAATATTATGGTGTGAAACGCCGCGCTCTGTAGTCAATAATTCTGTTGCCCGTTATGATTATCATATTTATAATTCGAATACGTTAATATTTTGGTACATAATGAGAAACTTTTAAGGATTATTAATGGAGTCAGGCGTTTTGCGGAAATACATCACTATGTGGACATTCAAAAGTTTTACTTAGCAAAGATCCGCGACAACCAAAACAATAACAGAAAATTAATAATGTGTGTTTTTCTGCTGGGTGAAGTGGATTTATTTGGAACTTAAACCAAAAATTTACCGAAAATCGGCCATCAATTCTCCACCCACTAACCACTATACATAACACCAAATACACACTACCACTTTTCCACCTTGTAAACGACAAGTGTTTCGCCCCAACACGAGGCATCTTCAGGTATAGTAGACTCTACGGAAGACAACCGAAAAACTTTTTACTATGAGTTTTTTGTTTCAACAGTTGACCGACGATATTTCTCGAAATCTTTAAGTCCTTTAAATATGTTGTCTATTTTTTTCGTACCACTGTTATGATTTTGCTGTAACTATCGATCTGCAGTTTTGTATAAAAGAATAAAATCCACTTAGAAAAAATACTATTAGTGCTATGCCCCGTCACCAAATCTAAAGATGACGTGAAGTCATCCAAGGATGTCAAATTTACGCACTTCCTAATGGCAGTCAATGACCAGGGGAACCTTCGCCCTCTGACTTAAACTTGAGGCAATCGGGATCAGCTTTCAGGTCTGACACCCGCCCTTTGTTCATAGGGTATAGAAATCTATCTGTTTTTTCAAAAAATAATGTTGACGTGTGACTAAAATGTATAAAATTAGTATACCATATGTATGTCATGATTAATTTCAGTTTTACATGAAAATAAATGGATAAACATATTATTAATTATAGTGGGATTGTGAGAATCTAGGTCATGCGATGAAAAAGCTTTGCGGAAAATTAAACGGCAGCTGTCCAAAGTTGATTAGCTGACATTTCGAATCATAATTATCAAGCTAACAATTTCTGCCTTCTAAAATTATATAATACTTGTTATATAGAGCTATCTTATTTATATTGTATCGTATTGATTTCGTACTCACTTCCACAGATGGCAATATTTGTAATACTAAGGACTTTTTGCTTTAAAAGTTGAATCGAATATGTAATAGATGAATCAATTATAATTATAATGACAAAATAACAGTTTATTAATAATTTAATGCTTTCTAACCATAAGCGACTCATGTATTCAGATCTCTATGTGTATATACGTTTATGTAGTTTATGTAGAGTTGACATTATAAATGGTTTTATAGACGTATTGCCATGAGGAAACCAGGAGCAAATCCTGAAACGCCCTTTTCGGGGAGGCTGCACTCGATGTTTCAAAGGATTTAATTAATCACTGCTACTATTTTATACATTATTTCATGTGACTTTAGACAACAATTGTTCTATCTGTAAGGCCTTCAATTAGACTAATAATATGAATGTGAACCATATTTTCTTGGCACAACCACTATTAACTTAGTTGGGATGTTTACTAAGAATTCTACATACAGCAACAACAAAGTAATATAGGATGTCCGGTGATTGTCTTCTTTAAAAAGTAATTTTGTTAATGTAAATAAATGAAACAATCTGTAAAAAGCATAAATACGTATTCAATCCGTTGTAAACTATAATATTTCTACGTAATCGTTACAAATATTATAGATACTTTTACTGGAGATTTATTGGAAAATGTATGTGATCCGTAACTCAATTTCAACTGTTTTTATCACGAGACGTATAAATTTGGCACGTGACAGACCGCACTCTCCATGATCGGAATATTTGATTTTTATCGTTTTCTTAGCTAGATGAGCCAAATCTCTTACGTTAACAAAGTCACATGAATAATATATCACACGTAATAATGTGAATTACTACAACAGTGTAGAGTTGATATTCCATGAAATAAAGTGTTTTAGTATCTACAATGCAGTAGTTTACAGTGGAGGGAAATCAACAACTCTTTACATGCGTTAGACGGTATACTCAGTGTTCGCCCGTTGTATAAACAACATATAAAACAAAAGAACGCATAATTGTTTTCTCTGTTTATTTTTTCTGTGTATCTATCTAACTTATATTAAAATAATGAATCATGAAATCGTTTTGCTCTACAAGCTTAGAGTCACTCAAAGGGATATGAAGGCTATTTTTTTTTATTTATTTGGCACAAAAAACATATTACAGTCGTAGTAAGAATAATAAATAATATGTACATAACAATAACGCCTAGACTATAATTCTTAATATTTTCGTACAGCATGGTTTTATTGTTTTAACAAGTAATAAGAGTTACATATTTATATGTATTTTTAAAAGAAATATAATAATAATGAACAGATAAAAAAAGGATAATAATTCTAAGCCATTGGTTTTTCTATGGAGTATTTCATTAGTTTAGATGACTAGAAATTTCTTTTTTCGTTTTTAGAATTTATTTTAATACTTATATCCTAGAATTGGTGTTTTCGTCAATGTAAACAGAAATCCGTGTGAAAATAGACATTTTTACGGGAATAGTGAAATTAAGGCTAAGAGTATTTTTATGGTATTTTAATAAAAAAAGACGAATAAAAAAGAGAGGTCCCTTGCAGTAATTACGGCATGTAATCGTCTTGGCATGCTTTTTTATCAGGCTTTTGATGGCATCCTTAGGAATATGTTACCACTCAGCCGAGATCATACGTTTAGGCTCCCTGATGTTTTGTGGAGGTGGTTGGACAGATCGTACTCACCTTTTTAGGAGGTTCCAGACTCCGCACTGGCCAGTCCGAACGACGAATAGCAATGAAAACGATTAATAGCAAAAATATAATATGCAATGGTCGATGCTTATAACAAAGATACTCGTATTTGTTCGAAGTCTGGAGGTTTGTCTATGTTTGTTTTATGAATGTGTGTATAAATGATATTACGTCACAAAACATTTTAGAGTTGATTTATGATTATAAATTACATTTTAATTATAAAAAGGCTAATGATTCTGATTCTCATGTGTTGTAAATTTTATTTATTTAAATTTCCTTCTATTAAACTGATAAAGAAATTTTATTCTATACCCTCCGTTCACTTTCCCTTTATACTTTTTCTTTTCAAGCGGAAAGATATATCGCAATAAAAATTGCCTTATATGATAAAAGAGGTTTGGGTCGTTAGTAGCGAGTGATTTATTTTCCTTTGAGAAATTTACAAAGGTAAAGTACCTGAAAATAATTTCATCAGATTACTGAAGATATGGTTTTAATACATATTATAGCTATAGTATATTTCAATTATATTAAATTTGTGTAGTGGATAAGATTCAAATCGATGATATCCAGAATGAGAACTAAAGTATGGGAAAACCGTTTGGGTACGCAAACTCAAACTATAGTGACAATCTTATCGTCATATGTATCAGAGAACCGATAAGAATTGGAGAATGCATATCTGGAAGGGAAGACTGTTTGAGCAACGTAGCGAGAGACATTCCAAGGCTAGATGGCGTAACCCTTTTTGTGGGTTATTTGATTCGAAGATGTTAATGCTGGTAGCCTATTGGCTTTAACAGCTTTATCTAATACTGGGCCCGCGGGCAAGTAAACAATATTTGGGAATCTGCGCAAATTGCAGATTCCATTGGCTCGACGCCGTGTCGGAGGTACACATGTGTGTGTCTGCCAATTTTAATTTCGTCATGACGCTTCGTTAAACGTGTAGGGGAGTATTGGATTGAAGTAACCATAGTCACTATTAGTCCCCTAGGCTCTAAGGTCTAGGGGGTGAGAACCGACCGGGTACGTGAGAGAATTTCGTGTAAGCGGTCGATGTAAAATTTTGTGGGTTTTTAGCTATGGTATTTAAATGAGGAAGCTGGTCTCCTGATGGTAGGTAATCCCCACCACCCATGGATATTTGTAATTCTAAGAACATTACAGATTCTTCGATTATCTAAGGGGAAGGATGTGAAGAATAGGAGGATAAGAAGGTAGTAAGGGAAGGGGGAATATGAAGTAACGGAAGAGGAAAAGGACTTTGTTCTCAAGATCCGTTCACACATCCTACGAAACGTGGTAATATGGAAATATGTTCCGTTTAATCCAGCACATCATAGCTGCATGGCTCAAACATTATTAAAATAGTGATACGAAACGATATATATAGTGGTAGAGCCACGCTGCAGACGAACACTTTGTTAAGAATGGCATAATATTTGTCTGTAGCATGAATGGGCCGGGTCGACCGGGGAAGTACCACACTCCCACAGAAAACCGGCGTCTGAGTGGTAGCTAAGCTACCGCGCTTCGTACTGTGTGCGGCAGAATTCCGGAGGCTATACACCCTCCCCCCTCCCTCCCATTCTCACTCCCATAATGACGCTTTCCTTAAAGGTCGGCAACGCTTCCGCACTGCCTATGGTGCTACGGATGTCTATGGGCGGCGTTGGTTGCTTTCCATCAGGTGACACGACTGCTCGTTTACCTTCCTATCCCATAAAAAAATGTAGGTAATGTTATAATTCAAACCAATTTCTATAATAAACAGTTTTATTTGTGATTTCATGTGAATCAGATAACTCTGATATTTTACTTACGCTAACTTTAAGTCTAAGGTACAAAATAAGGCTATTTCGTGAAATGTGAAGACGCTTAATTTAAGGCAGTTTTCGCTTACCGTGTCGTGCAAAGGTTATAATCTACTATTTACAACTATGTTATATACTATATTATAATCATAACAACTATAAGTTCGTAGAATAATAACAATTGGTCGAAATATACTAGTAAGGTAAAGCGTTCCATTTTATGATGCAAGCAAAATTTTCCAATATAGACCTACCACTAGCTTACAATCAATTGCATTTCTCAATAAACAGTATTTGTTATTGCGGCTTATAGTAATTGAATAAAATTCCTATGTGGCCAGTTAGAACTTTTCTTAGCTAAGATCCGCGACAAGCAAACAAAAACAGACTTTACGTATATATTAGACTCTACGGAAGATAACCGTTAAAGTTGTCTTCCGTAACGTTCTGTTGGGAGGTGGTGAGTTTCTGAAGGCCGTTTTTCGGTAATATTTAGATTAAGTTCTCCATAAATCACACATTACTACTTTTTGTTGTCGTGTTTGTGTTTGCTTGTCGCGGATCTTAGCTAAGAAGAAGTTCTAACTCTCCACATAGTAATGGATTTCCGCAAAGTAACGCCTGATTTCATTAATCGAATAAATTTTCGTTAAATCTCATTACAGTGTTTCTTTTTTGATTTATGATGTATTCAACCACGTCTCATATTTGTATTTCTGAATATATACTATCATTTTTGATATTTTTCTTATGTTTAAAGGCTATTGTTATTTTTGATTTTACCATATAAAACAACACATTTATAATAAATAATTAAATACTAACTCGTTCTATGCGTTGTTATTTTCAATGAATTCTCAGAAAGTGCGTTTGAGATCTAAGCGAACTCTTTATCGACTTTTGCTGTAGTGCGTATAAGACCTAATAAATCTCTCCTTAGGAAATCAAATACATTTATATTATACAATATTTGTTGTGAGTTACAGGCGATTAATTTTTCTATCATAAGATGGTTTCGTATGCAGTTATGGCATAAAATCAAGAAGTAAAAATGAAAATAAATTAGATATCAATTGTGTTGTATAAAATTTAGATGCATAGAACGAAGAAATACAAACAGTATTTTTGTGTTAGAGTATTTCAGTTGCCGCACCAAATGAAAAGAGATGTTTTAGATCTCATAACGCAGTGTAGTTGCAAGGTAATATTTACATAGAGCCATCAACCAGTTGCAATAAATATCTGCACCATGTACTTAAAGGATTCTCAAATTCTGTTTTTGATTCGTTAAGTGACAATAAAATTAACATCTCTTTAATATAAACAATATTTTGTTAAAATAATTGAATATATAAGCAAACTTAAAATAATCCTATACATTGTAAATTTATTTTAATTTTATGTTGTAAAATATTTACATTTTGAACGGATAACATTCGATATCTCTTTCATGAATATTAAATACAATTACCTACATCAAATTGAACATGTATTTCACACTATCACGGAGTGCCGATTCGTTTTCTTATCAGGCGCATACGGCTCCAGTTTATCTGGCTCGGTGTTTAGAGCACTGTAGTCTACGGGAAACGGTGGTTGTGGTAAAGAATCCTTCGGAGGCACCAAGACCCATTGTCCTGGCCCGTTAGGATTCTTCCCCATAAGCCAATTCGTGAAACAGTGGACATAGGTGCCGTAATCAAGGATAAGGTAACCATTCTGTTAAAAAAAATAATGTTATTTTTTAAAAATAATGCTATTACAAGGTTAAAATGCAAAAAAATGTGTATTATATAGATAAATAAATAGTTAGATATTTATTGTATACCGATAACAAAGATTGTACCGATAAGAAGATTGTAATATTTAAATACAAATGGCGGTTTTATCACTAATAGATTTCTTCCAGACCACCGTAGGATGGACACAGAGTTAAAAATATTTTTTGTAGGTTAGTGATACATTATCGTCAGGATGATAGAAAAACTATAGGCCATAATTAGAGAAAAAATTCAATAGAATTGAAATATACTACGACGACTATGGGACTATGGGAGCTAATATATTGGAGATTGGCAGGAACGTCTACCTGAGATTAAAAATGCAATTTCCGATCTCCAATCCGCTCACTGAGTATGGGGATTATGGTATCACCAATAAATTTTGTTGGAGGCCAACATTCAGTAGTGGACAGTTACCGCTGTATTGATGATGATGGAGCTGGGATCGCTGCAACCTTTTTAACATTAAATAATTTGAATTCAATAGGAATGTTGACTATTTAAATGAAAAGATAATTTTGCTGTGAATCGATAGTTTCCATTATATAAATGCTGAAGAACACAATATTCTTCTTCATTCTTAAGTAATACAATTTTTATTTAATTTATAAAATGAGACCATATTACTCACAAGGCCCGTGGCCGCAAATACCAATTGATGTGCATTACGTCACTTGTTCACAAACAACGTGACCACTATTGGTGTATTGGAGCGGAATTAAAACTACATAGATATTAAAGTATTAAAATGAAAAATTTTTTAAAATATTTTTAGCTATATAAGGTACTTATGCATTGTTAAATAACTAAGAATCCTGTTTGCTAGAACTTACGCTTGTCATACGGTCGTGGGCCGTGTCGATGATTTCCTCGATTCGCGATGTGCTCAAACCGATGACAGAGCGGTAGAATGCTGCTAGTGCTGACTTCGTTATTTCACCAGTACCTGAAAAGAGACTTACATCGATAGATTAAATCACAAATATGATAATCCCTGCCTAGCGGGCGGGGCTGTTAAATAAGAAAAGTTGTCCAAATTATGGAAGCATTTTTTAATGCGGTAGAAAGACATACGACCAAACGTGTAGCCTGATAGAAACGAATCAAGCTATTGATAGATCTCTTTAATAGCTGGCGTTGCCGGCTTTTGAGTAAGGAACACAGAATAGTGGTTCGTGGAAAGATGTTGCAAAGAAGCGGGTGATACTGGAAAGTTACTGTACAATTCTTATATTTACATACATATATGTATATATGTATGTGCTTTCTTGTATAGGGCGTAGGCTATATTTGTATTTTCAAATATTGATTTTATTAGTAACTAAAATTTACAAATATCTATTAAAGACTCTAAAATACAGTCAAAATTGAATTATATATTTTATAGTACACAATAATTGTTTTTTTTGAGAGCAAAGTATAAAATTTCCAAATATAAAGTCTTAATCTACTTTATACCTATGTCTACTTACTTGCCCTATCGACGACATGAAATAAAATCTTGCAAAGGTACTGCAAGTAAAGCGGTAGATCAGTAAATTTTTTCATCTCACTAAGGTACAGTGCCCAGCGCGCCAACCAGCCTTCCAATGTAGTTCGGCCCGGTATTCCACCAGCTTCAGGACCACAGACTCTTTTGTAATACGCCATTTCACTCCATCTAGAAAATAATTTATTTTGAATTTTCTTATATATTCTCAAATATCTAGTATAATACCTTTTGTAATATGATTAAATTAAATGGAAAATCTTCCGAAGTGTGCCAACAAAAACTAATTAAACTTTTTTTTAACTTGGAATAATGGTTTAGGGGCGTATATAGGTCAAATAGAAACAATTAATTTTATTTATTGTGCCCGGCGTTGCCTGGATGACATTATTTTTTAGGAACTTTAAAAAAAGTAAAATAAATAGCCACTGCCATAGCAAATATTTTACTATTGTAAACAATCTTCATAACAATCACGTGTTATTACGTGGATGAATGTAGGTAGGTGTTGGCGTTGATGGTTCTATGTCTGGAACTTTCACGGAAGTACCAATATTAATTATACAAACATTTATCGCAATCGGATTAACGATGCACAAATGCATAAGGTAATTTCATTAGTGGTAGAGCCACGTTGCAGATAAATACTTTGTCAAGAATGGCATAATATTTGTCTGTGCGTCTCACGTTGCAGATAAATACTTTGTCAAAAATGGCATAATATTTGTCTGTGCGTGTCACGTTGCAGATAAATACTTTGTCAAGAATGGCATAATAATGCATGAATGGCCCGGCTCGCCCGGGAAGTATCACAGTCCCGTAGAAAACCGGCGTCTGAGTTGGCGTTATTGGTACCTTAGCTACCGCGCTTCGTATGGTGAGCGGCTTGTGTTCCGAAGGCCCAACACCCCCCCTCCCCCTCCCTCTCCCCGTAAGTCACTTTCCTTCTCTCTCATAATGTCACTTTCCTCAAAGGTCGGCAACGCTTCCACACTGTCTATGGGCGGCGTTGATTGCTTTCCATCAGGTGACACGCCTGCTCGTTTGCCTTCCTATTCCATAAAAGAAATAAAGAACGCAAACGCAAAAATTCATTCTTATATATGTATATAAGAACATGTATAGAATAAATTATAAAAAGACTTAAACTTAGGGAAAAATGCAAATGTTTACATTTTGTTACTATTATGTAACTATATGTAATAGTATACACATATGTACTTACTTTGTGGGCAAGGGGTTGATAAAGTGTTCAATAAATTCTTGCTTTACTTCTAATAATATGTGGAATTCTGAAGAATTATTCGACCAGTCAACGAAATGTGCCAGCTTCTGTAAATTTTAAGGTTATATATTATATTTATAAATATAATATAAAAAACTGCTATCCTTATCTTTCTCTTATCATTCAACACTAACGTGACTCGTATCTAGTAAGTCAGTTGGATGCATCATTGATTTAATTGAGAAACAGAGTTCGGTGCCAATGGTGCGATCACATGGTTTTTCTCCAATAAGATTTTTTTCATTCTTACAAAACGTTCTAATAAAAATACAAACAAAAATAAAAATCATTTCACCTTTTCAATCATTTGACCTTCACAGGTCATATTTTGTTAGTAGATACACAAATTTCATGTTAGTAATCTTATCCTACTTTACCTAAAACAAGCTTGATTTGTCAACATCATGCACCATTTGAGTACTGATGTTACAAACAATGGTTGTAACATCAGTACTCAAATGTACTGACAATCAAACCAGTCGGCAAATGCCCCCAGGATAACGTTGGGACTAGATAGTTAGATAGCAGATAAAGATGGAAAATTAAAACTTATGATAATATTTACATAAATAGATATGTTTTCGCTGAATATAACGAAATACATTAAAAACTTGTATTTAGTATTGGATTTTCGCGTAATAAAGTATGTCCCTATTAATCATTTTTTTGATAGTTGCTGAGAATTGTGGCGTACCTCAAAGAAATTGTCAAAGTCCTGATCACAGATAACATCGTCACGGTCATGGTCCAGAAGCTCAGTAAAAAATAGAGTTAATTTGTCAGTCTGCACTGAACTCAACTGTGCCAATGGTTCTTCGTCTTCCAGGTCCAAACACTCCAGATCCTCGCTGCATCGGTTCACCCATGTGGCTATAAAAACATTATAAACTTAAGGGTGTAGAATGTGAAAAATTAATGTTATTTCATTAAAATTAATTAATATATAATAAATTTTAAAATATTAATCATAAGTGACACGTTGTATTTTATAACTTTAGATTAATTTATTTATTTACAATACTTTTTATAGTTTGTTTACGGAGGCGGACTTCAGGCGAATGCAATTAGGCCTTTTCTACCATTCAATGTACGGTCAAAGTTAAGGTGGTGGTGCAGCTAGAATATTATAAATTATAGATATACTACAATACTTATATTAATTTAATTATAATATTTAATTTATATATGCTATAAACAAAAGGTAACGTGCTAAAAAAATAAAAACATAATTGTTGAAAAAAAAGTTGACCAATGTATTCAGTGGTGGTGTTCCTCGCCTACGGAGTCAGTAGTCGCAGGTTCGATCCCCGCATTGGAACAAATATATTTATGACCTATAGATATTTATTCCGAGCCTGGTAACCCCGCCAATCCACATTGGACAAGTGTAGTGGGGGTTAATGTCCGTTCCTCTAGAAATGGAGAGGCCCGTGCTCAGCAGTGGGAAGTAATGAGCTGTGGATAGACAAAAAATATATTTTAAAAATAAGATTAAGTCTTATAGAAATATAAAATAATAATGGAGAAATTATGCAGACACAGTGAAAAGAACTATTTCTTTCCTTATTTATTTGATTCGGATTCTGCTTTAAAATTTGTCAAATCTGATTGCTCCAATGTGGCTAAAATTTTGTTTGATTTTTGTATAATATAAGCAGATTCTGGTAATCTCATACAATGTCACTAATAAACTATATTTTTTAAATACCTAAATATTCAAAGATAGATTAAATATACCTACGTATGCCTAAGTAATGTAACATTTATATGTAACGGAAGCTTCTATTTACGGAAGTGGACGTTAAAGTAATTGAAGACGTTCTGACTATTAGATAGTGAAATCGATTTAACAGAGTGGACGCTCTATTCAGGCTATCTTATCTAAATTGGGCGAATTGGATCCAATACGTCGGAACGAACAATAAGTAAGAGAATATATGAGAAAAATAATTTTTAGGTATCATGAGTAAAATGAAGAAAATAAAAATCCTACAGTAATTGAAATCTCCTTTCGATCAAAGTTAAGACTGATTGTATATTATTTTTTTTTCACATCCCATATACCATAGGTCCTATTGTCGGGTATATTACTGGGCCTCCTCATTTTTGGAGGATTGGATAATAACTCACCACGCTTGTCCAAAACGAATTGAAGGGACAAACGGATTCGGAACAAACACAGGTTTATTGCGGGAGTCAATCCTGCACCCAATGACTTTGAGTGGTAACTTTGCCATAAAAATATAATTTAAATTATAAATTTAAATTTTTTACTACGTACAGGGTTGAGAATCACGACAAACACAATGCAGAATTGTGTGATTTGTTACCCATATTTGCTTTTGTTATATTTTTTATTTAAATATCTTTTTTATAACTACGTACTTTTTTATACTATTTACATTATATACCATGTAACTTAGTGATTTCTAAAAATAATATATGTACATTAATATGTGCTTTTATTTCAAGTGAATGTTTAATTGTTATTCTATTACATAAAAAATAACAAATAAGACACTATATAAAGTAACATGTGATATAGATATAATCTACACTTTAGCACTTCTGTTTGATGAACGATGACTGTTGCTCTTTCTTATTTTGTCACGTTTTTGAGGTTGTTTTGATCTTTTCTGTGTGATAATTTTTCCTTGCAATCTTATGTTTCGCATCAATATATTCTTGAAGTTATAAAACCCTTTTTCTTTTTCATTACTGTTCCTTGTTCGACGTTTATTATCCGTTGACACTGCTGGCGGTGATTCTTTTTTCACTTTAGATTCATGTTTAGCTGAATCTTCATCACCATCGTTGTGTTTCCTCTTAGCACCCTTACCCATTCTAAGCAGACCTATCTATGCAGATTCTTTATCACAATAGTTTACAGAATAATTAAATTTACATTATAGCCTACGAGATTCAAGGATTTATATGTCAATGTCATTTGGCAGAATTGTTAGTTTTATTTTTAAATTATGGCATTAACTATTGGTATATTTATTACATGGACCGTGGTGATCACTGCATATATATATATATATATATATATATATATAAATAAATAAATATATATATATATATATATATATATATATATATATATATATATATATATATATATATATATATATATATATATATATTTAATGCGATTAATACTATATGCTTGTGATCAAGGTGAGTGACATTGTACGGTATTTCACAGAATCGGGCTCCAGATGGAAAATTATTATTATAGGTGGCATCTAGAAAAGGGAAAACGTATAAGTCTGTGGCAGGATAACTCATATGTATGACGGGGAAAACACGTATTACTAAATTGCCTAATTTTTAAAATAAACAGTGCGAAAATTTACTTTGTTTTATATTTTCCATTAGCAAAAAGACAGTGTCGTAGTGGAAATTTTACATTTTTTAGCACATTAAACACTCTTTAATTATTTTAGGAACATTTCATTGTTTGCAATGAGAGTAAGGTACACATAACCCTTTTTCTTTACACAAAGGTTTACCACGCAATACGGGAGAGATTTTCAGTAATTTTCGCGCGACTGTTACCCGAAAATTACACTCGTATTTTCCGTCAGCTTTAGGAAAACGACAAGCTTGGGTTCCAACAACTTTAGACATTGATGGTTTTAATATTAAATGAGGGTTGATGTTGGCGTTAATGTAGGGTAACTTAGTGTTATCTTAAGGATAATGCATCAGATTACACGTCAATAGTTAATTATTTATGTATTTGATGTCAAAATTTATATGTGACATGTTTGTATAACTAAATAAGTAAAAGGTATAATTTATTTTAATAAAAAATATAATTTATTTAATTAAATTGAATATATTTAATAAAAGGCATATTTACCTTTTATTATGCAGTGTAATTAATGAATGTTTTTTACATGTTCTTTCCTAGTTTCGGTGTATTAGCCAGGAGAGACATTTATTAAATTTGTACTAAAATAAAAGAAGTATTTTATAAAATAGCGAGGTTGTCGTCGCTATTTATCCTTTTTATGGGACAGGAAGGCAAAAGAGCAATTGTGACGCATAATGGAAAACAAGCATTGCGGAACTGTTGTGTGCCTTCGGTTCGTATGTCGTATTAGTTTGAAAATACTACTAAAAGTAACTGTTTCGATAGAGTGATGGTGCATGGAAAGAAGTTTCGGTAAAAATTTACTGGGTATCGCCACTCGTCCAGGTGGTGCTGAAACTTCTTCGATTGAATCTTATAGCTAAAAAAACACAAGAGAAGACTGATTCTTAGAGGCTGACGTTTGACGAATATTTTTTTTACATACATATGTACATATTGGTTGAATGTTTATTTAAATTTATGTGGCCGTATCTGTCCTCTCTAATCTAAGGTTTTCATTTACATTTTATATATAGACATGACTTTTCAATAATCGTCTAATAATGAAATATTATTTAATAAAATATAATGGAATATAAGCATAAATATAATCGAATTGAGTATTTTTAGACTCACCATACTTCATTTTATTTTATTATTTGCGAAAATTTAAAAACTCTTTAGTCGAGCACTCGCCACTACTTTCTGTAGTAAACTAATAAATTTAATTCCCTCATATTACAAGCGAGTTGCAAAAATAGACTTGTTAACAATATCGGCAAATACAATATGACGCTCCAGCAAACGTATTACGTTTTTATGTTAATTCCAAAGGAAGACGATAATATTTGCTTAGACAACCACGCCTCAATACGTCTTTTACATATATTTCCATCCAATTATTCTACGTAACTTCATCTTTTTAATGTAACTCCATAATAGTTAATAAAGTTAATTTTTTAATAGGCCTTTATTTTGTTAAAACATTGCAGAAAAGGTTACCTTTTCTTTTTGGAAAGTAAACGTGCTAGCGTGACGCCCAATGTAAGAAATTAAATCCGTCCATAAACATTTGCAACACCATAGTATAGGCATAGTTTCAGAAGAGCTATCAACCTTTGAGATATGTTTAAGCTTGTTTTTTAAGTATTCGAGTTGTGTATTGGTGTATTTTCGTTGCCTTTTGTGCAGTTTCGTAAATTTATTAATTAATGCGTTGTCGCGGTTGTCTATGGGCGGCGTTGATTACTTTCCATCAGGCAACACGCTTGCTCGTTTGCTCTCCTATCCCATAAAAAAAAATATTAATTATTTTCGTAACTACCTAACTACGTTCCTTATATAAGGATTAGTTGGCTTAGTTCAAATGGTTAACAAGAATTCTAATAATATTATAATATGGTAATATTATTTTATCTTCTTTTTAAATCTTCACTTCAATTGGTATGGTGCATTTTGTTATGAGGTGTGGTTATGTACTGTAAGTACGCTACAGTATATAACCACACCTCCTTCGACTGTATTGTATATATCTACTATCTCTTTAATTGGAGTATTGACAACAAATATTAAATAAATGTTAAATAGCGTACATATGATATTTGTATAAGAGTTAAAAAAAATATGAATGCATTCGCCAGTCATATTTTTTACTTGATTACCCTATATTATTTAAAAATTACTACAATAACTATTCTTAAAAAAGAAGACTAGCATATTAGTTTTCGAGAAAATAAAATAATTATATAAAAGTCTACTCTTAATGGTTAGACATAAAACTTTTGAATGATATGTTGTAATAAGAAATCACGATATACATATGATTATCATGTCGGTAGGTGATTAACCAAACATGTGACATAATCACCATAAATGTGTAAAGTAAATATTTTCATGATATATTGCATTAAATCGTCACGAATATATCTATTTCAATATTGACTGGTTTACATATTGCGTAGCAATGGACTCTTCATATTTGTCGGAGAATCGATAACCATTGGGGTACACAAGTCCTGGATTGTGTCTTGGCAAACGTAGCGTGGGACGCCCCCTTGTTAGATGGAGCGAAGATCTGCGCAAGGCGGTTGGCGAAGGCTGCATGCGTGGAGCCAAAGATTGGGCTTGGTGGCACACCTTGGGTGAGGCCTATGTCCAGCAGTGGACTGCCGCGGGCTGATACTGAAAAAATATTGAATTAATTCAGTTAACAGAGATAAAAAACCTATGAGACATCTTACTCCAAACGTGTACACTCCATCCGTGGTGTTGCTTCTCCTGTTCGCTGTGTCCCGCTTCCTGCATGTGATCTCCAGACACTTCAGCTTCAGGCAATGTCCTCCAACGCTTAAGCAGTTCCTTGGTTTTGTCTTTTGTTTTATCACATGCTTGTTTCCAGTTCGTGAAGTACTTCCGGGATACTTTTGGACTCGTCAGCGAAGTACATTTTGAATCCTGTCTGTGAAATGTTTATGAAGTATTAGAGTATTTCATCGGAGTAAGTGAGGGAGAGAAAATAAACGAGTATTCTTCGTTTATATTATTAAAAGTTCCAAAAATGACTAATAACTTTGATGATAAAGCAAAAAAAGAAAAGTAATTACTAAGCCAATGCTCACAAAATTCCATCATTTGCCAGCTAATTTCCACCGAATACAATTACCGGAATGGGATATATATTTTGCTAAAAATAACAGGTACATATATATAATAATGCTTTTTATTTATTAGGGACAAAAACAAGTTATAATACAATCTTAAAGAGTAATAAACCCCTTTACAAAAAAAAAACACGGGCACCTTACAGTCATTGGGTTTACTATGGATAATATTAATATTTTAGTATGTCATTAGCTTAGATGATTAGAAATTTTCTTTTTTTCTTATTTAGAATTTTATTTAACACTTTAATCCTAGAATCGGCGTTTTAGTCAGTGTAAACAGAAATCCGTGTGAAAATGAACATTTTTATGGGTATAGTGAAATTAAAGTATTTTTTGCATCAAAATCATAATCATATTTTTAAATTTTATGTTTTAAAAAAAGACTGTTGATTTTATACCAAAAGAAGGTTTTTTAATTCTAAAGATCAACAAAGATTCACATAATTTTAATATTAAAAATATCGAATGTTTCTGTGCTCTGGTAAATCAATATATTATTGTATTGTATAGGCGACAAATGCGTATCATGGGATTATAATGGGGTATAATATTATTTGGATAAAATTTAATATTGTACTAATGTGTGTAAACTTTAAATAATGCTTATAATTCTATCAAGATTGTGGCACCTTTCTTTTATAACATTAGATAACGTTGGGCGCCAGTGCAACACCTACCTAGGTTTTGCAAATAATAAAACCAGAGTGTTACCAGTTTAAAGAAATATTTATTAAAAAAAAAAAAAAAGAATCAAGTAGGTGAGACACAAATTTGTAGGTCGTGGGTAAACGGCCGATCTGATTTTGCCACGTAAGCGGACTAACACTCCCCTGAGCTAGCTTGCGCTCAAAGAAGAAAACCGCAGGTAGAACCCTGCAAGTTGACAGCGGTTTGCCCTCAGCGATTGTAAAGGATGCGCTGAGACACCTAAATGTCGATCCCTGAGCTAGCTAGCACTCAAAGAAATAAACCGCAGGTAGAACCCTGCCGTTACATTTGCACCGCAGGTAACATACTGGCGGAGGGCAAGTGGCACCCTGGATCGCAGGTGACACCCTCCATTACATTACATTTCTACCAAAAAAATTCCCTTTGTCGTAGCTCCTCGCTTTGGAGACACTCCCCTCAATCTTAAGCCATATATCGGAATTCTTGGAGTTGACATATCGCATGATGTCCAGTTCCGCGGCCATCTGGAAGAAAAGGCCAAGCTGGCCTCGAAAAAGCTGGGTGTGCTCAGTAGAGCGAGACAATATTTCACATCTGGCCATTGCCTCCAACTATACAAGGCACAAGTCAGGCCACACATGGAATACTGTTCTCACCTCTGGGCCGGGGCTCCCCAGTATCAACTTCTTCCTTTTGATCGCATTCAAAGTCGTGCGATCCGAATCGTCGATGACCAAGATCTCACCGATCGGCTTGATTCTCTAGCGCTGCGGAGAGATGTCTCATCTCTCAGCATTTTTTACCGCCTTTATCATGGGGAGTGCTCTGAGGAATTGTTTGGAATAATTCCCGCCGCGGAATTCCACAACCGCACAACTCGCCGTAAAGAAAAATTTCATCCCCACCACCTGGATGAGTGGCGATCTACTACGGTGCGTTTCGCTCGTAACTTCTTTCCACGCACCACCAGTTTGTGGAATCAGTTACCCTCGGCGGTCTTTCCGAACCGTTACGACATTGGAACCTTCAAAAAACAAGCCTATACATACCTAAAAGGCCGGCAACGCTTCCGCGACTCCTGCGGTGTCGTGGTTGCCCGTGGGCGGCGTTGATTGCTTTCCATCAGGCGACACGCTTGCTCGTTTGCCCTCCTATCCCATAAAAAAAAAAACAAAAAAAAAAAAAATTGTGCTCCGCAGTAGAATCATTACCGCAGGTGGAATCAACCCCGCAGATAAAATGTGCAGGTGAAACCCCGCAGATAAAATGTGCAGGTGAAACCCCTAAAACGGGGTTTGATTCCTGCACTTATTTTTAAAATAAATACTGAGCGAGGGCGCTCTTAAGAGACGTCATGGTTCCCGTTGATATTTCCATAACGAACGAACCCTCACTGAGGTGGTGTCGTTCCTCGGCACCCGTCAGTAACTTCCATAAAAAAACCCGAGTGGCACACGAACAAGGCCGAAATAGCACGAAGGCGCGAGCGCCGCACCTACACCTACTTGAGTTTACAAATTCCTTTTCAAATTCCTTCAATCTGTCACCGCGTTGCTTTGAACACTTAACGTAAGACAAGCAAAAAATGTTCGATGGCAGATCGTGTTTTTGTTATAGTAATTTATTAATTCTAATATTAGAATAAGTATTTAAATTGAATACGGAATAGTGTACTAATACTAATATTTTTAACTTATACCTAAACTAACTAAAAATAAATCATTTAAACATGTAACCTTCCGTTACAAGATAATTACAATTAATGCTAACTTCTCGAAGTTGAAGTACTTTTTAAAGTTTTTCACAATGCATGTATACTTGTGTTTGTTTCCATAGCGGTTTCGTCAGCAAATTAATTTCATACCAAGTAACAATTATAAGTGTTATAGCAATTTATTAAAAAAGTAATCCGCTAACAGAATTAGGGTCGAAATCTCGATCTTACAACCGAGGAGAATGGATTTTAAGGTCGAGTTTTAACATACTGGAGAGGTGGAAAACCGGTAGATCGATGCTATTAGTCTGTTAGTAAATTCGTTTTGAAATGAGTGCATTTGTATTAATATTTTAATTGGATAGTTTTTGTTTTTTATGTATAACGCAACCATACATTTTTACAATTTAATTAATACCATATATAGAAATATGTTAGTGAACCAAAACTCTCAATATTTATACCCGCAACAATTTTAAAACAAAAATTGGATCTCCATTCCATTACAGTTGAGGCTCACAGCCGCGGTTTTGTTTTGTATTTTATGTTGGCTTGCTCGCTTTTAGCATCACGTTAAGTGACTTTTACAGTATCTCTCATATAACTATATCTGTCTGTATATAATATTTGCTTTTAGGAATGATTTATGAATTAAATATTGTGTTAAGGTTTTTGGTATTTTTTATATATATTTCCTTTACTTTTTATTATATATAACTTATAGCCTTTATTTTATAGCATAACCTAATCATTATTATTTTTTTCTTTGATAGAAGATGACAATGAGTTTCTACGAATCACGATTAAAAAGGTATTCTTTAAAAAAACTCAGTGGTGTCAACTATGAAGAATATATAATATGTTTAGGGCCTCTATATGTGCGTGCTAACATAGAATCCTCTCTTATTCAATGAAAGAGATTTTTAGAAGAAGTATGACGAGATTTCGAGACACGATGGACTTATCTGTTTTAATTATAATATATATCCGAAAGTTAACTTTTTTCTGTTAAATAATTTCAGTTTCAGTTTCTGGCAATCATTGGCACTTGGATCCTTAAAAAGAAATCAGATGTTCTAACCGTTGAGTCAAGTGGTACTGGTAAAATATAAATTTGTTAGTAATAATCTGATGAAGATTGTTAATTTTATAAAAATTATATAATAAAGTTTGTTAATTGAATACACGATCCTGCCTATAAAAGATATAAAAAAATACACTTACTTAGATATGTTGACTTCAAATAAAATGCGAATACAAGATAGCTTTAAATATTTAAAAGAGCATTTCTATTTTACGCAATCTCAGGTATCCTGCGCATAATATCATAAAATAAATTGGACTATAATTTCCCAAAGGGTATCCTTTTAGCTCTACTTGGTACTGGTAATTAATTTTGATTAATGGAGCCAGTTGTCATTTTGTGGAAGTCCGTCATTGAGGTGGAGAGTCAAAATTTACTTTACTCTAAACCGCGAAAATAAATTTTATAAAAATAATATATTAATCTGTCTATGTATAAGTCTGAAGATAAAAGTCTTCAACCAGTGCATCCTGCCCGTACTCTCTTACGGTGCCGAGACGTGGACACTGACAGTCCGTCTCCTCGACAAGCTCAAAGTCGCTCAGAGGGCTATGGAGAGAGCTATGCTCGGAGTTTCTCTGGTGGACAGAATTCGAAATGAAGAAATTCGCCGGAGAACCAGAGTCAGCGACAGCTCTTCAAGTTAGCAGACTGAAGTGGCAATGGCCTGGACACGTTTGTCGGAGTACCGACAATCGTTGGAGTAGACGAGTGCTGGAGTGGAGACCGCGACTCGGCAAACGTAGTGTGGGACGCCCTCCTGCTAGACGGAGCGGCGATTTGTGCAAGGCGGCTGGCAGAGACTGGATGCGTGTAGCCGAAGATCGGGCTAGGTGGCGCGCTTTGGGTGAGGCCTATGTCCAGCAGTGGACTGCCGCGGGCTGATATTGATATTGACTATATTAATGGAAAGTCAAAAGTTACGAGCCGAAAAGATTTGAAAATTGTATGATATATTTTTTATCTGATTTTTTTTGTAAGTTGTGTCTAATTTAGGGACAAATAGATATATTTTACACAAAAATTAACACTGAATTTCTCGCACTTCTATCACCACTACAAGTTTTTAATTTTGGAACCAGTTTACGTTTTAAAAATTACATAACTTTATATAAAATAGTTTTTGTGAAAATGGACTCCTGAGAGATTAGCCATATTGACTTATTAGGCTTTGACAGTCAGATGTTACCAGGTGACTTAGGCTGATCATTCTCTATTTTATTCGGTCTACATAATAAATATGAGCAAAGCCCTTAAAGTATGCTAGACATTGACCTTTCTCAAAATTGGGGGTGTAGGTAGTCCCTAAACTTGTCGGATGGATGGGAATCGCAGGTTGGTTTTTGTTTTTCATTGAGACTGCTAATCATCTAACTGATATATGTATGTTCCCATGTCGTTTCATACGATACCAGCATGAAGAAATGGAGTGGGTATATTCTATGCCAGAAACCACAACTTGCATCAAAATTTGTGAAAGGAATTCTAACTATTGTATTTCATGTTGATTTCAATTGATCTTCCCTCAAAGCCTCGCTGGTCAACGAAAATGTATATTATTTATTAAAAACAACATCAAAGATATTTTAAGTGGCTTTTACTGAGCTAGCTTCTTTCCTATTATTATCAAAGAGACTGAATTTGGTTTTACATTTCACTGAACTTTACTTTGAAAGCATCATGTAACTTGTATACAAACGGGTTCGCAAGATATTAGGGTTGAATTTGTGCGGACTCTCAAGCGATTGTTGAGCATAGAAGTTTGCGGTACTTTCACATTTAATTTATTTATGTTACCACGTTATGGAGTATAGAAGATTACATGTCAGGAGCGTATCACATATCACAAGTAATTTGTGTAGATATTATTAGCAACAAATATCGAAATTTTATTATAGGTATATTTGAAAAACCAACAACATACTTCAACAACGCAATGAAATTTATTCAATGTTATAATGAAAGTGACCGGGATAATAAAAAATATTAAGTTAGGTCCAACCAATTGACCGAAGGAATGCAGCTTCCAAACAAGCGAATTGAATATTAACTATTGACTCCATAACACATTTTTACCATACACAAATATTAGTTATTTTTGTCACCAAGTTACATCAGTGTTGCTGTAATTTTATTTTATTTCCAGAAATTGTAATTTTTTCAAATCATTTTATCGATACCTAGTGTGTTCATTTGACATTTCAAGAAAATTATTATACTTAACACTGGCCTAATGTTGCTACTACTTAATTTCCATCAACCAAGACTATGATTTTTTTTAGGGAATTAAACGCAAACGTATCTCTGGGAACGTCCATTTGTTAGTCATTCAAGATTTATATTTCGTTGAGGCGGAAGCTCATATACAGTTGAGATTGACAGTTCAAGCGATAAGCTACAGACAAGTATCAATTCACAATCAAGTATAAGTTTCTAAAACACGAACTACCTTTCCAAAGTTTCTCTAGAACTTTCACTAGCTTTAGATAACCGCCGCTCTCTTTTTACACTACCATCATCACTAGGTGATTTTTCGGGAGGTAGCTTTAGCTCCTTCTCTGATTTGCTGCCGGACCTAGAGGCCTTGTTTTCGTCACCTTCTCGCTTTAGCCCTGGCTTCACTGGCGACAAGCTGCCAGGCTTTTCCAGCTTTTTCACCTCCATGTTAGTGAAGCAGTCATCCTCTCCAGCTCACTGAAACAATTAAGAAATAATATATACTTACTTAAGACGCACCACCATATAAAAAGAAACAGAGGCAAACGCAATAATTATGTTTTACAAATAAATTATTTTGATAAATAGGAACAAAGTTGTGGAAAAGTTTCGTCAATTGATCCATCAAATACTGAAAGGTTCGTTAAGTGAGTTTTCGTAGTGATTGATAAATAGAAAATTTCCTCACTATTTACCGAGTTTCGATTTATTGATTTGTATAATTGATTTCGTTTCTTCTTTAGATGTTTACGTTTTGTGCAAGTTTGCTGTTTTGTTTAGTTATCGAGGACGTCGTTATGTCGATATTATGGATGTCGATATTAAATTATAAGTAAAATGTTATGGATTATTATTACCTGCTGTATATGGTAATAATGGCAAAAGAAATTTACGTTGTGAATGTAAATTGCTGAAATGTATAAGAAAGGCCAGGTCAAAAGTACCCTTAACCGGCGGGCTTGCACGAGGAGAAGTATGTGTGTGGAGGAAGCAAGGGAAGTATGCGGAGATCGTAGCAGATGGAGTCTGCCTACCCTTACGGGAGACAGACGATATGTATGTGTGTATATGAATATGGTATATTTTATGATGTAGGTATATTTTGACGAATACTAACTTAAGAAGATGCTTACTTTGTAAGGGCTAATTCGACAATAATTGATAGAATAGAATCTTTAATCCGTTATTATAAAATATCGATGAAGTATATTTTTGTACGTGGGTTTCATAGAGCGATAGTGCGTGGAAGCAAGTTACAGCGAGGCTTAATTGCCACTTATCTGTATGGTAGTTAAGAAACTTTTAAAACAAATAATAAACACAAATATTATACAATAACTTTTGCTACATATAAATTACTTGTTTATTGGTCGTAACCGAGACTTCAGGTCACGTATCATCTATATAATACCTTACAAGTTTCTTGGCAACTACGTGCTGTATGATGTTGTGGTTTATGAAAGTTTATTTCTTGTAAGCTTGTTTCGTGTAACATATATCTTATATGCTTTTATTAGTTTAATACATACATAATTAAATAGTTAAAAAAAGAAAGCTTACTTTTTGTTCTATTAAAATAACTATAAATTGTTAAATGTAATGAAACCAATGCTTAATTTATTAAGGAATATAGTAAAAAGTATAATGAGATTAGGCGTGATTTCACATACATATATGCAAAGAGCCACACTGCGGAAGAATACTTAATCAAGAATGGCATATTATTTGTATATAGCATGAATCGGCGTCTGAGTGGTAGCTTAGCTACCGCGCTTCGTCCGGTGAGCGGTTGAGTTCCGGAGGCCCAACACCTCTTTCCACCTACCCCTCTTCCCTCTCCTATAATGATATTTTCCTTGAATACCGGCAACGCTTCTGCACTGCCTATGGATCGCGGATGTCAATGGGCGGCATTGATAGCTTTGCGAAAAAAACACTGAATGTTGAAGTCAAATGCGCAAATGTTTCACCTAATTGATGGAAAGCAACCAACGCCGTCCATAGACATCCGCAGCGCCATAGGCAGTGCAGAAGCTTTAGTGCAGTGCACAAGCGATAGTGAGGAAGCGTTGCCGGCCTTTGGGACCAGTTATTTACAGAAATAGAAACGTTTATCTGTGACACACCTTTTTTTTACAGAAACTTAATGCTGAAATTAAAATCTACATAGATATAAAATTGAATGGAAAAAAGAGATATAGAAAAACAATTATTCGTAAAATGAGCTTTTTTGCTTAGCGTAAGCTAGGCGTTCTATTTGAGCTCCTAGCGCTGGTTTTTGTGATTGCGAAGCACATTGATGAAATGGCTGAGAATATATACATACATACACATATGTATATGTATACATAAAATAAAAACTGGATATATATATCCAGTTTTACTTTTTATTTTTTCGAACTGGCGACAATTTACAGTTTTAAAGTCAGAATTATGTTACGTATGTACAATTTCTTGAGAGAAAGTTAATTTTACGGAAAATTTGTACTAACTCGCACCTTACGCTCTTAACGTCACCTACATGGGTACATAGAGTCGGGAGCACTGTTGGAGTACGCTTCATAACGTCTTCTTGAGTGGAGATTACGTTATAAGGGTTGGGCTCTTGCCATTTAATTTATATGTAAATTAGCATATTTCACATTTGAAAAACATTCTGAAATATTGTTTTGTTTTCTCTAAAAACATATGAAAGCAATGTTTATCTGTGTCTTAAGAGAGATTATGTTGAAAAAATATTTAATCATAAAAGTCATAGAGTAATAATTATACGAATATACATATATATTTGTATAATTATTTTGTTTGTTGTAGTATGTTTTATGTATAATTTGAAAAAAAGATAAACTTATAAATATATGTATTTAATTAACGTATTGTTATCCTATTTATATTGTAAATACTCTTGAAAAATCTTTTCCATCAATTCAAAAGCTTTCATCATCTCTCTTGTATGACAGAGATTTCCTTTTGTCATTAAGTCTGTTGTCTGTATTAAAATGTCAGTGCATAACGAATAAATAAAATAAATAATCGGTTAGTACCCGAATCTGCATATATCTTTCGCTATTGTTTTGCATCCTATATTGAGCACTTCCGTTTTGTAAGCTAATGGATATTGATCCACTGGTTCCATTGCAGGTTAATATCCTCTACGTTCGAACAAGATAGACTGGTGGGACATCCGTAGTAATATATATACATATATTTATTCCAATGCGGGAAATGAATCCGCATCTATTGAATCTCACGGTAGTAAGTTAAATAATTCAAAGGCGAAGGTCTCTGCCTTATTTTAGTCGTCGCTTACCATACTCTGGTATAATTTTTGATTTGGCGTAATTAACTTATTATTAATTTAAATATGATTTTTGTGTCCAAAAAGTGTTAAAAAAATACGATTAACACTCAGAATAAAAATCATTTGATTTGTACTTAGTATTGACAGGTTCCTATATTTTTCTCTTTTTGATTGGAAGTCAAGAATTTGTTAGGACACTGAGTTTACTTAATAAGTTTCGATTTGTTTTTTTTGACATTGAGTTTAATGGAATAGTTTGTATGTTAAGTTTAATTAAGTGAGGTACGCAATATTAAGTTTCAAACTACATTATTTTTTTCCACGTTATAATTCTATAACAAAAACTACTTTAACTTCGGCCAAAAACCGATGGGAAAATAGCCTTAAAGTGATTTTTAGACAAAAAGTAAGAAACTTTGTATAACTTTTCGTCGTTCCATTTTCAGAATATCTTTTTATATCTGCAGGAATTCATGTATTAAATTAGAAAATTATTATATTTAACATAATATTTTAATAATATGTTTAGATTGGCTCAGGGGTGGGGTCCTCCGTCCACCGAGTCAATGGTCTTGGGTTCGATCCCCGCATTGGAATAAATATATGTATGGATTTATAAATATCCATTCGGAGTCTGGTATCCCCCCATCCGCATTTCCGTTCCTGCCCTTTCCTTTCTTCTCTATCCTTTTCCTTTCATTCACGGTCTGTCGTGCCAAAGGATGCGTGGCTAAGGGCGAGCTTAGTCGCAAGCGTGCCGACCGTCCCGGGATCGGGCTCGCCCGGGTACATACCTCAGCTTGCAGGGCTCTGGTGGGGCTGACCTGATTCTCACAAGGGGGAGAAGCGACCAATGGAAAGCCGTTTCGCTGTGATGAATGATAGCGGATGGAGCTATGTGGTGTCTGCCAACCCCTATTTATATATTAGAGTATTTTTGGGTTTAATGATACAATGAATGCATACATCCTATTCGTTTAATTTTAACTTTTTTTAATGGATGGATGAAGACATGCGATGCGTGAAAACGAGGGAAAGGTTGTGCCTTTTAAGGAAAGCCTGTGTTCAGAAATGTACTGCTTCAGGTTAATGATAATTATTGAGACGTAAACTATTGATTTAGGCGACTGACAAGTCTGATTGTGTCTACAGTATATTTAAACGTCGGCAACGCTTTTGTAATGCCTATGACTAATGTGTATGAGTTGTTTGCCTTCCCATCCCATAAAAAAAAGCTTACCAAACATAACCTCAAGGGACTGTATATCATATACAGTTATTATTTCAAAACGTAAGCTTTTCATTCGTAAGTAGGGTTGAAGGGATTGCCGTTGTGATACGTGCAATACCTCAAGTTGGCAGGTAATAAACTAGGCAAGAACAGAAACGTGACGTAGGGCGCGTTTAGGCTTAAAGGGATATAAAGTGTGCGTGACATGTTTCGCTCCTGCTGACATGCAAACGCGAGTAGTTAAATTTATACCAAGTGCGCAAAAAATGTTTTAGACGATGATTTGTAATCAAAATTAAATATATTTCATAGCTGTTTATATGTATGTATATAGGTGTGTATGTGTATTTTGTTTTCAATGTTGTCTTCAGGATAAGCTGCACCACCTCCAAACTAAGTTTCTCAGTTTAAGCTCGCAGGTTAGCTGGTAGAGAATGCCCAGTGGCATTAAGTCCGCCAAAACTAACTTCTTATTTTTAGTAGAATAATTTATGTTTGTCGCATCATCCAGCCTTATTGTGATTTAAAAAAAGATATCTTTGTATCTGTTGTAATAGCAGAAAAAGCAATAAGAGCTAGTAAAATTATAGTGCTGCTGGAAGAGGGGTGTCGCCAAGCCAAGAGTTGTTCATCCGTCCAAAGAACATGGACTCGATACCAAGAGACAGGTTCAGTTCAGAGAAGGCAAAGTTCTGGGAGAAAACGTTGCTCACAACAATAACATGTCGTAATTGCTATAAGGGGAGGTCATACTTGTTATTAATTAATCGTCTTTTTTATTACACTAAAATACTCGTAACCTTAATTTCATTATACCCATAAGAATGTTCATTTACACATGAATTTCTGTTTAAATGGTTCAAATCAATAGTCCAATGGAAGATACGAACCTGCGATATTTGATCGTAAACCCGATCCTTACTAACTGAGCTTTTGTTGCTTTATAATTATTTTCTACCACAATGTAATACAAGAAAATAACATACTTTGGTTTCAATGTTATTTTCTTAAATTATTGGTAAATTTAAGGAAATAACATTTCCTTACATTTAACTTGGTAGCCAATAATTGTCCGTTCGCCAGCTTTGCGGTCTTAGCGTCATTTTCATGAACACAATTAAGGAAATGGAGTTTGAAGTACTTTCTGCAGACGTTTTCGTTGGGGTGATGGCAATGTTGTAAGATGTGCACAGCTTCTTCCGTATTCTAATTTAAAAACTAAATTTCCTATGTTTCAGTGTTTTTATTTTTATTAATATCTACATTTATCTCAAAGTTCTTCATATTTGCTTATTGTAATTATTTTGCCGGGTAAATTAGACTGTATAAAAAAATAAACGCCATCATTTTTATTCCTAAACAGTATAAAAACATTTCTTTAAATTTTAAGGCATTATTAAAATATTAATGGTTATAATTTTGCCGATAAAAACAAAAGTAATTAAATAAAAGCCAAATTTTATTACTTTTTTTTACATATATATATATATATATATATATATATATATATATATATATATATATATATATATATATATATATATATATATATATATATATATATATATATATATATTACGTTAGTTATATATTGGTGATTTATATGTATTATACAACGTTTTATATATATAAAACGCTCAGAAGTGTATTTAAATTAAAAAATTAAAACATTTACATGTGTTGACATCTAGCGTTTAATTTAGTATTTATCCCTTTAATTTGTAATGATAAACATGAAAAGATTTTAATCCATAAAAAGTAAACTAGGAGGAAATATATTACATTTTAACTAAAAATATTAAATACATTTTGCAGATAGATGAAAGTGTAAAATTTAAAAATTTAATTGCAAAACGTGTCAAGATTGCAATATAAATAAACCTATTTTAAATTCAGCGAACAGAATCCCGAAACAATGGCAGAAAATTAGCACCTCTCGTGTAAAACAAAAGCGGGTAATACAAAATGCGTCAGGTCGTGCACCTTTAGACGCTACTCGGATAACCTTTCAACCTTTTTTTTGTTTGAAATAACAAATACCATAGTTAAAGGCAAAGAAGAGGGCCACCTCATTTTGTCCCATCGGTGTTTTAAAAGGCGAATATGAAAAAGAACACCAGTAGATGGGCATGCCTATATAAAAACCAATTTCCAATCCCCAATCTGCCTACCAAGCTAGGGGATCACGGTAGCACACTTCGTTTTGAGTGAGGTCAAATGTTAAATTATAAATTAAGTTAATGATGATTAAGTTTTAAATTTATTTCCTTGAATTTTAATTTTTTTTAAATATGTATGTATTATATAGAATTCACTTGTAATATTATATATTGCCACTAGTAGTAAAATAAATTTCAAAGTCTCTCTAAAATACTGTATTCACATTCTCCTCCAATCATATCGGAAATTCGTTCCATGGGATAAAAGAGAATTCAGACTAAACAGTGCCTTTTGTATTTGGGGACACTGTATGTTTAAAGCAAATTTTAGTTTCGACCGGTATTTGAATTCAGTCTCTGAATTTAATTTCTCTAATGACTGAGCTAAGCGACCGTTTCTTCTGGGATATCCAATATAGTAACAGTATTGACTAGGATGTACTTACTATTAACAGTTTATTTAAAAAGCTGCTGCCAATACTTGTAGAGAAACGGAGCGGCCCGTGGTCAGAAGTTTAGTGAAAAATGGTAGAATCATTCATCTCGTGTACAAATGATTTCTGATGTCAATCATGATTTCTGAATCTGCGGGCCCAGAATCCGATAAAGCAAAGCAATACCATACCAGCATCAACATCATCTAATCTAGAAGTTATAACTTTTAAATTCCTTAAATATGTTTAGTCATACGGTACATATATTATATCTTAATAAACTAATATAACAAAAATAAATACTATTGTCAGTTATGTCATAATATAAAAAACTATGTATGTTTGGAAACATAAACAAGTATTTCTGTAAATCCTAAATACACGTAAACCTTTTCAGTTGTAGATTTATTATGAAGGGCGTATCTCGTACTGATGAGATTTTCGAACACCTTCAGATCCCTTCGTCTCAGCGATCATAAAAATACGTAAGTATTGACATCAATAATTCGGTTCATAAATAGAGTAGGTTACACCATTTATTCAAATATACAAGATTTTTTTGGTGATTATTGGAATCAGGCGTTATCTTTGCGGAAATCCATTATTATGTGGACAGTTAGAACTTTTATTTAGCTAAGATCCGCGACAAGCAAACAAAAACAGAAGAATAATAATGTCTGTCTTTTTACTGGATGAAGTGGATTTACGGGGAACATAAACCGAAAAATGACCCTCAACAACTCGTAGACAGCTGCTAATGGCCGTTCTGGAGGGCTTCCAACCACTATCCACAACACCAAACACACACTACCACTATCAAATATAGTATGATGGAGGGTTGCTGACGGCTGTTTTTCAGTAAGATTTAGATTTAGTGCCCCGTAAATCCACTTCATCCAGTAAAAAACACACATTATTAATCATCTGTTTTTGTTTGCTTGTCGCAGATTTTAGCTAAGTAAAAGTCTAACTGTCCACACATTCCTTTTGTACACATTCACTGATGCAATTTAATTTGTTAGCCGTTGTGCTTATGATATTTATTATAGATATAGATATTTATGGTTTTAAGGCCTTTAAATGCAGAAAGGTCTGAGTATATCGTTGAGAATCGAACTCGCGGTATGTCACCAATTGAGGGTGTCAATAAAGTGTGATATTGTGTGACCAGGGGGGACGAATCAGCTACGTGACATAACATGTATAAATCTAATGTGCTCCAAACTCCAAACTTCAAATCCAACGAAAAACTTTAAACTATTACCAATCTATAAATATTTAAGTAAATAAAAATAAAACAAATTATTTCTAAATTTTTTAAAGACTATTTTAATTAAATCATTCGTGTGACGACACACCCGGGGGTTGGGGGGGGGGGGTCTTACGTACGTGGCTATGTGTGAAAAGGACGGAGGGCGGTGGAGTGGTTCAAAATGATGTAATTTGTGTGAACTGCAGTAATTTAATGCCAAATTTCGAATGTGTAATATGTCAAAGTAAATATATGTGGATCTTCACTTGACCTACATTGCACATCAGCCATCTTACGGTTGCCAAGTCACTTGTGGTAACACATTGCAGTCATTTTTGATTTAAATATTTTTAATAAAATGTTTTCCTTTGAAATTTTCTAATAAATGTGTAGAATATGCAGTAATAATAAGTTTTATCAATTAATATATTTCCGGTCAGGTCACGGAGTGTCTTTACCTAGCCGCTTGTCCGGTAGTTATGGTATTGGTACATGGGTACGCGGCCCCGGCCTCCCAAGCTACTACCGTATCACTCCTCGTTTTCTGTTGCGGTAGTATCATATCCCTATTATCTTGTTTAAATCCATCTTTTCTTTACCCTGCCTTTCCCTTTCTGCTCTATCCTTTTCCCGTCCTCTCCGCCAATGCACGGTCTGCCATGCCAAATGATACGTGGCTAGGGGCGAGCTTAGTCGCAAGCATACTATAGTACCTTACCTCAGCATGCGAGGCTCTGCTGGGGCTGACTTCTATCCTCCCTTGCGGCTCGTGAGACTCAATATGACGAATTTTAATATACCTTATTCGTTAAAAAATGACGGCGACGTAGTTCGCCACCCTTCACGTCCTGATTTCCACGAGGGCGAGAAGCCACGAACGGAAAGCCGTTTCGCTACGATGAATGTGAGAGGAAGGATGGATGAAAAGATGGATAAGTGTGGAGGAAGCAAGGAAGGTGTGTTGGGATCGTAGCGGATGGAGATTTGTGGTCTCTGCCTAACCCTACAGGGAGACAGGTGTGACTATATGTATGTATGTATGTATATTTCCGGCGATAAATCGTGAACATCATTGTAAAATACGATCATAAATTGACACGTACTTAAATGTCTGTAGAATTAAATAAAGTAAAAAGTTATTCATAAATATAATTCCCTGGTACTTTACAATTTCACGCTATTCGACACTTGGCTCTTATCCAAGCTTAAAATGAGATTTACTGTCACTCACGCGGAATAAGGCTATTTCAATTGTGAATCGTGCAAACTAATGTATAATACGAGTGTTTTACTTAATATCAATTGTGATTTCTTTTTTTTTTGTATGGAATAGGAAGGCTAATGAGGAGGCGTGTTACCTGATGGAAAGCAATCAACGCCGCCCATAGACTTCCGCAGCGCCATAGGCAGTGCGGATACATTGCCGACCTTTAAGGAAAGTGTCATTATAGGAGTAGTAATGTGGGGGTGGGGTAAGAGGGAGGGGGAGGGGTAGAGGGAGGCGGGAGGGTGTTGGGCCGCCGGAACTCGGCCGCTCACCGTATGAAGTGCGGTAGCTAAGCTACCGCTCAGACGCCGGTTTTCTGCGGGAGTGTGGTACTTCCCCGAGTGAGCCGGCCCATTCATGCTACAGATAAATATTATGTCATTCTTGATAAAGTATTCGTCTGCAGCGTGGCTCTACCACTATTAAATCCAGGAAGTAAGAGAAAAGTAAAAGAAGTGGTAAGAAATCTATGTAAGGGCCATATATATGGGAGTTCTCCATCAAACTGGCCTATCTTATAATATATGCTATCATGGCTATACTACTATTTAACAATACGACGAACAATTGGCTTAGTGGCGGGACTTCCGTTTACGGTGTCAATGGTCGTGGATTCGATCCCCATATCGTATTGAACAAATGTATGACCTACAGATATTTATTACAGTCTGGGTACCCCGCCAACTCACATTGGACAAACGTTGCCGTTTAATTTTTTTATGAGATAGGAAGGCAAACGAGTTGACATGACACCTGATAGAAAGCAATCAACGCCGTCCAAAATTAACGTTCGTTCCTTCAGAAATAGGTAGGCCTATGCTCAGCAGTGGGACATATTTGTTTGGGCCGTGCAAAGAAAATAGTAGTCAAGCCATGGTAGTTAGTTCATAAGTTTATTAGTTAAATTTTGCATCTTACCAGAATAAACAAGCATTTATTAAGCAGATTTAACACTCAGCGGGCACAATTCAAGCTATTTCTATTTTTTGTTAATTATTGATGTTTTTCAGACTTTTTTGCGAAAAATTAGAAACATCCATTTAAATATCCAATACACATCTCTATAAATATGTGAAAATATAGATATTTCTTATGTTTATTTTTTCTAATTCTTTTAGAAACGATTATATATATATGCACTTCGAAGGCAAATTTTCTAGCAGATTTAGAACATTGTTAGAAATAACTAAGTTAACATTAAAACTCAAAAACTTTGTTCTTACGAGAAAAATATATAAATATTATCATAAAAACAAAGGAGGAAGAACGAAGTCGAGGAAAACACTTTCTAATAAAGAAATACGAAAAAACACATGAGGGAATTTTAGCCCGATACCCTTATCTTACGTATATCGAATCGCACGAAAACAGGTTATTTACATTTAGGTAACAAATTTTATTTGACATTTCAATTACAAATAAAGATAATTCTGTAAAGTCGTCGTGTGTACAATTTGTGTCGTGCTTATATATAATAAGAAGGTGTGATAAATATGTGAGCTATTTATTAACGTTACATTGCCGTGGAGGTAATTTGTATTCACAAATGCAAGTTGTTTCATGTACATATGTTATTTAGTTAATAATTTATCCTTAATATGACAATGCAAAACGTGGAGTAGCCTAGTTCGATTTTCGTATAGTGCGCATGTTTTTGAAACAGTTGACTGCTCAGATCTTCATACTTTTTTTTTTCACGAACTTTGTCATAATTATTTTTTATCAAATTTCATGCTAAAAATTGAAGTTAATATTTTTTTCCAAAAAAGTACAATAGATAATAAATACTCTTTGCTGCATTGTTAATAGTATAGTCCATGAGGTAAAAGATAACATCAAAAACACAACAAATTTTGTTAATTTGCGGCCGTGGTGTACATGAAAGTACAGTAAGGTCAATAAAAACATATTTTTTTAAAAAAACATAATTTTGGCACTACTTGGAATATTTTTTTGTTGTGTATTTTTATATGAGCGCCTGATAGTCGTACTATTTGGCACTCCAGGATTATCCATTCTTTCTGGGATAACCTGTATGTATAAATGTTTGGGTAATAACTGCTTATTAAGTCATTCATTTTTGATAAATGTAATAGTTTATTTAGGAACGTACTCATTTAATATTTTTTATTCATTAGGTCAATAATCGAATAATAGCAGTGAACCATGTAAAATTAATATAACAATAATTGATTGTTATGTCAGTTATAACTAAAAACAACAAGCTTACATATAAGTTAATTAATTAATAAAGTCAGACAAAAACATAACTAGAAATACTAAAAAACAAAATTTTAAAATAAGTATATAGGTGAAATGGATAAATTGTCTTAATGATTTTAAATATGACCGTAATAGAAATAATTTGACTAAATGTATAGTCAATGGTTATTTTCATAGTACAAGTGAAATTACAGAGTAATAACATACAGGGAAGTCCTAGTGCAATAACGCCTGTAAATAAAAAGTATAGTTCCTATGTATAATAGTAAATAATCTCATTCTACAGATATCTTGGTAGTATGAACATGTATGTGTTTGCATGTTAAATAAGGAACCAAATAACAATATATGTATGTATATTGAGTTTGTGTGTAGGGGTGAAATTTCATCTTGCAATTTCGACCATGCCTTTATTACAATTTTCATTATGTCGCTCTGCCAAGGTTTATTGGTTGTTGCCATGGTTACTAGAGGCAATAACAAATGAATATTTATATTTCTTCATTGATATCATATGCGATCTTTCTTGAAGGAAATTTGTTAAATACAGGAAAGCAAAAAACTAACCAATGTTCTTATAAAATGCGACTGATTCAAAGATTCACCGTTACAGTTTTGATGAATTTTGCGTCGTTCGTTTTCAAGAAAAAAGCACAATCGTTAGGGATTATGCTTATGTTCTAAGGTTTTTCCCAAGAATTAACACTATTTTTTTAGTTAAAATAGATAACAAGAATTCTAGTAAAATCAAAACATTGCTAGTCTTCTTTAAAACAATTTCCACGCTAATCTGTAGTCAATTCCCTTCAGTCAGCGGTATTTCCGAATCGATAAGACATTGGAACGTTATGGAATGAGCCAACACTTTCCTTCTAACTTTTAATAAAAACCCAAAATTAAATATTTTTTTCCATGGCCCTTTATTTTTCTTTAAAGTAAATTTTTTACAAAAGTAATTAAACGTAACATTAATAAGAATGAAAAATATTATTAAATAGTCAGAATATAATATTTTAAATAGTCCAAAGTTATATTATTGTATTTTCTAGAGTAAAAGTCGATTAAAGTAGTAAATACACATTAATATGCAAATTTAGATGTGGTATAGAACTGCTTGAAATTAAAATTAGGGAATAACTGCCGCTTTGGGAATTTATAAATTCAATGCATGGTCACAGTCACGAAAGTAATAAAAGTATATAGGAGGACGAAAGTAGGATTTAGTGGCGAAAATTCCCTTTGGGTTTGCTTTTAAATGATAACTTATGGGTCGCCACGAAACCAATAAATTGAGCTCAGAAGGCGGGAAAAAAGAATGCATATACATTTTGAATAGTAAGTTTGAGTTGCGGCTGCTATCTTTTTATTAAAAATGTGGTGCTAAATACGAATCTTACGGTTTTCCAGATTATAATAGACCAAGTTTTGTCTTGCCAATCTGAGGCCAGCAGCAAAGAGGTCTCGAATTTCAGACGCAAGTTAATTTTAATGTGTTTTTATATCTTACATATTATAAGCTTGTCATCATTTACTCACATTTATAATAAGTACAAGGTTAACCTTGTATTAATTACGAATTCGAGTAAATTAGTAGAAAGTAACTAGCTTGTACATTGATGATGTTATACTAGGCCCTTTTCGAAACGGCATTAGTAACGACTGCGCTTATGTAATATATAATAATATATAACGTACATTATATTGTACAACACAAACAAGTGCTTTACGTAAGGACGTATGTGAAGATATTCTTCTCGTTTCGAATCTTGCTTTAACCAATAGAATGAAGAATTGAAGAGAAGAATTCCAATGCAGTGTCTTGAGACACTGCGTTAATCTCCTGCAATATGTCAATTTATACATATATCTCCAATCAGAAATAAACATAGTACCGAAAACTTATTTTTATGATACGCCCTTAAATGTATGTTAATAATATAAAAATAATAAAGGTCTCTGAAATGTGTTTCATCAATAATGAAAAATTGTGAAATGTGAAACTCTCAGAAAAATTATTAAAGCCCTCTTTCACTTTTATCTCGTGCTGCAAATTGCAGAGTCGTTCATAGCTTAGTTCTATTTGAAGGACCGCTCGACCTTATTTTTGTTAGAATATTATTTCGTTACCGTAAAATTTATTAATAAAATTATATTTAAATTTAAGAACATATACTTAACTCGTACGTACCTCAAAATCTGAGACATAGGTACTGGGTTCAAACTCCGATGGACACTAAAATTAGTTTGAAAATACAAACATTAATTGATGGGACCTCTGGTTTTACATTTATTTGTATATAACATTTAATGCTACTTAAAATACCTGGTGTGTACAAAGAAACACAACAGTTTTTTCCTACGTTACCAAATGGAATAGAAACAAACAAGATTGGTGGTAAAATCAAAAGTATGGCGTTCAAAATCGTTAAAATTCAAACCTATTTGACACTAGAGTTTTCTTTCTGGTTAACCTAATGAAAAAATGGGTAAAAAAAAGGTTACGAATATGGGCCGGAGCTATTTACGGAAATTGTAACTGGGGATGAAATGTGGTTTATTGTCATGGTCCCGGAAGTTAGAAGCGTTGGCCGTGTACGTCGCGTGTGTGTAGGATGGAAAGTTGGAATAAAATTGCAGTCCTTGGAAAGTTGCCAAGAAAGTTATAAGTTTATCATTTCTCGTAGTATATTAAAAATTCTTTTACCGTATTATGACATCGACAGTTTTGTAAATATATATATATATATATATATATATATATATATATATATATATATATATATATATATATATATATATATATATATGTATTACCTACAAAATTCTAGCTTCTATTCAACTAACAGTATACTTAGAGTATATAGAAACGGTAGAATATTACTAACGCGATTGTGGAAAGTGATTTGGGTAATACTATGTAATTCTAGTTAATATCTCCTGGCGTTCCGAATATTATATTATTCATGATAATTATTTGAATAGAATGTATAAGACGTACTTATCTAACGTACGTTAACGTGAAATGTGATTTCGAATATAAACTTATATCAATTAAAACCTATTTATATTTTTAAATAATCCATTACTTTTTATACTTTAGAGACTGTTATACTCTGAACACAATTATTTTCTAATCAGATAATTTATAATCATATTGTATTTACAAAATATAACATGAATATAAATTAATATTTGAATATACAATTGAAAAATCTATAAATGTACAAATGATCCAAAAACCATAAAGAATAAACCATAAGAAAATATGATAGGAGAGGACATATAAGAATATATGATAATAAACCCGGTGATAGAAGATTGATTTTTAACAGACTGATCTTTGACAGAATTATATTTCTTAAGACGAGAAAAAAAATGAATTTAATCTGCGTCAAGGCAAACTATTCTATGTTGGTTGGCTATCACTATTATTCCGTATATCAAGTATAATAATACACCTACTATAGTTTCTTCCATTCCAAGTCCAAGTTCTACTTCGTATGTTTCCACGTACAAAGTTTAGTTCATCATTATTTAACTTGACAGACAAGTGGTTGTTTAAATTTTAAACAACTTCGAAATTCTAACTTAGAACAACTCTCATGAGCAAGACAAGTTTCTGAAAGTCAAACATGGGGTATAATTCTCAAGTTTTAACTACTATTTATTTTGTCCAGAACTCTTAAGTGATACGTCTAAGGCAAATGTTGTATTCAATATTTTTACTATTGTTTTATTAAATTAAATTTTATAAGAATTAAATTAAAATTTGGTCAGTTTTAAATGATTTATTTAGTCTTTTTTGTACAATATGTAAAATAGTATATATTATGTATTATATTATGGCCGTGTTTTAGTAATACGTACCCATATGTTGTTTACTGACGTAATTAATGACGTCATCTGTTCCACTGCGATACTCGTATCGAGTGGAATAAGAAAATAACAAGAGCAGCACGCATCCCGGTTGAAGTGCTTTTTATCTTTGAGTCTTTTATGCTAAGAGTAAAAATGATAATTTTTCGTGATTATTGAGAATCAATTATTGTTTTTCAATTGTTGACATTTATTTATGCAAATTCTTTATGGCAAATAATTATTATTAATATAATAATTTAAATGAGTTTCAGGATTCCATTTCTCTCCATAAATTTTATTCACCATAGGACATGTACATATAAAAGGTGGTTTTATTACTAATAATTGATACTTTATGACTCGCCTACTCCAAGGTATGTTACGGTTAATTTTATTTAAAAAATAAATATATTATATTATAATAATAAAAATAATATAATAAGAATAATCTAATTAGCTCCATAGCGGAGCTACAGCTCTTGAAATCAGTGGTCGCGAGCTCGATTCCCACATCGGGATTAATACATGCAAGCGTGGTCGCAAACTAGCAAAGTTAGTTTCTGTTCCTCAAGAATTGGGGAGACTCGTGCCCATCAGTGGGACATATATGAGCTGTGAAAAAACATATGTATGTTTGAATTAAATAATGTTGACTGTTTCCCAATTCGCTTTTGACAAGCGTGGATATTATCCCTACTTCCAGAAACAAATATATGTTCCACTATTGGGGATGGGGAATCCCATCCCCAATAGTGGAACATATATTTGTTATAAACAAAATTGCCTTGTGAAGTAATTGGATAAAGATCATTTGTAAAATACAATAAAGCAATCAATTTAATGATGTCAAATAAATTGTAATGTAATTTTGTGGTAATTAAGTCAATTGCATAGGCATAGATTATCCCATCCCCTCCCATGGTTCACACTTACCACCACAATGGCAGTAATGTTGAATGAGCTAACGGCGCAAGTGTTTGACCTACATGTAGGTCATGAATGTTTAGTTGCTAAGGCAGCGTGTCGTCTATTTTCACACTAACTATCTATATATGGTGAATTTAAGCTAAGAACCAGGTCAGGTTTCGAGAATGTTAGACAACAGAAGCAGTCCTGTCTCAATTTTTTATATATGACTGGTAGATGTCGTTCTATCTTTTTCGATAGATGACAATAATTCTTTAATCTTATTGGATTCGAAGATGTTAATGCTGGTAGCCTATTGGCTTTAACAGCTTTATCGAGTTCAGGGCCCGCGGGCAAGTAAAATATAATTGGGAATCTGCGCAAATCGCAGGCTCCATCGGCCTGACGCCGTGTCGGAGGTACACATATGTGTGTGTGCTGATTTTAAATTCGTCATGATTCTACGTTAAACATGTAGGGGAGGATTGAACTTTAGTGACTATAACTATTAATCCCATATTATAACTATTAGTCTCATAGACCCTAAGGTCTAGGGGGTGAGAACCGACCACGAGATTCTCTCACGGTACGTGAGAGAATCTCGTGTAAGCGGCCGGTGTAGAAGTGTTCCCTACTCTACGTGCTCGGCTAGAGCCGGGGTGAATCAGGTGAATAATTTACCGATTGTACCACCAGTGTATTCGGATCTTTAATCTTATGTGTATATATATTAGTACAGGGGAAAGCTATTTTGTTAGTCTCGTTAAAACTCAAAAACGGATCGACCGAATTTGAATATTTTTTTTATTTTGTTAGCTATATTATTAACATTTTGTTTATATAGAATTCTGTTTTTTCCTTTTACTTCCAATTTTTTTTAATAGATGGCGTTCGTGAAGGCTTTATCATCTAACGGATATGTTGTTATACAAAACTATCGTTACTTTTGTGTGATTTTGTAAAAGTATTGCATTCCTAAGGAGTAGATAAGTCTACCAGTAGATATCATTTTTGTTAATTTGAATTAAATAATTTGTATATGAAAGGAAGTTTCCAGTAAACTTCCTACCTCATGTCATCTAGTTTATGATAAGTTGGCCACAGTGCTTTTGATTGCAGGCTGGTGAAAGGTTTTTTTTATTAAGTTATTCAAAAAAATTCACGGCCGAAATATTTCAAAATTATGTACGCATTATACTGTATAATATTATTGTATAGTAATTATATTTATAATTCGGCAAATACGCCTAACAAATAAATATGAAAGGTTTACGCATTACATACTTGAGTCTCGTCAACGTGCGATTCAAGAAAAGACTTGTGTGCGTATGCGCACGTGTCTGTGTGTGTGATGATCCACCAAAACTTTTACCATCCCTCACGAGAAAAAGCTTTACATGATTTGACATACAATATTAAACCTATAAAATTATAAAAAGAGTATTAAATATTTAAGCTAAACACGAACTCAGTAAAGTATAGCAGTATAGGGACAAAGAAACTACGTGGTCTAGTCGGTTCTACCGCTCGAGTGCTATTGTTGTACCTAAAATGGAAGCTTGAGACTAGCGTGAATGCGAGGTTTCAAACGGAGCCTAACTCAAAGTTACATAATAGGTAACAATATTTTGCCATATAACAATATTTTCTGTTGTTTGTTATGATGTAAATCTAACAAATATTTCGAAGCTTATTCAACTTTAATACTTTATTGATATTTGTATGTAACTATAAAGATAAATGTATATATAAAGTGTTATTAAAGAAGATATTAAAGATATAAGCAAGGCCCTCGCACACAAATTGTATGAAAATTAATAATTTTCACTATATAAAAACTGGCTGAAATCTTATCCTGAAAAAATACTAGAACGCGACTGGTGCCACTTACCTGGTTCAATTATGAATCTAAATAAGCCAAGGATCCACATCTTACATTCCCATCAAAGACACAAAAAATAATTAAAATCAGTCCAGCCGTTCGGAGTTGTGCCACTGACAAATACATGTAGTGTTGTTTAATGGCGAGTAACGAGTCTGGCGTTACTTTGCGAAAATCTATTACTATGTGAACAGTCAGAATTTTTACCTAGCTTTAGCTTAGATATGCGAAAAGCAAACAAAAATAGAAAAATAATAATGTGTGCTTTTTACTGGAAGAAGTGGATTTATGGCAACTTAGATTAACTCTCAAGCCTTCCGTAGAGTCAACTATACCTGATGATGCCTCGTGTTAAGGCGAAACACGTGTCGTGTGCATTGTGAAAGAGTGATGGTGTGTGTTTGGTGTTGGTGTTGTTGATAATGGTTGGGAAGTGGAAAGTTGCTGACGGCCGTTTTTTCGGTAAGATTTGGTTTCTTCCAGTTCTTTTTCCTTCGTCTTCTTCTTTTATCAGACATTTCCGTGAAATTATTTCCTGGTGCACTGAATTAATGGAGAAGGAGCGCTAATTTCGTCAGGCCTAGGGCGCCCATTTTCGTATGCCGTCCCTGATTACGTATGGCCTGCCTACATTTATTCCGAGACTGTGAATCCGCATTGGACAAGAGTAGTGGGTTTATGTCCGTTGCTCCAGAAATGGTAACACCCGTTCTCAATAGTCGAAAATACATAGTATATGGGTTGTAGAATTATTATTATATATTTATTTTAAACCAGTAACATAACAGCTTGAAGTTAGGTACAATTCATGTGATTTTCCTTTCTCTTTTAGCCATAAAGGTTCCTTTTGAAGTTTTATCCTTTTTGAATCGAAAGAAACATCTTGCTTATTTTGTTTCACTAGTCCTGTTAAAGGAACGTATCAAAACGGCTCGGGGCGGAAATTGAACATAGGAAAAACGATAGGGTCTGATTGTATAAGGCTCTTCATACTTTTACAAAGAAACCACTTTAGGTTAGCGGTATGTGGTAGATCTGTAATGGAGATATTTTAATGAACTATGTCGTCAAGATATTCAAATTAAAAACTAAAGTTATTTACGGTGAGTATTGAAGAAGGAATGAAGATATCAGAAAGCGATGTGGAGTAAAAGAAGGTGTAGTGAATGCTTAGATGGTTTGGGTACATAGAGAGGATGGATGAAAGACGATTAGCAAAATAAATTTACGTTGCGGATGTGAATGAAAGGGTTGGTAGGGGAAGACCAAGGAAAACATACCTTGACCAAATTACCGAAGTTTTTAAGAAAGATCAGGTCAAGAGTACCTTTAGCCGGTGGGCTTGCATGGAGAGTGATGAGCGTGGAGGAAGCAAGCTAAGTGTCCCGAGATCGTAGCAGATGGATGGATCTATGGTTTCTGCCTACCCCTACGGGAACGAGGCGTGACGATATGTTTGTATGTACGAGTATTGAAGTGGTAGAGCCAAACTGCGGGAGATATTGTTTCAAATTGTTTTTTAATTGACAATGTTTTTGGTTTCACTTTGTGCTTATTGGTCTGGACGTTCGAAGAAGTACTAAATTCCATCACAGACAACCAACTTCTGAGCTTTGCTACTGAGCTTTGTTATATAAATGGCGATAACTGAAAATTAACTTATTTCCTTTTATAATTTCATTATTTATAATTTACTAATCTTACATTAGTTTTAATGTGTTAGCAGTGTTTTTGTATTGCTGATGTCTATGGGCGACGATGATTGTTTATCATTTTCGTTCGATACTTTGTTCGCTTTGTTTAATTACCTCGTGTATAAAAAAACGTAAGCGCAGTTCAAATGTGTGCGGTGCGGTAGAAGTGAAACCTTCAGTATTCTATCCAATTCTCTCGCAGGCTAAAGCCTATAGATGTATGTATGTGCATATTTCTTTTAAGTGTAGTTGTTTTCGTTTCATTGAGGTCAAATCAAAACGGTGCTAAAGAAGTTGAATAAGTAGAAGAAGGTGTGTAAGTATATGACATTTTCATTTATTTTCTTCATGGTCTAGATACTAAAGTTTTACAATAGTATTATTTATATATACACAAATAATAACGAAACCTTACTCTAATCTTTCGCCCTTTCTTTTTACGTGGATACGCCCCATGTAGTCTACGTAGGGTCGACAGGTGCAATGACGATAAATTTAGGAGGGAGAGTGCCGTACACAGAATATATATGGGCCTGAATTCAAAGGATCGCTTACTGATTTTAAGTATCCTGGTCCCGTTTCCGGTATGTGAACAGACAATGTGACATTTTTATGGAAGAAATAGGCAAACGAGCAAGCGAATCACTTGATGGTAAGTAATCATCAGCGCTCATGAACATTTGTTCTAAGAGGACTGCACAAGTTCATGTTACCTGTTCCATGTATCTGAGGGTAAGGGTATTGTATAATGAATTAAGATTTCAGTGTTTACAAAGGACGCAAATGTTTATTTTTTATTCTATAAAAATATTATGTGATAGTTGGAAATAAATTCACTAATTTAAAACATTCAGAAAAAATGAAACGAAAATATAACAAAACCCATCGAATTGCGAAGGCCACATTTGAGAAAATGGTAAGGTTTCTTCGTTGTATCCCGTTACTACATCATGGAAATTGTACGTGTTTTGCGACCCAAATAACCTATTTTGGATTATTTGCTTTTAGAGTCAAGGGAGTAGAGGTTTGACTGATGTATTGGAACTTATATTTATAGCCTTTATTTGTTTATTTGTTCAGTATCTCTGTATAAATGGCGTTTTCAATACAGAGAATTTTAAGTCGGACTGATAATATTTCCGGCATTATGAGCGAAAACTTTTGCCTCAATAAATATTTTACGTGATTTTTATCGGCTATCATTTATTATATTTATTTCATCGATTACACGCGAAAATAGTCTTACTTATCTTAATTTTGTATATGTAATATTATAATTGATGTAAACTCAACCAAATTAACTACGGTGGATTATGAAAGTACTACAAAACTAAAGAGGTTAATAATCATGTTATTTAGTAAATGAAAATATAAATTACCGAAAGTTTAAGATTACAATATAAGATTTTATTAGACGACCAATTGGCTCAGTGGCGCGGCTCCCCGTCCACGGAGTCAATGGTCGCGGGTTCGATCCCCGCATCGGAATAAATATATGTTTGGCCTACAGGTATTTATTCCGAGTCTGGTAACCTCGCCAATCCACATTGGACAAGCGTGATGGGTTAACATACGTTCCTCCAAATGGAGAAGCCCGTGCTCAGCAGTGGAACATATATGGGTTGTCGAAAAAAAATTATTTTCATTTATTAAAGAATAAGATTATATGAATGAATAAAGCCATAAAACCCTTTTATGCTTCCTTACCTTATGACTTCAATTGTTGTTTAATAACTTATCTTTCACATTTATAATAAATCAAATTATACTATAAACAATCAGTAGATAAATAATTTGTTATTTAATGTTTTTATATGCAGCTTATGGGGACAATTAATTTTAGATTTACAGTCATGTCATAAAACTACCGGTATTTCATCCATAGTTACACGAGAAGCAATAGCCACTGGCTTCAAGGAAAGCAAGCGACGCGTGCTTCCAAGGAGATGTCTCTACGACCACTGTAGTCTCTCCACCAGCGACCCAATGGAAGCGATACCTTATTTAATTTTTAATGAAAGCCTGCTTTTATTATTCTGTAAAGTATTGCTCGTACATATTTTTATATTCCTGAAATACTATAGCGTGCCATCCGTCGGCGACACACGGAATCTTTAGCGGGTTTTATCTTCGATACAAATGAAATTCTTCCAAGTGAAATTTTATTTTTCTATTTTTATTTTTCTTTTTCTATTTTTATTTTTATTTTTCTATTTACTGAACATTTGTATCTTATTCATACTTTATTCACACTTTATCAATATTATTTACTTGTGCAAATAAAGGTGATACGTTACATTCTAGACGTCAGTCGATCGAATGTCATTATTTTTATAAAACAATTTATTTCTTTTTTATTTTAAAATTACGAATGTAAAAAGAAGTAATATAATATAAAAGGTTTTATTATATTCAAATAAAAAGATGTAACACATTAGTGACACATTTATCAATGTATCACTATAGGACCTACCTATATATTTTTTGGTTTTTATGAAGGAATTTAAACAGCAATAGGTCAGTTGATATTGGTAAGTAGCGGAATTATGATCTGAAGACGTGGGTTCGTAACTTCCATTGGACTATTAACGTGATTAATTTCCTTGTACAAATTAAGCTTAGTTGTGGAAAAGTTAACAATAAGTCTAGTAAATTAAAAACATCGCATCTTCTTTTAATAAAAAAAAGTACTAGGTCAACAAAACTACACTATACTCGGCTTAAACCACTCAAATTATTAAGCATCGTGTTAGGCGACCGTTTTAAAACGTTACCATACTCTAATGATCCTCGCTAATTACCCACATAAATTGTTGGTCATTACGCAGCGGTTCAGTTTACATTAACTGGATATAACGGCAAGGCAGCGTTTAGGGATTACATAAGCATAATTACAATAAATAAATTCAAACACACTGTTTTATAAGGAAACACAAGAATGAACACAAGTAACAGAAAGCAAAGAAATGTGCCGGTATCGTAGCAGATGGAGGTCTGAAGTCTCTCCTTACTCCTACGGGAAACAGGCGTAATCATATGTATGTATGTATGCAGTGTTAAGCAATTCTTAAAACACTGTACAGAATATTATACGATATTTGCGATGTGAATTACTTTAAGCCTAAAATATTACACTGAGAGTAAAGCAATTGAAGCTATAAATATTTTAAATTGCTTTAGTGAAACTTCACAAATTCAATATTAATGTGGAAAAACAGATCACGCATTTGGAGTGTCCTTTATCTTACAGACACATATGTGGTTTTAGTATATCTGTAGCAGTTGTACATTACGTCAGCTTATCGGCTAACTCGTGTACCTACCTATCTTTTCTATAAAAATATATGTTAAGTTATATGTCTTTTTTTAAAAGAAGACTAGCTGTTTTAATATTACTAAAATTCTTGTTACCCATTCGAATTTAGTTAATGGGGCTTGTGCTACTAAGTGGTTTTCATCGATATTTCAATAGAGGATACAGAGTCCCGGTTTCAGCTCGTAAGTATGATCTTTACCAACTGAGCTATTGGTGCTTAAATTTACATTGTAATATGAGAGTTCAATTTTATAGTAGCTGAAATTTCGTTATAGTAAATTTCCCTCAGGATTATGAACTTCAAGCGTTTTTTTTATTTATTTCAGACTATTAAATGATTTTCGAGATAGTACTACTATATACATACATACTATCTCGAAAATAAGGGTAATAACTAAAGTGATTGATGTCTTCCAAACAATCAGAACACTGAAATGGAACTGGACTGAACACATCATGAGGACGTAACAAGAAAAATGGACAAGAGACATCGTGGAATGGTACCCCAGGAACGGTGAATAAAATGGACGGCAAATAGAGAGATAGTACGACGATTCACCAAATAGATGGAGAAGATTAAATTATCAAGACAGAGTCAAGAGCAGATAATATTGGGGGTTAAAGTATGAAATTTATTCGTTTCGTACCGGAAAAACATTTTTTGCAGGATATAATATATTTGTATTCTAAGGACAACCTGACGAGGTAACCGGTTTCTTCGGTTCGGAAGAACGGACGTTAACCCACTACGCTTGTCCAATGCAGATTGGCGGGGTTACCAGACTCGGAATAAATATTTTTAATCCATACATATATTTATTCCGATGCGGGGATCGAACCCGCGACCATTGACTCCACAGGTGGAGCACCCCGCAACTGAGCCAATTAGTCGAATAAATGGTTATCTTATCTTATTATATGATTAAGATAACACAGAAAAATTAACATTATTTTCAAACAACGGTGAATTAATACACATAACTTTTACGTAACTTGAAATAAATTGTCATTTTTGATAGGAATGAAAGGAATAGGAACAAGTGAGTTGCAAACTGGATAGCAATTAATGCCACCTATAGATATTTGCAACACCGTAGGTTTGCAGGATGATGCAGAAGCTTTGCAGACCTTTGAGAAAGGTTCGGCTATATGCATTCAATCTCTGCTAGTTGCCCTACGTAGATCGTCGCTCCATCTAACCAAGAGGCGACCTACATTATGACGTGTACAAACAACATGTCAATTATTAAACAATGATGTGATTGAATCAATTAGAATAGACACACAATAATACCAGTTTTGTTTATTGGATAGTAGGGAAATCAAGCAAGCGTGTCGATCAATGCTATACATTTTCAACACCATAGGCCATACAGATGCATTGCAGGCTTTGTGATACTTTTAAGCTTGTTTTTTTTAAGGTTCCATTGTTGTCTAGGTTCGTAAACATTGCTGAAGCTGAAGAAGAAGTTTTGGGAAAAATGCGCCGCACTGAATCGCCACTCATCCATATGGCGCGGATGAAACTGTAGAATAATCACGTTTCATCGTTTGAGACGTCTATTTAATTTGGGAAATAAATACGGGTCTGTACATACATTTTTCTGAAGCCCATATATGTTCCACTGCTGAGCACGGGCCTCTCAATTTCTGAAGGATAGGACAATCCACCACGCTTGTCCAATGAGGATTGGCGGGGTTACCAATCTCGGAATAAATATCTGTAGGCCGTACATATATTTATTCCGATACGGGGATCGAACCCGCGACCATTGACTCCGTGGGCGGGGGCCACTGAGCCAATTGGCCTGTGCCAACATGTGCCAAATGTACATATATGTGTCTGTAGAATGACAAACTCTTGTCTTTAAATGTTTGAGATATGCGTTTAAAAATGTGTTGTTATTATAAGTAAAATTATATCAAACGGTTAAATATTTGTATTATATCTTGCTGTTCGTAATAATGCTCTTTGCAGTTGTACTGCTATGGTTCCTTTGTAGGAAAAGGCAACATGCATTATTCGCCATGCCAAAGAGCATAGCGAATAATGCATGTTGCCCAGTTGATTATACGATACACGAGTACATGCTGGCGCAGGCTTTGATAGTTTCCGCTGGTACAACACACTCACGTCAGACATTATATTTTGCTTTTAAATGTATTGAAAATGAATAATTACATGCATATGACATTACTTTTTATGCAAAAATGGCTCATATAATGGAGTGTATTCAAGATTGTTATATAAGCTACTGCCTATTTCGTCTAGTCCGAGCGCCGAAACAAAATTCAAACCTAAGTGCAGCGCGGACTGATAAAATTTAGGAATATAAGTGTTTATTCAGAGACTGTCTCGAAAGTTTGCCGTAGACAAGTATGGTGTATTAATGTTCATTATTCGAAATCTACGACTCATTCGAACGTTAATTTTTTTGAGAAGAATTCTGGTAGAGCCATGGTTGCATAAGTGGCCCGGTTCGAACGGGGAAGTACCACGCCCTCGCAGAACATCGGCATCGCGTAGAAGCATTTTATCGTTTTATCGCGTTTCTTACGGTGACTGCAGGGATTCGAAAACCCAATTCTTACTTATTTCTTCCTTCTTCTTCTTCCATTAAATCCTTCTTCTCCCATTATTAACATTCTTACTCTAAGGTAAGCGACTCATCAATAGGGCTTATACTACTGCTGATTTTCAGTATCGGCGGTGATTATTCATCATCAGTTTACCAGCTTGCTCGTTTGCTTATCGCTTCTACAAAAAATCTATAAACTGCTTCAGACACTGAATCGTGATTCATATTATAAATAAAAATAACCTACAACATCTGTTTGTATTTTTTTAAAATAAGGTCAAGAGTTTCGCGCGTAGAGTCAAGAAGGGCATGTATTTGTTTCTCGCGTAGAGTCAGAAGGGCATGTATTTGTTTCTCGCCTTTTCATTATAGGCATAAGAAAACACAGAATTGCATTATTTTTGATTAGAAATGTTATTTTCAGGCAACAAAGTTCTGTTGGATCTAGAGCTTTTTTATTATGTGTTAAGAATATGGTCGCATTATTTTTTTTAATTAATTTATTACCGGTTTAATATATGTATGCCAATAGCCATTTACCTCGAGACTAAATTGATGATGAATTGTGGTGAATGTCCATTCCCCTAGAAATCTGAAGACACCGTGCCCAATAGTGGAACATATGTGGGTTATAAAAAAATTAAAAATTAACTGTTTTATATAATATTTCTGGCCGATGTTTTTTTCCTTTTTATATGGGATACGAAGGCAAGCGAGCAGACGTGTCACCTGATGGAAAGCATTTAACACCATCCATAGACATCCATAGTGATATAGGCAGTGCAGAAGCGTTTTACGAGTGAGTTGGTTGCATAAATTATAAAGAAAATAAAAGTATCATGTTACATAAAAAAAAAACTTTTTAAAACTTTGATACATGTTGTCATGTTAAAAATACAAATGGGTAACAATTTTAGGAACGTTAGAAGTTAAAGTGTGTGCAAACAGAAAGTTCTTTGCACTTTTCACGACACTGCTGAAGTACCAAGTTTGCGAGTCTGCTTTACAATATACTAGCTTCGCTGTTCTAAAGCGTGTACAGTGAAATTAAAAATGTACAGCCTTCGATAAAACTTTTATAAGAGAATGAGCAATTTTAATAATTTTCAAGGTTGACTGATAGAAAAGCCTCCTGTTGTTAAGTTTATTTTATATGTATATCTGTTACATGACGACTCTAAATTTGACTCGAGCGCCATAGGGCTCGCAAAATCAGATGCTGTTTAGCGCGCGGTCGCTCGCACGCATAGCTAATTTTGAGTGCTAGTGATAATAGTAACAATAACAATTATTTTGCTGATACGATGATGTTTGAAATGAGCATCTTAAAGAGGACAAGAGTAAATGACATCGAAAACAAAATATTTCTTTGGCATTTTTAAGTATATATGAGTAAAAAACGATGGTACTAAAAGGAATAAAACAACACTATTGTATATTTTTACATTTTTAGGAAGAATTTTTAGGTGGACCTTGAATTCTTCCATTTCTAGGGGAATGGAATTATACAGTCAATTAACTTGAGCGAAAAAACCTTTACACGTGTGCTTATGACACTTATTCTACAGTGAACATTATTTAATTGAAACATACATATGTTTTATTCACAGCCAACTTTTGGACACGAGTCTCCCCAATTCAGGAGAAACGGATACTAACCGACGCTTGTTTGGGACAAGGTTTGTCTAAGATGGATTGGTGGGGCACCCAGACTCGGAATAAATACTTGTATGTCATAGATATATTTATCCCGATGCGGGAATCGAACCCGTGTCTTGGATGCCAAAAGTGATAACTTTGCCAATTAGGTCGCACAATTGACGACCTAATTGGCGAAGTTATCGCTTGTATATCCCGTGTACTGAAATAGGATTATATATATTTTTTATTTCAAATACCATTCATGACATACATTAAGATTATTACGTACACAGGAACGTAAAACTCTGAAATGTTCCAATATAATCTACCGAGATCGAAGTCATATGGCGTATTGAACCACAGCAAGAGTTTATGTGTTTTATATTAGTAAAATCCACCCCTTGTATGCGAGGGTCAAATGGATTTGTGTCGTGACGCGTGCATTACCTCCCAGCGGTAGCAAATAAAGTCGGCAAGAACAAAAGGCTGACGCGGGGCGCGCTTAGTCTTGAAGCGATAAAATCTGTGCGTGACACTGGTTCTTTATTATTAATGTGCCCATGGGCGTGTGTATGTATGTGTATGACGTGTTCAATTAAAATGCTAATGACATCAATTAATATGCTAGTATCAGCAATTGTTTTTATTAAAGAAGATTACGTTATCACTGCCGTCCATTTACTTGCATTGGTTACCTAGTGTAAGTTGTGAATAATGGGAGGAGAAGAAGGAAGTAGAAGAGGGGGAAAGCAGTCGGGCTTCCCTATCCATTCGATAAACGTAGTAATAGTGAGAGATGCCATCACTTTACACCGATATTCTGTGAGAGTGTGATATTCCTCCGGCCGAGCTGTCCCATTTCTGATGTAGCATGGCTGCACCATTATTACTACTACTACTACGCAGGCATTTCGACCCAAAGTGGGTATTGCCCTCCGAAACGAGAACTCGCCACTGGTCGTGACCAGTGTCGAGTTCTCGTTTCGGAGGTTCGAGAGGTAGCCCAAATGTTGGGCTACCTCTCGAAAATCTCTTGCCCTAAGCTCGCGCAGGTCCGTCATTGTAACGAAATCGAGAAGAGAACAAAAACGATCTGATTCCATCATTAGTAATAATTTAAAAAATGAGAGAATTAATTATTTAAACAATAAAAATTTTCAATTAAATTAACATAGATTTCGGCGGGATAGGCATAGATTAATTCAGAGCATTACTGAATTGTTTTTGGCCAGTTATGATGATGCTATATAATGTAGAAATTAAAAATCGTTTTTCATTTAATAAATTTACATAAAAAACGCTTGTTGCAATGCTCTTTTTGGACTCGGGCTACAATGTAAATGTTTAATATGTATAAAGTTTAATATTAATATGTATGTCGATATAGTGCTACGAAGAGACTCGGTTTAAGTGGCGGCGAGGGACTATGGTATCTGTTGACCCTTGTTAAAAATGTATACAATATGTACGATGTTGCTGTGATGAAAAATTTTACACATACTAAAATAATTTTCATGTATCTTGCAATATCTTCTTACTTATTAGATTAATAAAATTGATAACCGTTGAATACGCATAAATAATTCAAACTCATCAAATTGTAATGAAAGCGGGAATAAAAAATTCAAATTCTTTATTCTGAACATAATACATTACATTTTGCTTGTCAATGTTAGACCGACAACAATCAAGCCTTTTCCGCTATTTTGTAATGAGGTTCCTTTGGATAGAGAAGAAACGTTCAAAAACACCGCAGGTAGATATATACATATATATTCTTTATTGTGCACCAAAAACAAATTTATACAATTATTGATTGTATTGTAATATTTAGTTTACTATTGTAATATTTAGTTAACAGGCGATCTTATCGCCAATAGGGATTATTTCCAGACAACTATTGGATGGTGTTGAAAAATATAATTTGGTTATCACTTATCGGGTATCCTCTTATATATTTGTTTTATTAAAAATGTTAAATGAAAATATAAATAAATGAATAAATAGATGAAATAGTACTTCATGTTTCATGCCTTCTGTGTGACGGTATTTAGGTTTTTAATATTTTCTAGAGGCCTCCTCATTTGTAGAGGAATGGACAACCCACCATTCTTGTCTAATATGGATTAATTTGGAATCCTGACTCGAAACAAATACTTGTAGCCCATGCATATATTGATTCCTATGCAGCAAACCCGCGACTAATGATTCCGAAGGTGAAAGCTTTGCCCCGGAGCCAATTAGGTCATCACTATATTTTCTAATTACATCAGAAGAAATCACTATTATCCAGTGTGTACCTAAATGTTTGGTCGTTATATAGCGCTTGTGGTGCAGAAAATTGCTTGAACTAGTCGCCCTGTGGTTGTTTACAAGCGTTTATTTCCTGTAACGTAACGTAATAAAACATACATAAATTGATATATAAAATACTAATTTCTTAGCTGTATTTAGTACATAATAGAAAGCAAAATTTTTTGTCGATTGCAATTTTCTACATTTGATTTATTACCACGATTTTCATATTTTTTTAAGTTTAACGGATTTACACATTTTCTCTATGTTAAATTTAAGGTTAATTGAGAGAGGCCCCTCTTTATAAGAGTAAGAGTTATTTTTTTGTTACGTTTCGATGTATCATTAATTTTTATTGTTCATTAAAGAATACAACAATAAAAACTTTGGTTGGTACAGCACAAAATATGAGCTGTATAAATGTTTATAATGTACAAAAATATCATGTAATAATCTCAATTATATAATGTATCTGAATAATAAAACACTTAGCGTTCATACATCGAAAAGAAGAAGAAATATATTAATTGTTACTTCTAACTGAAAAGAAAAATTTTAAGGTGGTGTTGTTATAACATTTTATTCTTGACATAAAAATATACACACATACATAAATATAAAGTGACCGGCTGGTTCGTTCGATTTTCTCTTTCATAAACCACATTTATCTACTCATGTGTTCTTTATAATACGCTTCAATTGATAAAAAATATAAAAATGATCATAATTTCTAACTTTTTCCAGGCAACATTGTCAAAGTTATAAGTAATAGAGCCTTAACGCAATTTTGATGAGGACATCGATCGACCCGTCTCCGGAAGCGGAAATTGACTCGCAACATCCGGTCAAAGGCTACATTTGCGATGCGGGTTCGTTACTATGTAAAAAGTAATCCCATTAGTGTCTGGTCTTACGTCACTTAACTGAGTTTAAATTTTATAGTTCAGTGTGATGTATTCAATTAAGAATGCTGTATAAATGACTTTGTAAATTAAATAACTTTTTTTTCACAGCCCATATACATGTGGACGTTAAATCACCACGCTTGTCCAATGCTGATTAGAAGTGTTACGAGATTCGGAATAAACATCTGAATCAATCGGGGATATCTACACCCTATTAGGGGTGTAGTAGCGAGCCTCGGGGATGGACATATGCTCGGGAAGCGACCGCCTCCCGGTCTTTGCTCCGCTGTTTCCAGCGGTATTAGGTCTTGTATATTCGGCCTAACCACTACACCTGCTCCCTATTTCGGTCGAGCAGGTGGGGGCCAAATATGGAATAAACATCTGTAGGGCATACATGTATTTATTTAGATGTGGGAGTCGTACCCGTATCTTTCACTCCCCCACCCTCGGAGTGAATGGCCCTGCCACTGTCCTGCCAATCGATCGTCAAGACGTTTTTAGATTGAAGTATATTCTATAAATATATAGAGAGAATTTGCTTTACTTACAAAATGAGATTCTCCAACGAGTAAAGCAGAAACGTGCATTTTTCAGAACGTCAAAGGTAGAAAATAATATAATAATACCTAAATATATATAAGAAATATAGAATAATATGAAACACATTACATAAATACGTAAAACGCCATAGGAGGCATCGGTGACCTTGTCTGGTTTGCTTTTTCGCGCCAGGGGGCTACGGGTGACGTCTAGCTGATTTTTTATTATATTTATGAACCCCCCACCGGATTTTAATTAAAAAAGTTCTGGATACACATAATTATAAAATACATCTATTGCAGAAAAAGGATTTTTAACCAAAATCATTTTTCTGTAATGGCGTTTAATGTGTTAAGGCATATTGAGTTGCTTAAATACACTCAAAGTACACTGTATTATTATTTCATCTTTTACATTGTATAAATTTCACATATTCGATTCGTTCGTACACTGAATGTGGCCACAAAACAATCCTCAATAATGCACGTATTCATCCATGCGATGTCCATATTGTTGTTTTATAAATTGTGGCATAAATTTTATAACTAAATTTGGAGAAAACTCGTTCATATTTTATTTTATTTATTTTTTGAATATTTATTTTTATGACACGCTTAAGTGTTTCAAATGGGGTGGATTTAATGAGTTTAGGTATTTTTTGTTAGTTTAGTTAGGGGTGCGGGGGAAATGTGTTGGCAGGTAGAAAATAATAGTAAATTACGTTATAAATAACATTTACATTATAAATAATTAAAGAAGTATATAATAAATTATACACTCTATATACTATATATAGTAAATTATATTCATAAATATCATCATCAATGTCAGCCTGCGGCAGCCCAATGCAATTTTAGATTTTTTAAATTGAAAAGAAAATGTACATCAGGCGAACTTAATGCCATTGGGTATTCTCTACCAGTCAAACTACGGGCGAATCTGAGAAAATTAGTTTGAAGGTGGTGCAGCTTGAACAAAAGGAAATTAAAAATACATATCTCATTCATGAGAAAATAAAATAACAAAATAAAAAATTGAAAAAATTTAAATATTCATCCTGCTGCAAGTACTTTCTTTCTAATGAACAGGACTTCAAAAATTGTCGGTTTCTGACTTTAAAAATGAATATGTTTGAGGTTTTTTTAATGTCAAGAGCAATGTCATCACGACGAATGTCCAGAGATTTATAGCCGTTAAGGAGAAAGATTTTGAGAGATAAAGCCATTGCGATGAGAAGGAGTAAGAAGTTTTAGATTATCCGTGGAACGGAGATAGATGTTGTTATTATAGATACCCCCAGCTATTGGAACTTTGATTTCAGATACCCTGGAGTACAAGGATCGTTTGTTCGTTCGTACAAATTGTGAAAAGGGTGCAGAGTATTCTAACGTCTCTGCGTTGGCGAATCCAGTCAAGCTAAGATCATTTTCATATTTGCGTAGAACGTAGATGTATCTGATGCAATAATTTAGGAGGCGATCCAATGTGTTAAGATGATCTTGAGATAAGACAGAGTAACACACATCAGCATAATCAATTAAGGAAGACTTAAAGCCTTAATTAGTAGAAGTAGAATCAAAGCCTTAGTGGAAAAGGGAAAAATTTTTTGAAACGATACAGTAATCGCAACGTTGCAGTCGATTTGCGTCAAACCTCCTTCCTCTATTTGCTTTTAGTAAGAGAATAATCAATTTTATCCCGATGTGGAAATCGAACTTACGACCATTTACCAAAAAAGCGGTAGCTTTTTCATTGAGTCAATTAGGTTTTCAAGTACGTAAGTGTCAAACATATGAATTGTATATACATTAACCTTTATAAACGTTACTATAAATAATATAATATATTATACTTGGAGATTTTTCAAATATTTGATTTTGATTTTTTTAATACTAAAAAATAAAATAGTAAAAATAATTTTACTAAATAGCAAGTTTTTAATAACCGTATAAGTATCTTTTAATAAATAAACCACATCATGTAATCTAATTCTATTAAAGTCAATGCAACTGATGTCATCAAATGTACGTAACAAAAGTGGAACCCTTAATAACATAAAATTGCTATCAATAATCCGAGAATAACGCGTTAAAAGCCATGGCCAAGTCTATTGTTATCTTACCTTATGACGTCAACTGCGGTTTTACGGACTTATTCCTCACGCATTCATAATAAAAACAATATTTTCAAATATAATTAGTGGCTTATTAGATTTTCATCTTATTCAACAATTCTAATTCACCACCTACAATAAACGATTTTAACTTTTTTTGTAGAGTCATGTCTAAAACTTTCTTAATATTTAATGCATAATATTTATTTAAGTGAGGACGTAACACGTACTGAATTCACTAAAAGCAAACGGGACACGTGCTTTCGCAGCGAAGGCTTTTCCACTACTATTGCTGTAAGAATATTTCCGCCCTAGCTGAAGCGATGACGTAGTAAACTTTTAATGGAAACTAGGTTTTATAACCTTTAGTTTATTTATTTTTTAAAACAGTTATAAAGTGAATTCAGATGGAGCATACTATTTATATCTCATATATATATATATATATATATATATATATATATATATATATATATATATATTAGTATTATTACATTGAAGCGAAAAAATAATAATAGTTTCGGTGTACAATAAAGAATATATCTATATATTTATATCTAAAAGGGAATAAAATATAAAACCTAAATATATTTACATCTTAAATAAACAAAAGTACGTCTACATGTTTTTTTAATTATCTTCCATTTATTTCTCAGTTCTTCAAAAGTACTGTGGACTATAGGGTTAGGTGGTGCGCCTTGGGAGAGGCGTTTGTCCAGCATTCGACTGCCATAGGTTGATGGTAATATTTATTATTATTCTCTATTATTTTACAGATCATTGTATTCAAATGGTTTCCATAACTTTTGGGGGTAAAATTTTTAGTAACAATTAGTAAAAACATTAGGTATATAGATTTATTGCTTAATTCATTTGGAAGTTGAAAAGCAAATTGCTATTCGGATATCATTCCGAGTTGAATACCTTGCAATATTCGAGCATCAATTGAAGATAAATTCATTGAAAGGTGGGTATCGGATGTACTGTTGGTATGTTTTTCAATTTGATTGCTTTCATTGGAAACTGGAAAATTGTTACAAGCTTAAAGAAGGCTTGGTATCCTTAATGTGTTTGTTGAATAAAAATCTTTACGATTAGAAGAAAATAGATTTGAAGAAAACAATTTTGAAGTAATTCTGAAAAATGAAAATAAGTTCCTAAAAATTTTAATAATTCACACCACACACTACAAATGTCAGAAAACATCCACATTTGGTATTGATACCAAACGCATATCGGGATGCGGGAATAAAAAGCAACTCTTGGCTGTGAAAGTACGATTCCGTCATTTGAGTTAAGGAAAATATTATAAAATGTATATTAAATGGATGGAAAAAAGTTGTAATAGAAATTAATTCCATAATAAATGAATAATTTGTTGCTAACAGATTAATTTGGAGTAATTAACAAAATTAATTATTAACGTCAAGAATCATCGCAATTAAATCAGCGGTTAAGTTATTTTGGGCCAGTGGTGAAGAAATGAGGGTTTTACGGTACACTTCAAAACCTTGAATATTATATGTGCCGAAAAAGCTAGTTATAATTTAGATGGCGGAATACGATTTTTTCAATAACTTGAATATTTCTTCGCTATCATATTTTTTTTACAGCTTATACGTGTCACGGGGCCTTTTGATTTCTGGGGGAATGGACATTAACCCATCACACTTGTCAAAGGTAATAGTTTAAATGGATACATATTCGTATAAATTTATATATAATTCAACTTAAAAATGTTAATATGGTGCGTTTTCCTTTTCTGATCAACTCGTTTAAATTGTTAAAAAGTATCCACTAAAATCGATATTTGATGTTAGGTTGGTAACCAAGAGGCGTGCGGCAAGCGATCGATACGAATGCTTTATACAAATTTGATATATGTTTTCTTGTTACTATGCGTCTTGGCTGCTGTCACACAATAAAAGACATACGCATAATATAACTGAATCGGTAAGTCAAATGTTTTATGAGCAAGATTTTCACACCATTCACACCATTTTTTGTTGTTTCCTTGCCTGTATCATAGATTTCCGCAAAGGTGAAGGCCTTATTCAAAGGCCGTAACAGGGGGGCCATTCCGAGCTCTAGACCAGGGACAATAAGTTTATTTATATAATATAATTCTTAAAACAAGTTTATCTACATAGTTTTCTTCAGTATATATTTATAATATTTATATAAAAGATCAGAGTCAACTTTGTTAAAAATAAGCGAATATTAATAAAAAAAATTCCTAAATACAAATTTTATTATATTTTAATTAAAATGATTACCAAAATATTTCGAAAAAGTTGAAAATATTTTAGTATTAGTATAATAATGATGGTTTACTAAGGCGTTACCAGGGAGGGGGAGATGGAACCCCTGAATATCCTACCCTACCTTGCCTACGGCATTGACCTACTCCCATTATCTAGGATAAAAATAATGACGACATTTTTTTGTTCTTTTTACCGAATAGACAGACAAGTGAGCAAACGTGTCACTTGAGGATAGTAAATGACCATCACATCACTGCCCATTCTAAATACTAAAGGCACTGCGGATGAATATCTCACGTTAGAGTATAGATACGAATAATGGGCAGTAACAGGAGGGAAAAAAGGACATAAAGGAAGAGAGAATAATTATTACCATTTCAAAAAAGCGTGTTTGGTTCCAATGCCCCGTTTCGATATTTGTGTGAATTGTACCATAAACACATGAAAAATCACACATTCGCGACACGGAAACAAAAACAGAAAAATAATAATGTGTGTTTTTTACTGGAAGACGTGGATTTACGCAAAAAATACATTTATATATTTTTTGCAATACATTTATATATTGTGAGTTACAGATATTTCATTGCCCTTCAGACGGTTTCACAAATATAACATGCAAGGAAAAAGTAAATATAAAAAAAAATAGGTTTTAATTGTGTAGTAAAATATCGACATATATATAAAAAAATAGGTTTCAATTGTATTGTAAAATAGACTCTCTCCGAGATAACACTATTTAGTCGTCCTATCGAACGAAACGGGTTCATGGTTAGGTTAACGCAGTGAGCGTGTTAAGTAATTTAGATTTTCTTAGTTTCCGACATCGTTTGGTCGGTAACAGCTTATAAAATGTTTTCAAGTGTTAATTTTTCTTATCAAATGAATTTATCTTAATTCATGTAGCCGTGTGAAAAGTCTACTTTTGAAATTGAATCAGTGATACGGATCGTTGAGGATCATTTGTGGATATTGATACCTTTTGTCATCCGGTCGGAGATTGAATTTATACTCAAAATGAAAAATTTAGCTATCTATTCAAAGTTGTTATTAAAAATTTATTTTCTATTTTGTTTTGCGGTTTTTTTTACTATTTTAATTTGTTTTTAACAGCCCATATATGTCCCACTGCTGAGCGCAAGCCTCTCCATTTCTGGAGGAACAGACGTTAACCCACCATGCTTGTCCAATGCGGATTGGCGGGGTTACAAGATTCGGAATAAATATTTGTAAATCCATACATATATTTATTCCGATGCGGGGATCAAACCCGCGACTATTGACTCCGAGCGCGGAGGGCCCTACCTCTGAGCCAATTGGTCGTCATATATTATTATACTATTTTATATATAATAGTGCAAATAAATAAATATTAATCAATGCTATTTATTAATACACTTCTCGCTACAAATAAAGGTTTTCCATCATTCTTGCCATATTTATGAGTGGCTATGTAGTTTTGTGCATTTTTCACGAAATCCTTTCCACATACAACTAGAAAGCAGCAGCAGTGAAAGCAGCTGATTTCAGGTGTATTTCTGAACCGATACGACATTATAATCTTCAAAACACACGCCTAACTTTTTTTAAAAGGCCAAGATGTCTGGTGGCGTTGTTTCATTACCATCAGCAAACCCGCTTGTTGGTTTGCCTTTCTATTTAAAAAAAAAAAACATTATATTTTGTTAGGAAAAATGACTTACATACTTATAGATACAGTTATAGTTATAGATATAATGATAGATATAGCATCATCAATGTCGTTGTAAAAGTACTTCTGGACGTTGGTCTTTCGCGAAATTGAAGGCTACAGCCGTAATCCATAAAGAGATTTGATAGCAAATAGGTTTGTGTTAATCAAGTTGATAAAATATTTTCATGTATTTTAAACGTTGTTCAGGATTATTCCAATCCTTGAGGGCCAATGGAACAGAGAAATAATAACAAAAGATGTAATATTTAAGAAATATTTTAGTACATAATTCTGTGCTTGTGCCGCATTCTTCAAAATGTAATACGTGCCGATATATGAAATAAGCTAACACAGCTCTTCACACAGGTTTTAGTTTTCAATATACGAAATGTACGTAAACCGAATTATTTATATAAATCATTTGATCCCACCTTTTGTATTCCAGCAGATGTTTCAAATAGAAAAGTAGAAATTCACCCTCGTGGCGATATTTTGTTTTTATTATATATAATAAATAAATATATAGTTTTATTATATATATATATATATATATATATATATATATATATATATATATATATATATATATATATATATATATATATATATATATATATATATATATATATATATATATATATATATATATATATATATATATATATATATATATATATATATAATCTCTCATTAAAGCCGCTCCTACTGGATATAATCATCGCTTTTATCTACTCTTCCCAGTATTCACCTCCCTACCGTAGGGTAGATAACACATTAACAGCGCCCTTACCGTTGCATATATTCATCGGAGGCGGGGGTTGCTTTACATCTCACACTCGCTCGCTCGTTTGCCTGTCACTTCTATAAATGAAATATTGTTTTTTTTAAATTTTATATACAGAACAAAATTTAATGTTCTAAACATAAAATTAAAAAAAAATTTCATCGACATATTATAAATTAATTAAATAATTAAAAGAGACTAAAAAATTAATCATGACACAAGGTTTATGAGAAAAAAATTTGTTTTTAATATTTAAAACGGGAGGTGCTTTTCGTTCTTCATTTCATACATTATTTAGGATAAACTCGAAAACAGCGACTAACATCCCTCCCAGTGGCGACATTCGGATTAAATTTTTTATCAAACATTATAAAACTTTGTGTCCTCGCCCTACCATATCTTGTATCCTGTGTACTATACTCGAAATAACTACTTTCCATCATATTTTTTTATATTAAAAAGTAGATATTTAGATTTATAGATAGTTGTGATTGTGCTTTACATGAAGATTTACTACCAAATTATAGTGATTCACGCCTTAGCGGTTATCAATAAACGTCAGTAGTCAAGCGAGAAATTAATTAGTGGATGAGAGGAAATTGAATGGTGAACGCGGTCAAGTATCTAATTGATTTGTATCCTTAAGGATACCATCCTAATATTCAAAATGAAGGCAGTTAATTATTTAATTTATAATATTATATACAGAACAGGGCACGGTGGCGTAAGATCTGTTCGGATGCCAAAATCTATTTTGGGTCGCAGCGCCAACAAAGTTAGTTTTTTTTTCATGTTAGTTATCTTATCCTATCCTATACTACTTTCTACTAATATTATAAATGCGAAAGTTTATGAGTATGGATGTATGTTTGTTACTCTTTCACGAAAAAACTACTGGACAGATTTGGATGAAACTTTACAGTAATATAGGTTATACATCGTAATAACATATAGGCTACAATTTGTAATGATTTTATACAATTTTGGTCGTAATATAATTTTACTGTTGAGTAAAAAAAATATATTTTTTTAAAATGATCTGTCACGAAACAATGTGGCAGATTAAAGTAAACGAGTATGATACCGAATGAATAAATCCGTTGGAGAACTAAACTCAAATAAACCTTCGAGTTAGTAAAATATATCGAGAACCGTTGGAGTTGATGAGTGCTGGAGTGGGAACGCGTCTTGAAAAACCTAGTGTGGCATGTCCCTCGGCTGGATGAAGCGACAATATGGACATTGCAGAAACTGAATGTTTGGCTTTACTAAAGATCGGGTTTGATGGTAAGTCTTGGAGAAGGCCTTTTTCAAGCTGTCCGCTGCCGCAAGGTGTTGCTGATTATGGTAATGGTGTTTGATTGAGTGAACTAATTATAACAAATAAATTTATTGTCATCATCAGCCTTAACAACCCAAAACACATTATTGAAAGGTTTCTTATTACAGAGAGTTTGTTTAAGTCACCTCTCTGTGAGGATTAAATAGTAATCACAGAGCAAATGAACTATTTCCTTGAGATATACTTATCAACGCCCTCGTAATTACTGTCTAAATAATCGGATTGACTTCACGCATGTAGACTCTGTTGGCTCGGGCACTTAGAAAGGATAGAAGATGATCACACTACCGTTCGATCAATGTTCTGTCCCCAGCTATCATTGCAGCAATGCGGTTAATCATATATTTGAATAAGCTTCAAGCAATTAACTGGTGAAAAACCACACAAGTACGAGACTATTGCCATGTTCTCGTATATGAAGCTAATACACACCTTGATCCCTGATCCAATAGCGAAAGTGACTTTTATGTATGTATTTCATGCACGTTGTAGTACGCTATATTATATTATGAGAAGTGATATAGACTCAACTTCAGTTTACTTCAACTTAGGTGTATGTTGTACGAGCATAACGGTTGCATAAATTGCATAATAGTAGAAATGGCATAACGGTTTTTATTAATCAGGTAAACCCTGAGTAATAAAAACTGTTATGCCATTTCTGCCATGTCTGAGGAAGACCAGTGTCCAGCAATACAGGAGTACATTTTTTTTATGCTCTTCAGAACATCTTTGATGTTTACCTCTCCGACACACCGTACACCGAGGACCTAATTACTCTATCGTCATATCTCAGTATTTTTAGAAGATAAATATTTTAGGCAAATATTATTTTAAATTAACTTATCACTCATAGTTTAAAATTCATTTCCGCTAATTACTTGTTAATTGGAGTTAAAATTAGGCAGTTGTAATCGTGAGTTCCTTTCCAGCGCCGAAAATGAAATGAATTCGTGATCTGAATTACTTAAAGCTTAAAAAATTATTCCGTAGAGCACAAAATAATTGGAGTCATGAATAATTTAAATTGCTGCAATGCAACGAGCGGTAATAAACTCCAGTAAAAAGTTACTACTGAGCAGTTAGTTGGTTTTATATTTATGAAATTGTTACATTTTGTAAATATCATTCTATTACGGCATAGCACGCCACAAAGAAAAATTTCATCCCCAGCATGCCTGTTGGCATTATGCATACAGGCAAGCAGCCTACACCATGATTGCTTTTCATCAGGTGATACGCTCGTTTACATTCCTATCCCATAAAAAAACTGTATAACATTTATTTGTGAAGCCACTAAGGAGAATTCGCATGCCACCTTTCGTAATTGATGGCTTAGGTGGTAGTCGTACGAGCATAACGGTTGCATAAATTGCATAATAGCAGAAATGGCATAACGGTTTTTATTAATCAGATAAATCCTGAGCAATAAAAACCGTTATGTCATTTCTGCCATGTCTGAGGAAGACCAGTGTCCAGCAATACAGGAGTACAATTTTTTTTTACGGGACAGGAACGCAAACGAGCAAGCGTGTCACCTGATTCCGGCATTCAACGCTATGGGCAGCGTTGCAGCGACTTCCGCAGCGCCATAGGCAGTGCGAAAGCGTTGCCAACCTTTAAGGAAAGTGTCATTATGGGAGTGGGAATGGAAGGGGGAGGGGGGAGGTTGTTGGGCCTCCGGAACACGGCCGCTCACCGTACGAAGCGCGGTAGGTAAGCTACCACTCAGACGCCGGTTTTCTGTGGGAGTGTGGTACTTCCCCAGGCGAGCCGGCCCATTCGTGTTACAAACAAATATTATGCCATTCTTGACAAAGTATTCATCTGCAGCGTGTCTCTACCACTATAAAATTTTACGGCAGTATTCATGATATTTATAAAAAATGTATAATGCATACAAATCTAACTGGCTCAGTCGCGATGCTACCGCTTTCGGAATCTGTGATCGCAGGCTCAACTCTTGCAGCGGGATAAGTAAATATATGGTCTACGGGTATTTATTCAGAATAAGTATACCTCGCCCAATACCCTTTCAAAAAGGTTGGTGAGTTAATGTCCATTCTTCCATAAATGAAAAAGCCTGTATCTAGAAGTGAGGTATACGTATATAGGTGTGAAAAAATGTATATAAAATATTTTAACTTATACACAGAACTTTCATGTATGTATTTAAATTACAGGTTGCTCGTACTTGTAGTGCTTTTTGCTGCTAACCACCACTAGTGCTCATTTGTGCCATAGAGCGCACTGTACGGCACTTGTTAATACTACGATGTACATGAATGAATCGAGTTTGTGTGCTGGTGAAAATATACCCGCTGTTCTACGTTTTTTGCAAAAACAAAATAATTTTAAATGGATTTAACTTAAAAAATGTTTTGTGCGGAAAAAAAGAATAACTTTTTAAATGGGTAATCTATGAGAACTGATATTATTGGCCCTAATTTTTTTATATGGGATATGAGGGCCACCGAGCAAGCGTGTCGCCTGATGGGAAGCAATCAACGCCGCCCATAGACATCCGCGACACCACAGGAATCACGCAATCGTTGCTGGTCTTTAAGGTATTTATTTTGATTAGCATAAGTCCGCTAAGGAATGGGGTTGCGCAATTTTGGAGAAATGTTTGCTTTTCTGGTAGTTTTAGAATATTTCCGAAGTCAGCATGAAAAGTAACATAATGTTTATTCGATTTGATTTAAAACACAAATGTTTAACAGTATAGCAAAATAAAAAATACTTTTTTTTAGATTTTATGTTTTCTGTGTGGATTCACATTGTTGGCTCTGAGATCTCTATAACGTTTGATAAGTATAATTCCGTAAAGGAATGGGGTTGCGAAAATGTGGAAAAATGTCAACATAAAAATACACAAAAAAGGATGTATATAAAGACTAGTATGCTATATAAAGACTTTAGTGCTCACAATAATTCTGCCACTGATAATAATTGAATTCGATGCTATCTATTGAAATGGAATGAACAGGCCACCAGGCCACCAACAGGGAATATCAATTTGCTAATGGATTATAGCGCAACTTCGACATAGTATAGTATGTAGTTGAGCAAATATGTGAAACATTTATCAATTTTGAACCTATATATTTTAAAATAGAATTGATTTTGCTATGAATTTTGCTATTTATTTCGTTGCGCGAATGCAACCCCACATTAGCGACTTTGAAATCGACGGTTTTCACACTTAGTCCGAACAACCACAAAAAAACCGAAATTTTATAATGATAATCATGACGATATTTTGAAAAGAACCATAATGATCTTATAATCATTGTGAGTCTTCTGTTTTACGAAATTTTTTTATTTTGGTATAAATATATTAATCGTTTATTAAGATACTATTCGAAACTTTAAATGGTACAAATTCATTATTATCGGTCTACGGTAGCCCACTGCTGGACTTTCTCAAAGTGCGCCATCTAGCCCGAACTTCGAGTTTTTGTTAGCCATCATGTTCAGGTCGTCATTTGATATATAGGTATAAAATATATTACACTTTTTATTTTGTTAAAATAATCAGTCAACAGCAAACACCTATTATAAAAAAATGTCGAAACACTTTATTTCAACGATAATAGCAGACAGCATTAAAAGTTCTCTTAAATCATATTTTTATGAGTTTCTCAGTTATTACAATGTAATTATATAAACTAATAATATAAGTTTATATAATTACATTATAATAAGTGAGAAACTTTTAATATAAAATTATTACTATTACTATAACATTCTTTTTTATTATTACATTGAGTGCCTAAGCTGAAAACTTACCATTTTCATCTTTTTGATAAGAGTTTATAGGTTGAAAGTCTATGTATTTATCATAAACTATTTTCCAAAGATTAACTATAAAATCTATTCAGATGTTATAAATGTAATTAAATGGGGCGAGTAAAGGTTGTTGATGCCTATTTCGTATTAAAATACCGATTAACTAATAAGTTAAGTGTTTTTTGTTAAGTGTTGTTGTGTAAACTTAAAGCGGTTTTGGCATAAAAAAGAGTTATATTTTTTGTGGAGGTCGTACGGGGCTACCATGAGAGCAAATACCAGGAATACCACGGATTGTGGCAGCATCTTCCAGTGTAATAAAAAACAATTTTACTTACGGCAATGCAATTTGAAGAAATGTTTTGCCGTAAGTCCCACGTTTTGGTTCGCTTGGCAGGCACTAAGAGACTTAACGGTTGTCTTCCGTATAGTCTACTAGACCTGATGATGCCTCGTGTTGAGCCGAAACACTTGTCGTTTGCAAGAGGGAAAAGGGGTAGTGTGTTTGGTGTTGTGGATAGTAGGTGTTAGGTGAAGAGTTGCTAACGGCCGTCTTTCGGTAAGATTTAGTTAAAGTGCCTTGTAAATCCACTTCATCCAGCAGAAAAACATTCATTATTAATTTTCTATTTTTGTTTGTTTATCACGGATCATACTACGTACTACGTAAAAGTTCTGAGTGTCCACATAGTAATGGATTTCCGCAAAGTAACGCCTGACTCCATTAATCACTTCAAGTTTAATGTTACGACTGCGTTAATGATGATACGAACGAATGATTCATGTAAGAATTTCCTATTTGAGTAAAATTTGTTTAATTTATATTTATTCAAACTTCGTTACAAGTCAGTAATGATGTGCTTCAGGCCAAAATAAAACATGAAAAGGGCGGAGTATCGCCGTACATATCCATACTTTATATTTCAATGAAAAGAATGTTAAACAATGGACTAAAAGTATGGATCTCATACTTTCTTTCTACTGTTTAACCAGCTATAGCTTACCTTCAGATACGTTATTGGAACTATCAAAAAACAAGTATGCTCATACCTCAGAGGCTGTATAGGTTGGCAATGCTTCTGTAATTCCTATGGTGATGCAGATGTCTATGGGCGGCATTGATTGCTTTCCATCAAGCGACACGCTTGCTAGTTTGCGTCCCTGTACCGTAAAAAAAATCAATGACAAAGCTAAGTTTCGAAGTCAGTCATCTCAGAACAAATACATGTAATACACCTACAGATATTTATTTACAGGCTTTTGAGACTTGGAATAAAAATCATTTGTCGCTGTGTTCCTACACGCTAATTTTAATTAAATTTTTTACGTATAATAATAATATCTTTATTTTTAAAATGTTTACATATGTTACAGGACACTAGATCGCACACTAGGATTTCCTGTGTTGTGGGAAACTAGGCTCTTTCCTTCGTAAATAATACATGTGTTATAACATAAAAATCAAAACAGTAGATAAAGAAAAAAAAAAAAAGATTAAACACTATTGATAATAAAAAATGCATTAACTAAGATAATAAATTATTAAAGATGTGATCTGTATATGTGCAAATGTGTGTATGGTTAGTTTCAGCTTTAAAGGTAAGCATACTTTTGAACCCGATGTGATCTGTGGTAAGACAACGTCTCTCCGGACCCATTAGTATAATATTCTATTATATAAACGCACAACAGACCGTATTCTATGATTTCAATGAAATTTTATACGTGTGTATAAAATTTCATTCAAGTTTCGTGATAATAATAAAAACAAAAAATAAATTTAAGATCTCAAGAGCAGCGCACTTGAGATCTTAAATTTATTTTTTGTTTTATTCAATATATATATATATATATATATATATATATATATATATATATATATATATATATATATATATATATATATATATATATATATATATATATATATATATATATATATATATATATATATATATATATATATTCTTTTATATTTATTGTGATTTGGGGCAAGACAACATGGGCCTGGAGCCATTTGTATTTTATAACAGACTGAATTGTACGATTTTAATGATTTTGAGGGTGTGTATGGTTGGTTCCAGCTTGATAGGTAGGATATTTTTGAACCCAATAAATGGCTCTATCGTCGACATTTTTTTTATTATTTTTTTCAAAGTTAATTTTTATTTTTTTAGATCTGTAGCAAGACAACGTCGGTCCAGATCAATATTATATATGTATGGTAATACACAACAGACTGTATTATATAATAGTCACTCATGCACTAATTACTTTTCCACTTGACTGCCGACGTATATTGATTTTACTGAGGTAATTAATCATTGTCGTTTCACTTCACTTATAGTAATTAATACAGGTTGTAAAATATTGTATCGTTAAGGTCATTTAATAAATGGTATTTTTCAAACTACACAACTCCTTTGACCTGTCCTTTCTTGAGAACTTCAGCAATTTGGTCAAGGTATATTCTCCTTGTAGGTACTCTTAACTGACGAGCTTGCGTAAAGAGAGTGATGAGTGTTGATGAAGCAAGGAAAGTGTGCTGTGCTCGTAGCAGATGGAGGTCTGTGATATAGTCCTATACCCTACGGGAAACAGGCGTGATAGTATGTATGTATGTATGTACTATTAATTTTTGCATCATTTGAGCAATAAACGTGTGTCTAGCACACTGCTATTCTTATTCGTTCTTTTTTCTAGTTTGGGATTTTCCTTTTGTAGTAGTAACAAAATTACCTTTTTTAGCATTTTTTTCTTGTCGGTGGAGTAACCGCCAAGTCTTAAGTAAAAAAGACGTTAGAAAAGCTTTTACCACTTGAATTATAGACAGTTTGTGCCTACTAAATTCGACGGAGTGTAATTAAATTTTCGACCTTGGTATTTATGGCTGCCAAATTGCTGAAGTTCTCAAGAATGGCCAGGTCAAAATTACCCTCAACCGGCGAATTATGATTTGTATGAAGAGAGTGATGGGTGTGTACGAAGTAAAGACAGTGTGCTGAGATTGTAGCAGATGAAGATTTGTGGCAGGCAGAGGTTTACCCCTACGATAAACAGTTGTTATTATATGTACATATGTAGAGTAATGATTGTCTATCTATTACAGGCTTCAAATTTAGCGTGCTTGATGATTTTTTATGCGCTAGCGTGAGAAAGATGTAAAGACCTCTTTTACTTTTAACCCTCAAATATATACAACGTACGATATATTTTTTGTTCAAATGAATATACAAAAATATGAATGCCTTTTTTTGTATATTCATTTGAACTAGTTATTGTGTTTAAAACCAATTTCTTTGATAAAACTGTTGGTTTTGAGTGGAAAACTCCCGAGAGTGTTCCACTCAAAACCAATAAATAACCCATATTAGTCGGGAAAAGTCTGGCATATTTTCTATCAAGGTACATCAAAAAAAAATTATTCTGCCGATGTGTGACAAGGATTTCCACATCTATCTTGGGCGTTAGGAAATATGCCTAAATATAAAGGATCAAGAGAGTGACAGTAAGTTAAATATAAAAAATCTGACGTCACGGACCGCCTGCCTCTACATAAAATACATTTTTTATGTAGATTTGATTCTTACATATTTTTGGCGATCAAAACTTGGTATATATTTGAAAGTTTGATCGCAAAAAAATATGTAATGTATGTACCTACTAATTATAATATGAAAATCATAAAATCATTTTAAATGTCCAATAAATTATTAAAGCTATTCTTACCGCAGGCTGCATTCGTGAGACTAAACAATATAACCGTCTTGTATTTCTGCCGCAATGTGGGTCACCAGGTATTCGGAGTAATTCAATTGTACTCCGCATCGTGTACATATTTTATTTGATTTGCTTCTAACAATAAACTTTCGTCTTAACGTCTGGATAAATAATATAGGAAATTCAGGTCATTACTTAATATTTAGTTGGTAATAATTAATATTAATAAAAAAAATTAAATAGTAATAAAAAAAATAAGAATGTTGCAAATAGTATTAACTGAAGTTTTATCTAAAAATTATTTGACGATATTATATTTAATTTACTAAATTAAGCACTAAGCCTCGCGATACGAGATATAATTATAATTTCAAAACTAAAACTATGATTAAAAAGAGATAAAAGAGAATTTTGAGAGAGTGGTGTAGGTGTGTGTACATTGATAAATGTATGTATGTCTTTTCTTTGATGGCAATTAGTTAAAACTATTATGCCAGTGTCAAGTATAATGGAATAATATTAAATCTCTTGAAATGTCTAGTCAGCTTATCACGTTATGTCTTGAAAAAATATAAAATTATGAAAACAATATAAGATTATGAAAATGATGCAAGTTGGCGGTAATACACAATATAAATCTTATATTGCAGTGACAACATTATTCCACAGACAAAAAATCTTAGTATACATTATAAATAGCGCCACTGGCGGGCGATCTGATAACTATTATACTATCTTCGGATATTATGTTTATTTACCAACAAATAGTATATGTTTATCAATTATTATATTTTTTATGCTTTTCAATATAATTCAACGTAGTAGAACCCCATAGAACTGAAATATTTCAGTATAATTAACTATTTACCGTAAATGATGCAAAGATTAGTGGATTAACTGCGATAGAACTGCGTAAGACATTTTAAGATTTTGTAATTGTTAACAATTAAAAATCTTTCCTCTTCTTATTGAAAATCATTCGCAAAACTTGTGTTAATTGCCCATTGTTGCTTGAGTTTTACTTCATCTTAACTCCACTAATAGTTCGTAACAATGGAAGACGTTGTTGCGAACTGTAAGTAGAGTTCGGTTTTATTAATTCTTGATCATTTTATATTATTAAAGTTCGAAGCTATTTGTCTTAAATATTTTGTAATATTATTCAAAAAGTAATAAAAATTTAAATATGATTGTTTATTTAAGAACAAATGAATATTCATGTTATTATATAAGTTATTTTGCCTTAAGCAATTGCATTTCATAGGATTATACGAAGCTGTTTTTACACTGAACTCGCTATCTTTACCAAATAAAAAGTATCCAATTTTCTAAATTACGTCCGTACCGAATTTCAGGTGAATCCGATCCGAGGCGTTGCGTGCCTGAAAGCTTTACAAGCTGACCTTTTTCCGTTATATATGATGATGATAATTTTATTTTTCCCTGTGCACAGGCGTCTTCTCTGTTCCATAAGAATATATGAATCGAAATACCAATGCCACGGTGATGCAATTTTTCAATAACCACGTTCAATAATAACTTAAACAATATATTTTGATATATTGATGCAGATTTTGATTGACCAAGGCAAATTGGCAGGAAATTCAGACGGAATTAATACCTATATATATAAATATGGCTATACATAAATGAAACTACAGTATGATAACTGTGTAAGCTATTAATTTGATTTAACAATATTAAATTATGTCTTACCTTCAAATTAATTTTATAATTTCATTGCAATGAAAATATAAAGTTTTATTGCCTCACATAAATTGTAAATCGATTATTAGTATAACATATTTCACTAATCAACCATCACAGAAAAGGAAGTATTATTTGGAAATAATTTAATTCATAAATAATTAACATGATTTAAAAATTAAACATAAGACTAGTCACGGCGAAGTTTTGAAGATCATGGGTCACAATACACGAACACCCGCTACGAAACCTCGACGGCAACTAAATTTTGTATTGTTACTGAAAATTAAAACTGGAAGCTTTCCTTTAACATATGGCATATAAAAGGATTGGAAGCGAATAAGCAGATTTTGTGATTTTAGTTAAAAATGCATTCTAATATACATGCTTGTAGCTAGATTGCATTTTTCTTTTTTGTAAAAGATTAAAAATGATCTTTTATTAAAGAGAACATGTAATATAATAAAAAATAAAGTTAATTCCTACTTTTAATTCAATTTAAATTATAACTAAAAGTAATGTATTTACATTAAGTGTTATCCACTATGGATCCTATATACATCCTATATTAAGGACTAAACTATAAAGTACTACTTAATAAAATCATAATTAAGGACGGATTTATTAGAAATATTTACAAGTAACGAGATGAATTATTATTATAAACATGTTTCTATAAATTTAAGAACCTTTTTCATAATTAATAAGTTGAAGTTAATAATTTTTAATGAGATCAACTTCTTTTAGCGTCGTCCTCCTGAGAGGCCGCCACTCGCAAGAGAAATCCTCCAGACACCGACCCAGCCCTCAAGTGGATTGGGGATGAGTTATAAGCTCAATTAAGATTAAGAATATGGCCACATCTAGAGGCGATGACGTCATTCAAGAACCAAATCGCCATACTTTTCAAATATGAGCCAATGACTTCGGGAACCGTTGCACCCTAAACTAAAGTCTAGGCCACGGAGATCAACCCCAAAGCCTGTTCGTAGGGTACAAAAGCTCCTGTTCTGAGACTTTACAAGGAGCGTGGGTCATATCATACATACGAAATATATAAATTGGGAGAGGTCAAAACCGTATAAAATATGTCACATACGCAATTATAAAAATTTAGGTAAATTTCGGTAAATTTATTAATAAATATAATGATGGTGTTAATAAGATGAAATATTATAATGGGGCTGTTTTGCTATTGGTTTTTCTAGGAAAAAATAAAATTTTACTTGATGAGAAATTACTCTTAAGATCCACCACCCTTTTTATACCTTACAATCTACTATTGCACTATTGGGGAGAAACATTTTGGCTTAAACAAGCAATACGTTATCAGTTCGGTATCAGTTATATTTTTTTTGCTATATATTCACGCTTATCCCCCACAGGGGTTGGCAGAGACCACAGATCTCCATCCGCTGCCATTCATCGCAGCGAAACGGCTCGTCATTGGTCGCTTTTCGCCTTCGTGAATTCAGTTATATTTACCTAGAATTAAATCGAGTCAGTGGCGAAGTTACCACTTTCGGAGTCAATTGTCACGGGTTCGACCTTCGTATCGGGTTATATAAATGTATGGGATACAAATATTTACTCAGTCTGGATACCCCACCAGCGACGAGCGTAGTGGGCTTAACGTCGATTTTTCCAGATATGGGAAGGTCTGTACCTAATATCGGGATATATATGGGCTGAAGAAAGAATTAAGCGCGGTGGCATATTATTTTGGCAGTCCAATAGTTGACAGTTCCAATAGATGGCTGTATACATATGTCCATATCATCACGACTATTTACCGTAAGGAAACACAGGCAGAGATCACAGATCTGCATTTGCTACGATCTTGTCACATTTTTTTTGCTTCATCCTGTCTCATCGATTTCTTCATTCAAGTTCACCGATTAAGGGTACTTTTGACCGGGCCTTTCTTAAAAAGTTCGGCAAAGGCTGTTTTGAGGATGATATTATATTATTTTCGTGTATATTTTCCTTAAGAATTTCGGTTGTGGCATTTGCTTCAAATTAATATTGTGTTACGTATTCTCTTGGCAATCTTCTTCGTAAAAGTTCGTACGCATTGCGGATTAATTTTAATAATTACTGATTTCAGTATCGTTATATGTTTTAGCAGTGTTTAATTACATTAAGTGATGAGGCCCGGTTTGCTAGTCGGGTTTAATTCCAGTAGCGTTCGTCAGTCTATACATTAGTCACTCGACGTAAGTTGTGAGCGCGGATTTTGCAGTGCAGCTCCACTAAATAGTACTAAAGTTAATTGTACAAAGCTAAGTTCGTAGAGATACGATACATTACAACGTGCATTAGTCAAATTAAAAAAGCTTTTCCGATGTTGTTTAGTTTTAAAAAACGACTGTGATATTTTTTTAATTATAATCATTTTGAGTATATGGTTTGGGCACATAGATAGGATGGATGAAAGACGACCGATGAAATAAATTTACGTTGCAAATGTGCATCGAAGGGTCGGTAAGGGTAGACCAATTAGAACATATCTTGACCAAAGTGCTGTATCGAATTCGAGACTACCTCAACACATCTCTCCGTATAACAAGTCTGCGACTCCTTAGTATTATCGAAATTTAATTACACGGACACTGTATATAGACCTCGTCTACTAGCTCGAACAGAAAATCTTATACAGGGCGTACAGGAATAAGACGTGATCGTATGTATGTATGATAAAAATTGTTAAATATATTTGGGGTCTGTCAGCGTGGAGCTGACAATGAACGGCTGTCGATAGGATGCTAATTGATCTTTATTGGTTTTTATTGTATTCTACACATAAGTGCTCAAGGGGAGCGTTAATACAATTATAGCACCATGATATACCTATGTATACTTAGCTTAAATATAGCATAAATATTATTTTCATAATACTTATGCAATTTAAGTGAACAGTTATGATGTTTACTTAGAAAATAAATAAAAACTATAACTATTCACGAAAATTGTAGGAAGATTTAAAAAAAAAAGTTTAAAGTTTCAGTTCAAAAATTATATAAGAAATCCTGTACCCTTTAATCTTTTGTGTGATATTAAATTGCCGTGTATGATATAGAATTATTTATGTAATTATCAGTTTTTATTGTTGTCATGGATATAATGTAGTGATTTATGATTAAAGCATACCCAAATTCGAATAAAAAATAAATCTTTGTTTTAAAACAAAAGAAAAATGATGAAAAGAGAAGAAAAACATATTTTGGTTATACTTGCTTTAAATATATTAGCGCAATTTCTATAAAAAATACTTAATTTTTAGGCCTTTTATCTTGAAATAGATAGTAGCTATATATTCAAAATTTATATTGATTAAACTAATTTTTGATTTGCCTACACAACAAAGCTTACTTTCTTATCTATATTATTAAGATAAATGAATTATTTGTAGAATAATAGCTACAAGTAACGAAAAAAATTACTTTTTAAATAATTGTATTTCATTTATTCACATAACATTTTTATACATGAAATTTAAAATGATATCAACATAAACATCAAATAAATTATTAACGACTATGTTTTCGCAGGCCCTTTAATGAGGTTCAAGTTGTATTTTCGTCTGCCTCGATGTGGATCATAAGGTATTCGGAGTAATTCAATTATACTCCGCACCGTATACATATTTTATTTGATTTGTTTCCAACAATATACTTTCTACTTTCGACTGAATAAATAATTCGGGTCTTTCAGCTATATTATTTGCTCATTATGAATTGTTAAAAACGTTCATCTTAAAGATAAATTACAAGTGACTTTCTTTATGAAAGTTTTCTAAATTTTGCATTTGTAGTTATACATTAAATAATTTTTTTTATGGGATAGGAAGGCAAACGAGCAGGCGTGTCACCTGATGGAAAGCAATAAACGCCGCCCATAGACTTCTGCAGCGCCAACGTTTAAGGAAAGTGTTATTATGGTTGTGGGAATAGAAACAGGAGGGGAAGAGGAAGTGAGGAGGATATGGGCCTCCGGAACTCGGCTGCTCACCGTACGAAGCGCGGTAGGTAAGCTACCACTCAAACGCCGATTTTATATGGGAGTGTGTTACTTCCCCGGCCGAACCGATCCATTCATGCTGCAGATAAATATTATGCCATTCTTGACAAAGTATCCGTCTGCAGTGTGGTTCTAGGTTGGTATTAAAGACCATGACGAAGAGATATTTAAATTTCAAAAAATTGTTACACGAAAACGAAAACACATTTAATGAAAAATAAAATTATATATTGGTTCAGCGGCTCAGTTGCCCCTATCAATGGCAATGATTATGGCATCCATTTGGGATAAATATATGTATGGCGTTCAGGTATTTATTTCGAGTATGGATTTTCCGCGAATACGGTTTGTGGAAGCATATTATTATTCATTCCTCCAGAAATGGGATCGCACCGATATCGCAGACATATGTACTCGTACATATATTACAAAAACTTTATATGTGACCGAATATTTATGGCACTTACGAACACATGCCAGAACCATCAGCAAGGTTGTCATAATCGGACACTATCTTTAGTGCGAATAAAAAACATTTTAACTAAGTAAATGGGTTAGCAAAAATCGGGTAACTCGAGGTTTTTATTTTTTTACTCGTTTTTTTTAGTATGAAACTAACAAATAGCTCTAGATTGTACGAAATATTTTTAATTTTAATATAAACGAATTAGTTTTAAGGCATTATTAAAATAAAGAGACCTTTCCTCTGGTCCACGAAAGTAAAACAAAATACAACTTATTAATCACTATAAAGGTGTTAAATGAAATGACTCCATTTAAAATAATTGTGAAAACGAATTAAGCCAATTATCAATTGACGCTGTCAACGGGAAGCTCAAACAGGAAATATGATAAAAGTTATAATTTTTATATGCAATTGAAATCAAAGCTAACTTAATCAAAACATGAACATCTTTATTTAATAAATAGTCTAGTAGTCACTTATTATCGAATTATTTTTTCTTATTTTATCTATTATATAGACGAACGCCAAATGTTAAATATAAATAATGTTAATGCGGTTTTTTTAATAACCGTCGGCTTGTATGAGGAGAATAATGAGTGGAGGAAGCAAGGAAGGTGTGCCGAGATCGTAGCAGATGGAGATGTGTGGTCTCTGCCTATCCCTACGGGAAACAGGCGTGATGATATGTATGTATGTATATTTTTTATAATTTTTAAACATTTTACGTATTTATTCGATTATCACACAACTCGCCACAAAGAAAAATTATATACTGACCTTCTGAATGAGTGGCGATGTTCTCTCTTTTCCACCATGCACTCTGTGGAATCAATTATCTACACAGCGGTATTTCCGAACTGATACGATATTGGAACCTTAAAAAAATAAAAACCTTCGAAAAAAATGTCTACTTTTCTCAAAGGCCGCTTCCGCAATACCTCTGGCGTGCTGATTTCTATGGATGCATGGCGTTGATTGCTTTCCATCAGGCGACGTGCTTGTTTGTTTCTCATAAAATATTTATATTAATAACGTACCAACAGAACAAATATATAATTTTGTAATAAAGTAAATTGAGATAAAATATCCCTTATTTTTTATTTAAAAAGAATTTATGAAGGGTTATCTGTGGATATAAATCATTCAGTGAAGTTAAATAACATAAAGCACGATTTATTGCTTGCTATTGAAACCCAGATGTGTTACGTCCGGTGAAAGACCTAACTTCATCCTTTCCCTTTATCCTATCGTCGAGCAGGTTTCTAATATTTTTAAATAAAATTGATAGTAGATATGACCAATTATGGAGAGAGCTATGCTCGAGGTTTCTCTGGTGGACAGAATTCGAAATGAAGAACTTCGCCGGAGAACCAGAGTCACCGACATTGCTCTTTAAGTTAGCAGACTGAAGTAGCAATGGGCTGGACACGTTTGAGAACCGACAATCGTTGGAGTAGACGAGTGCTGGAGTGGAGACCGAGACTCGGCAAACGTAGTGTGGGACGCAGAGACTGGATGCGTGTAGCCGAAGATCGGGCTAGACGGCGCGCGTTGGGTGAAGCCTATGTCCAGCAGTGGATTGCTGCGGGCTGATATTGATTGATGTTGATGCAGAATTATAATAAACCTAATTTGTTAAAAATGACGGCAACGTCGTTGGCCACCCGTCACGTGCTGATTCTCACGAGAGTGAGAAGCGACTAACAGAGAGCCGTTTCACTACCATGAATGTTAGAGGAAGGATAGATGAAAAGATAGATGAGTATGGAGGAAGCGAGGAAGGTATGCCGGGATCGTAGCGGATGGAGATCTGTGCTCTTTGCCTATTTCTAAGTGAAACAGACGTGATAATATATATGTATGTATGATAATAGATGAGCAGTCAACATTTTCGATTTCCTATCATATTTAGAAGGGTCTTAGTTTGAACGAGATGAATAAAAACTTACTTCACTTCATTTTCCACAAAGGAAATTGCAGAGAAATGCATGAAGCTAGTAAAGAGCTTTGTGAATTCAAATAATTCCTGTTTTCACTCCATTCTGCCTCTCTTTGATAAGCTGTCTAGTCTACATCAACATGTACATTCTTAATTAAAATACTGCGAATGCTCGAAACGAAGTTGTGAGGACTCCGTTTAATTATACAATTCAATTACTTTATTTTTGAAACGTTAATTACATCTACATAAGGAATTCTGCACTCCATTTCATTATTTAATTGTTATGAGTTAATTTGATAGCGGAGTTTAAATCTTTTTGTGGTACTTTTTGTTATTGAAGAGATAAGCGCACGAATAAACGGGATACCTGATGGTATTCATTCGCTGCCGCCCATAAATGTCTTTATTATGAAGTATTCTGCTAATGCATTGTTTACTAGCCTAAGAGTATAAAAGGTTAACACAAGTATTATTTTATGGGATAGGGAGGTAAAGCTAATGTGTCGCCTGATGGAATGCAATCAACGCCGCCCAAAGACATCTACAAAAACAAGTAATCATTATCAACAATCTACAGCAGTCTACCTCCATGAATGAGTGCTAACTATGTGCTTTTCGCAGTTCAATACTCTATCTAGCCAGTGTGGGATACACTACATTTGCCAGAACGCGGCCTCTCTATTGTCTCCGCCCTAACATTCGTCTATTCCAACTATTATCTTTTTTCGACTAATATGGGTAATCCACTTCTATTTAATTGTGGTAGAGATACGGTAGCACGAATGGACTGATCTGACCGGGAAAATATAACCTTCACAGAATATCAGCGTTAAGAGGTAGCATATTACTGTCTTATCGCGTTTCATATAGCGAATGCAGGGATACGGGGGCCCAATTCCTTTTCCCATACCTCATTTCTTTATACCCCAATCATTCATTCCTTCCTTCTCAATTTCTTCCTTCTTCTCTACTCATTACCCAAATCCTTACCCTAAGGTAGGTGACATATCTGTGTTGCCCATAGCACTACAGATGTTTATGGGCAATGGTTGTTGCTTGCCATCAATTAACCCTCTTGCTTACTTACAGAATATCGGTGTTGTCGCATTTCACACGCTGGGTGTAGAGATGCGGGGGCCCAGTTCCTTTCCCCTTCCTTTACTTCCGTATCCCCTCCTATGAATTCCTTATTTCCTAGATTACTTCCCACTACTTCCAATTATTTATATCCTTATTCTAAGTTGGGCGACACATGTGTACTACCATAATAATGCAGATGTTAATGGGTGGTGGTTGTAGCATTTTACTGCATTAACGCGTTTTGTACGGGGAGTCCCATATCCCTTCTCCCTCTCCCATTACATCTTTCTTCCCCTTCCATTATTCACGTCCTTATCACACGTAAGCGACACCGCCGCATTGCCCATAGTAATGCCGATGTTTTCGTGTGATTATTGCTTTCAGCTGATCGACTTTCTCGTTTACCTATCACTTAGCTTAAAAAAGACTGTGATTTTGTTAGCTATCAGAACGAATTTACTAATACGAATATAAACATTGTGGACAAATGTTGCCAGAACATACAAAACAGTAATTACATTTGATTACTGTATATCACGCAACCGTATTGTGGGTAAAAGCTTAAAATTATTAAGGTCGAGGTCATACTAGTAATTTAGTGATTAGATGCAATAAATTGTGACGATATCAATTCAAATAAAGTGAATTGATATCATCACAAATTATATGCATAAAATTTTATACCATTATATTTGTTATTTAGAAAATATAAGCCATCAGATGTTTATAAAAAGTGATAAATTTCTACAAAACGTTAAATACATTCTCTCTTTTTCCTTTCTCTTCTTTGATGGCACTTAATAAAAACTATTATGTCAGTGTCAAGTAAAATACAATAATATCAAGTATTTTGAAAGGTTGGTAGTAGTCAATTTGTCACTTTACATCTTGATAAAATATACCAAGATGAAACTATTCTACCAAAACCTTCTATGCACTTCAAGTCAACATTAAAAGTCACTATACACGCATTTATTTAATAACACTCCACTAGGGCTTACAAAACCGAACTAAAATCTGAATACCGGTATTTGATATTTAAAATTAGAAATATCGGGATACCGGTATTGAAACCGGTATTATTGATAAAAAATTTACTAGTTATATTTTTACTTATCATAGTTGTTATATTGACTTGTTAACAAAAAATATATGTAATCCAATAAATATCGTTCTGAAATGAGTAGATATTATTTATTTTATTACATAAAGAGTGCAAGTAAAAAAAGTACATATTAAATTTATATGTGTAATAAATGTGCCTGATATAGATTTTAATGCAATGAAATTTTTTGTTTATCTTCAAAAAATTTTCATGTAATTAATTAATATTATTCAATTAGATTTATATTGTGCATAAATTCAATTTTTATCAACTAATGTAATACGAAAATACCGGTATTTTACATAAATACCGGTTTTTAATAACGGACCGTCCGGGATCCCGGAATCCCGGTATTGTAAGCCCTACACTCCGCTTATACGCCTTAATCGAACTATATTATATTACATAATACGCCACAGCAATTAAACAACAGAACTGGCAATAAAACAAGTTTATGACGTCACTGATGTAAGTTGCCGGGAGAAGTTCATTTATTTATTTATTAATTTATTCGGCACAAAAACAAGTTACATTCTTGAAAGATTAATATATAATAGGTATAAACATAATAACACACGGACTACTATCGTCCGCCAAAGATATTCCGGAGTGATCGCAGGCTTACAAAAATCAACTTCAAATCTTATCTTTAAATAAATTGTAACAGTTGGTAGATCTTTATTTCGACAGAAATAACTATGAAAATAATAAAATTTTGCAAAAAATGACGATTTTTAGTGAAATATATAATATATTAAATGCTACCATGGAATTAATTCTTAATAGACTTGTGCCTTTTTTGGGCGAGGGCACGAGAGATACAATATTTATTTTGCAAAAACCGCGTCCTAAAAGTTACGTGGGACATACATATGCATACTGCGTTTAAAATACGTCAGCGTGAACGTGAGCTAATTGAATTCGTTTAACATGTAAATGCTGGCGATCTGATATAACAAGGCTTCGTGTATTCACAAAACGGGGCGGCAATTTTTTATTAAAAATTCAATTTAATTTTTATTAAAAAATTTTTGGTTCAATAAAATATTTTGCTTGCAATATTTTCAGCCTTTCATAAATATTATATTACTATATAGTAGTAGATTTGTTATTATACAAAAACTAAAATTGTTAATAATGAAATGTGAAAAATGAGAGGGAAAGACAAGTAGTAAGTAGTTAAGTTTTTTATCCGAGCTCATAAAACGGGGACTAACTCCGAGGCATATGTGTGTATACGTGATATGACGTAAAAGACAATGCATGGAGTGAGGCTTAAAAAGAAGTAAAAGAAGGGGAAAAGAATTAGACCTTCGGATTTTTGAACTCACTATACGACTCGTAATCTGGTATGTGATATTTCATTATACGTGTGTCCCAGTGCTGGACACAGGCCTCACCAATCTTCGGCTTCTCCCGAGGATAGGACATCAATACACCACAACTGTTCAAACTGGATTAGTCTCGAAATAAATATTTGTAGGCCATACATATATTTATTCCTATGGGGAGATTGAACACGTGACCATCAAATTGACCGCTGGCGGCAACCTGACACTGAACCAATTGTTCGACCACCAAATACTCCACGAATACAATAATTTATTGATATTAATGATGAATTATATGAATATTCTGATGAGGAAATGTCAAAGTATACAGCAAGAAATGAGAAAGAGGAATTCAATCAAAATGTAAATGAAGTACCGGAGATATGATCCACTGAGCTTTCGGAGCAAAGCTAATGTGCTCCTGGAATTGCTGGCAATTCAATTTACCTTTGCAGAAAAAATCAAATTGAATTTTATATTATATTTATAATTCTACATTCATTCGTCATGTTATAATGGATTTTAATCGATGATTTATAACATTAATCACATCGTTTTTAGAAGATAATTTATGTACATTTTATTGCATTTTTAATTTATTAGTATTAATATTAAATTTTTTTAATTATGTTTAAAACAAGTAAAAAAACATGTTTCTTTAGTGAGAAAACATTATTTTATACGTTATTATTCTTAGTGGGTCCTTTTAATGCATTTGTACAGTAATTTATTGTGCTTTAACAAATCTATTATAATAAAAATAATTAAAAGTGCGCTGAATTTAGGATTTTTAAGGAATTTGTAGAACTATATACAATTACCAAAACAAAAAAAATTCTTTATGTAATTGAATGAATATTATAATTATGGTAATAATATAATAATGGTAATTTAAATAACTTAATGGTTTTATTTAATCAGCCCCTTTATTTTTTTATAAGCAATATTCAATAAACCAAAACGTATCATCACTTTAACCAGGCAATATTGGTTGTTTTTAATAACAAGTGTAGATATGGTCGACAAACACAAATACTTTTTGTTAAAAGTTGGATTAAAAAAAATTAGACGCCAATGATGAGCAGAAGATTTACTGACGCGAAATGTGATATCCAAGCAAGTTCTCACAGTTGACATGCAACTCATCGAGTAGGAAACTCTTATAGAATGATAGCGATGAAAAAAAAATAGAAAAGCATAAATATTTATTATGTTTGAACTGTGAAATTTAATCGATTAAGTTTTAGAGTCATCTCTAGCTCTATGAATTCTGGAATTCTAATAATAAACACAACCGTAATACTCAAGACAACCCGATCTAATACTAATTATGACACTGATGACTTTGAACTTTATTTCAAATTATATTTATTTTAAGTAACACTTTTTAATCCCTTCTCTTAAAAATATATTTTATTGTATTTTTTAAAGGCATTTAATGTAGTCGAGTTCAGAGATACATCTTATTCACATTTAATTTACATGCTCTTTCACGTCCTTCCATGCATTTTTTGCTTCCTTATTCAGCAATAACGTTAACAAGTTGTTCTTTTTCATTTACATGTAAAATGAACTAACATGATACTAACTACTACCCACGATATTGTCTACCAATAAAGAAACCACGAAATTTTTCCTTTTTAATATGGGTAGTATCTTTTCATTGTTTTTGTTCCCTAATCCGTTAAAAAATGACGGCGACGTGGTTTGCCAGCCGTCACGTTCTGATTCCCACGAGGACGAGAAGCGACGAACGGAGAGCCGTTTCGCTACCATGAATGTGATAGGAAGGATGGATGAGTGTGAAGGAAGGTGTGTCGGAATCGTAGCGCATGGAGATCTGTGGTCTCTGCCTAACCCTACAGGAAGACAGGCGTGATTATATGTATGTATGTATGTAGTATCTTTTCAAAATTGGCCCTCTTGTAGAGATAGACAAACATTGGGAACAAAGGTTATTAATTTTTGTGTAATATAAATAGGAAGGCATATATTATAATATAAAGTTTTAAGATTATTAATGGAGTCAGGCGTTACTTTGCGGAAATCCATCACTATATGGACAGTCAAAAGTTTTACTTAGCTAAAATCCGCGACAAGCAAAACAATAACAGAAAATTAATGTGTGTTTTTCCGTTGGGTTTAGTGGATTTATTTGGAACTTAAACCAAAAACTTACCGAAAATCGGCCATCAACTCTCCACCCACCAACCACTATACACAACGCCAAACACACACTATCACTTTTCCATCTTGTACACGACACGTGTTTCGCCCCAACACGAGGCATCTTCAGGTATAGTAGACTCTACGGAAGACTTTTCGGTTGTCTTCCGTAGAGTCTACTATAACAGAACTTAAATTGTATATATCTTTATGATAATACCACAAAGATATATACAATTTAAGGCTACACGAGTATATACGTGGAAAGAATCGTTATCGAAGGGTATTATTTTCGGCTGTGCTCGTTATGGATGTTCAACATTCGGGGCCGGAATCCAACCCGGGTAACAGATAAATTTAAATGAGGCCACAGAGACCGGTCAATGTTTACTTAGTGCAGCCGAGGGGTCTTTAGTTACAAGCCAATCAAAACAATTAACCAAAACATCACTATGTATATGTCTTTTACCTAAACATTATTATCATATAATTGTTTTGATTTCCGCGTCTTTTCATTTTGGTTTATATTATTTAAATTAACAATTCTATATTTTTTTATTATAGCTATAATAATTTAAATATAGAAAGCTACTATAACTAGCCGAATCTAGCCAGAAATCAGCGCTGTGGTTTAACCACAGCATTATGCTGACTAGTTATTTTATTTTTTTTTATATTTTCAAGCCTACCCCCCGCAGGGGTTAGCAGAGATCATAAAGCTTCATCCGCTACCATTCATCGTAACGAGACGGCTCTCCATTGGTCTCTTCTCGCCCTCGTAAGAATCAGGATGTCGTCACGTCGTAAGAATCACGTTGCCGTCATTTTTTTTGCTACTGCAGTTAATTATGGTTTTAGTTGATGTTATATAATATGTTACAAAAATTAGCACTGTATTGTGGTAGCGAAATGAAGCATTTTTTATTTCTAATAACTTTATATCTGCAAGTTACACATAATTGACTTAATGGCGTTTCCAGTTAATAGTCTCCAGTACTATTCTCGCATAGAAATAAATATATGTTTGGCCTATAGGTATTTATCCCAAGACTGGGTTCCCCGTTGCCGCCTTGAGTAAGCGCGGTGGGGTTAATGCCGTTAATGTTCATTCTTCCAGAACTTTTGAACTCCTTGCTCAGCAGTGAGACGTATATGGGCTGTGAATTTTTTTTTATAATAATAAATAGTCTTTACAAAAATACTAAAGTATTATTTATAAAATTAAAAATAATTTTTATAATACTATAGTCAATGATATAAAACCCGTTTGCCTCGGCGGCTTACTAAGTTCATCTCTTACTCGAACTAACCTAAAATAGTACGTACCAACCATAGTTTCGAGATTGTCTAAAAATTATATTGACATAAGCGACTTATATTTATATATAGCGATGGATAGTTTCAGTTCTAGCATTTCTTCTTATAATAATGAAATTTAAAACTGCATTACCTGTAAGTTTTAGTTTATTTTATTCTCATAACTATTTGTTAATAAACTATTAAAAATTGAAATTCTGAATTCTATGCACATGCTGAGGCACCTAAAGGTTGTTTTTTTTTCATTTTAGTATCATTTTCAACCAATTTGTTATTTTTGTGCACTTTATCAATGTGTGTCCTTAATAAATAAATAAGCACGAAATATTAAAATTTTAATTTCATGTTTCACATAGTATGCTATTTGAAACACGAAATTAAAATGTTATAAATACACATAAAATAAATTCATTTGAACGTGTCGACCAACACTTACAGTTTTCTTTAAGGAACTGGCAAGATCTGCGTGGACGGTAACGAGTATTTTTTGTAAAAGTAATTTGTCCACGGTACGCTTACTTTGTACTAAAGCGGGTAACACACGAGTTTTATTAATAATAAATTTAATGATTAAATTGATATTTCATCCTACTGAAAAAAAGCGACGACTAAAGATTAAAATATGACCTCTCTATCTGCACCTTGTTCGCATGATACAAAATCCCCGCTTCTCTTGTTATATGGCCATGTTAGGATGGATTCATATCTTTTCGCCTCACTCATAAATCTCGCCTGCTCACCGCCGGGTCACCAAGCTGCCTTCCAAGCATAATAGCTATGAGCAAATCCGCCATGCCTCTTTCAATTTCTTTCACAGCTCATATATGCATGTCCCACTGCTAATCACGGCATTGCCCGCATTATACAAAATCCCCTCTTCTCTTGTTACCTGGCGATGTAAGGATGCATTCATATCTTTTCGCCTCACTCGTAAACTTCGCCTGCTCACCAAGCTGCCTTTCAAGCTTAATACTTATGAACAAATCCGTCATGCCTCTTTTACTTTTTTTCACAGCTCATATATGTATGTCCCATTGCTAATCACGGCATTGCTCGCATGATACAAAATGCCTTCTTCTCTCGTTACCTGGAGATGTAAGGATGCATTCATATCTTTCCGCTTCACTTGTAAACCTCGCCTGCTCATCAAGCTGCCTTCCAAGCATAATGACTATAAGCAAATCCGCCATGTCTCTTTCACAGCTCATATATGTATGCCCCACTGCTAAACACGGGCCTTCTCTTTTCTGGGGGAATGTTATTCTGCCAAGCTGTTTTGGGTCTCAAACTAGCGTAACGAGCACGGGTCCATTTCTCCAGAAATGTGGAGTCTCATGCTCAGCAACATATGCGCTGTCAAGAGAGGTTGAAAAACATGGTTGAATAAAATAATGTTGACTGTAGAATGATAGTTTGTAGCAAGTGTGCACCTTTCCTTAGATAATAATAACCGCGTAATACTTTTTTAGCTCAAATGAATTGACTGGAAAGGCAACTGAATTCAAGCACTGACCAATCACAACTCCGGTGCTACCTCGCGGTATAAAAGATTCTTGTAGTGTTTGCATATAAGGAGAACGGTGTAGTTGTCTGTCGGGGAGTCCGATGTTGCTGAGAAGACCGGCCGTGGCGAGGGGCCGGACCATATCCTCGCTGAATTTGTCACATTCACAAACTGTAGAGCGGCCTCTGCTTCGTGTATTGGCTTGTTAATATTAATCTCTGGTAGTTTAAATTAACCGTATGTATGCGTTAAGATTAGGGACCCTCTTCTATACCGGTACCGGTCGGCAGCATGTTTGACTTCCTTTTGGCAATACTGGAGCACTTTTTAGGCACACGAGCACTGGGTCACCTGACAGTAAGCAACCACCGCCGCTCATGAACATTTTCTTTTTATGGGATAGGAGGGCAAACGAGCAAGTATGTCACATGATCGAAAGCAATCAACGCCGCCCATGGACAACCGCGACACTGCAGGAGTCACGGAAGCGTTGCCGGCCTTTTAGGCATGCCTATACATACATTGTTTTTTGAAGGTTCCACTGTCGTATCCGTTCGGAAAGACCGCCAAGGGTAGCTGGTTCCACAAATTGGTGGCGTGTGGAAAGAAGTTACGTCGCACCGTAGTAGATCGCCACTCAACCAGATGGTGGGGATGAAATTTTCCTTTACGGCGAGTTGTGCGGTTGTGGAATTCGGCGGCTGGAATTATTCCAAACAATTCCTCGGAGCACTCCCCATGATAGAAGCGGTAAAATTGCTAAGAGACATCTCTCCGCAGCGCTAGAGAATCAAGCCCATCGGTGAGATCTTGGTCATCGACGATTCGGATCGCACGACTTTGAATGCGGTCAAATGGAAGAAGTTGATACTGGGGAGCCCCGGCCCAGAGGTGAGAACAGTACTCCATGTGTGGCCTGACTTGTGCCTTGTACAGTTGGAGGCAATGACCAGATGTAAAATACTGTCTCGCTCTGCTGAGCACACCCAGCTTTTCGAGGCCAGCTTGGCCTTTTCTTCCAGATGGCCGAGGAACTGGACGTCATGCGATATGTCAACGCCAAGGATTCCAAAATACGGCTTAAGATTAAGGGGAGTGTCTCCAAAGCGAGGAGATACGACAAAGGGAATTTTTGGTAGAAAACGCGCAAACTTGTGTCTTTTTGGAGTTGAATTCGATTAGGGTACGCTGGCCCCAATTTGCAGTACTATAAACACTATAGGTACATGCGTCACCTACTTTAGGAAGTTAGATGCAAGGAGAAGAAGTAAGTAATGGGAGAAGGAGAAAGAAACAAAGAAAAGGGAAAAGAACACTTAGATCGCATACTTCATTAATTGATTTAATACGTTTATTTTATTGTAAAATAAATAATATAGGAAAATAAAATAATGTTAGCTATGCCATTATTATTAAAATATAATTTAAAATACTGATAAGACAAATACAATGCCAATGTTATCGAAAAAATTCTTGACAAATCCATAAAATAGAGGAGACAAATAAAAATTAAATTATTACGGTACAAAAATGGTTTTGAAATGCCAACATATTGCATTTTTAATATTCATATTTTCTGTTATTGGTTTTAAAAATGCATTAGAATTACGCGTGTTTGGAGGTGGAATTCTCCGTCATGAAGTCCATAAATATTTAGTGAATATTGAATTTCTTCGTGAAATTCGATCGAAGTCTAAACTTGAAGCCCTATGCAGCGGATCTATTATAAGTGAATCATGGATTATCACTTCAGCACATTGCATCAAAAATAATATTTATGCAACTGTCTATCACTATTCCGAACGTCACTTACGACGTATAGGTAAAGTAAAAAAGCATAATCAATATATCCATCCAGATTTCAGACCACAAGAAAACTGTACTTCAAACAGAGAGACAGACATTGCATTACTTAAAGTAGACTCGCCTATAGAATTCAATGCATACACGAACTGTATAAAACTATCTCGAAACATGCCAAAGATTGGTCATTCGGGTATTATTGCTGGTTATGGACAAGTTGATCTATACGAAAGTGCACCTAGCGAAGGTTTTGTAATAATAAATGAATGCCCTTATCTAAGAACTACTGCTATATGCAGCAAAGGTTCTGTCAGAGCTGGCTACGGTGATTCCGGTGGACCACTAATTTGGCAAGGTAGTTTAGTAGGCGTCACTTCAGCTAGTTGTGATGACGCTGAAGTAAATAGTATGTGTCTTACTGTTTACACTAGTATAGCTGCGAATTTAGATTGGATATTGACAGTGGCGGATTAACCAGCAGACTGACTAGGTTGGAGCCTTGTAGATTTTTTTTGACTTATTTTTAGATTATTTTTGTCTTACAGAAATAAAATTATTAAGGTATTGCAAATATTTTTTTGTCAAAAAAAAAATGTAAATAATATGATTGTGAACTATAAAAGTTACCGAATTGTAGAGGTGAGTAGGCGCGCTAAAATTTAAATAGCCTATTGGCAGCAAATTTATAAATTATCAAATTATTAGTACATATTATATTTGACTTCGTTTATATATTAAATAAAACGCTAATTATGAAATTTGTTTTATATGTATATGTAAGATATATCGATTGATTTCTGACGTCCAAACAGGTTAGATTTTGCAAATTTTCTATCTATTTCTACATCAATAAATTTATTCATTACTAAAGAGATTATTTTATTGACTTTGACTTTCGTGACATAAATTTGAAACAATTCTTTTCAGCCGTTTTATATTTTATTAGAGAAAACGATTTAATAGTAACAGATAATAGTCCGATTGAGCTGGCTTGATCTGAAAAGTACATAAATAGTTTTTCTATGTTACTGCTTATATAAAGTGTAAAGGTTATTAGGTGAACCGTAATTCTCTCTTCCCCTTCAATTATTTCCACCTTCATTTTCAATTATATTTAGTTTCAAGGTAAGTATACTCCCATTAAGCATAGTGGTAGAGCCAAGCTGCAGACGAATACTTAGTCAAGAATGACATAATGTTGCATGAATGGGCCGGCTCGCCCGGGGAAGTACCACATTCCCGCAGAAAATCGGCGTCTGAGTGATAGCTTAGTTACCGCGCTTCGTATGGTGAGCGGCTGAGTTCCAGAGGCCCAACCACGTCTCCTCCCGCTTCCCTCCCCATCACCCTTCGTCCCTCCCCCTTCCCACCTCTTCCCACCTCTACCCTCTCCTATCACTCTCTTAATGACACTTCCCTTAAAGGTCAACAACGCTTTCGCACTACCTATGGCGCTGCGGATGTCTATGGGCGGCATTTATTGCTTTCCATCAGGTGACACGCCTGCTCAAATGAGTAGAGGAAAGTAAACGCTTTTCTATCCCATAAAAAAATTACCATCAAGTCATTTCCTCTTTCGTTTGCCTATGTATTTCATAAAGAAAAGGTTTATGGGTATGTGACACGTGATTTATGATACTTTTTACAATCAAACAATAAACAATTCTTAAATTTACTGAACAGGGAACTCACGGAAAACAGTTCGTATAAAAGAATAATGTATGATGGAATAAACTGAATAACAATATAATTAAAGCACTTTAGAGCGCTTGTTTAAATTCAAACTATTGTTCATAATAAAGGAAAGGAAACTACAATACTGTGTTCTCGACCGTTGTGTTTGACATTGTTTCTGAAGTTTCCTTAGTCTTGTGTTAATGTTTGCTTAGAGTAATTCTCAAAGATGTGTCCCAGTTACTAATTGTTATTATAGGGACAAGCAAGTTAATGAAAGCGAGAGAAAGGTCCATTGTCCCTGCGACTCTAACTTGATAAACAACATTAATTCCACATAACCTAAGCTTATGATTAAGCCTAATTTGTTTTAATAGCTTTGGTTTTGGTTTTAAAATTAAAAAGATGTATGCGTCTCATTATTGGACGCAGACGCTCATGCCAGACTAAATATCTGACTTAATTTTTTCTTTTAGACACATAGGTATATGGATAAGGCGATGAATAATGAGAGAGGAAAGGGATTCTCTCTGCGTATGATATCGAATTTATTACAGAGAATCTCCATCACCCGGGTTTCTGGCTGTCTACCATGATGCGATTACCTATGTCTGCAGGAACGGACATTTAGCCCACCGCGTTTGTCCAATATGGATTGGCGGATTAAGATGGCAGACTCATAAAAATAAGTTTAGAACGTACATATTATTTATTCTGGTGCGGAGATCGAATCGGTGATCGTTGATTCCGTAGGCGCTGCGCTGCAACTGAGCCATTTGGTCGTTGACCTTTAAGTTAATAAGGGAAAGATATTGTATAGGTACTCAAACAAAATATATTATATATATTCGTCAGCCTAATATTTTAATATATTATAATAATTATAGATTATTTTATAAAAAATAATCTATTGTATATATGTAATAATTATTCTGGAAAAATTGAAAACAAACATCTTGCAACTGCGAGCCGTAACATTCAACCTAGTTTTTATATAGAATGTTACGTACGGTAACATGTTACGTCAAATCACGTAATTGATACAATCGTATACTTAGCTGTTGCACAGCGATGATATAGCATCAAGCTAAACTGGTAAAATATATTGAATTTATTTTATATATATCTTTTTTATGGAGGTTGTATCTAAAGAAAATATGGATAGAGGCCAATAAGATCGACAGAGGCCGATTTTTACCAGTGAACTAGAGTGGGCTGGTGATCATCATGATGAATGTGTTCAAAATAAGTAACAAAATAAATATTGTTGTATGGTAAAAGCTATATATGGATAGTATTGTATTCGGAGTAAAAGGGCGCAGTGGCTAAAAGTGCTAAAAGTTCTCAGAGGAGATTAAGCGGAAGAGCTTGGTTAATAGAACTAACTGAGCTTAGCATGCCGTCTTGTGTTAGCACCTATGGAGCGCAGTGCGGTTCGTATTGTGTTTTTAAAGCAAAAAATTAAAAAAACTTTAAATTTCGTATTATTTTTGTTCAAGGGAAAAATTTGTGATGCTTTTGTTATTGTTGTTTGCGAAGTAAGTTTGGTTTAATTATTTTATACGGTTTAAAAACGATAAAATTTAAAATAACCTTCCTTTTATGGTTAACCTAACTTTTATGGTTTTTAAAATAGTGAGTATTGTTTAGTTTATAGGTAAAACGGGGTAAAAAAAGTACGGGGGTAATAGTACGCCCGAAACGTTATTCCAAATGCACGTTTCTAATGATACTTTTATTTTAATAGGTATATTCAGGGCCGTCTTAAGCATATTCCGCGCCGGGGTGTGGGTAATCAGCCCGCGCCCCTGTTGTAAAAAAACGCAATATAATTTTAATCTTTTATTTATTAATTTTTTAAGTAGTATAGTAGACTCTACAGTAGACAACCGAAAAGTGTCTACCGTAGAGTCTACTATACCTGAAGATGCCTCGTGTTGGGGCGAAACACGTGTCGTTTACAAGATGGAAAAGTGATAATGTGTGTTTGGTGTTGTGTGTAGTGGTTGATGGGTGGAGAGTTGATGGCCGATTTTCGGTAAGTTTTTGGTTTAAGTTCCAAATAAATCCACTAAACCCAACGGAAAAAACACACATTATTAATTTTCTGTTATTGTTTTGCTTGTCGCGTATCTTGGCTAAGTAAAACTTTTGACTGTCCATATAGTGATGGATTTCCGCAAAGTAACGCCTGACTCCATTAATAATTGTACCATTTTACAATCCTGATTAAATGCGCCTATTTTTAATTGCACTTGCCAAGGCACTCTAGTACTTTTTTTTTAAGGAGGGCTGTCTTTTTTTCTTTCAAAGTCGACAAATTTTGAAAATTTTAAATTCATAATTTAACAAATAGTCTTAATTCTAGGAAACTTGGGGCAATTGTGTCATTATTTTTACTGTGATTCTAGAAATGTTATTTAGGGTTACGGTTCCAAAGTTTAAATAAACAAAAATAATAAAAATTAACCACAATAACCGAAAAATGGTTACAGTTTGACAAAATTTCTAGGTTTTTCTTAAATGCTCATAATTTTCAAACTGCATGGGATAGATTTTTGTCTGATTTTTCTCATGATGGTTACAATCAATCCTATCACCCCCGTTTCGGCTTGATGTTGAATTCTGGGACATTTTGTATAAAGTGCATAAAGGTATTTTAATAACTTAATAGTTTCTGATTATAAAGCAAACAAAAAATAGTGCGCCATTTTACACCGCATGACTCACTCTATAATTTGTTATAATGGATAAATAAAAGACCTTGTATAGGTTGAGGCTCCGTTTTAGGTATCAAATAACTAATTACATGTTCCATTGTTACAAACAAGTTATTTCCGTACTAAAATCGTGTGCTAACCTTATCCACTAACCTTAGATATATGCATTGTATTCAAATATTTATATATTTAAAACTTTTTCATTATGTATTCAAGATTATATAAGACTAAACAGCAATCGCTCGTGGAATGGCCGTGGATTCGGTTTCATAATTTCAAACACAACTGTTATAAGCTTAGTTGAAATGGCTCACAAGAATTCTAGAAATATTGTAAGCGAATTGAATTAGCTCTTACAACATGCTCATATTTATTGATTGCTTGGTCTATCTATCGTATTTAGTAGAACAATGTGTTTAGTTGAATTGCAAAACCTATACGTTCTCTCTCACGCGATAAAAACTAAGTAGTGACGTACCAAATACATAGCCTTATATATTAAATTTTTCAATAACTATATAATAGTATTTGATAAGTTCTATCAACGGTATAGTTTACTATGTATGCACCTGTTATCAAATGATTTCGACACAGAGATATTTGTTTAAGTCCTAATAAGACAGGATTATATGACAAACATAAATTATTGTATTAAAAATAACAAGAAGTAAGTAGCGAAAAGTAAGTAAAAAGTCACAAACTATAGGGGATTATTATTACAAAATTTTCGAATTTGGAATTAATTTTTTTTCATACCCAAACTCTTTATTAAGTTCCAGTAATATAGTTTGGCTATTAAAACCTCATTAGAACTAAATTATTACCAATAATGTAGAAAAATCAAAACCCCCCGTTTTTTGCAAAGAAGTGTATTAATTTATGTTATTATTGATATAAAAAAAATCAAATCCAAAGTTTGCGGCTGCCTTTATTTTTTTTTACATCTTTATCATTGCCTTTTCCTTTAGTTGGTCTGTGCTCTCTTTTCTTGGTCTTCGTCTTCTTCAAGATATTCAAAATAAAATTGCCATGACGTACCAAATACCTAGCGATATTTCTCCTACTATTATTATATAACTAAATCTAAACCCACTATTAGATTACGTGCCGTTTCCATATAAGGAAAAAACACTTCAAATTTGGCCATGTATCGCTTACAATAGGATGAATTTTTTTATATATCCTAGAGTTAGGCACAGAGCTCACATTTTTTTTTAGGAGAAATATATATTGAACTCATCCGGCTTTTCCAAAGTATATTGGCGAGACATCTAGACTCTGAATAAATACTACAGGCAATATATACGTATGTATATGTAGCTTAACGCGGAAATTGAATCCGCAGTCGTTGACTTCGAAAGCAATAACTTTGCTACGGAGCCAATTAGTATAATCTTACTCAATTTATGTCAGCAATAAGAATACTTCTGTAGGATGAGAGTATTGTAATGCTTTCTCATACATAATTTTATTAGGTAAATGGAAGTTAATGAAAGCTCAAAGCCACTTTCGACATTTAAATGTAATGCGGTTCGTTTAATGTGAATTTGTCGTGGTTATACAATGCTGTATCATGGTTTTCACATTCGTTTATTGTGCTTTGGCTTGCCGAGAAAATTGTGACATTCAGTTTTAAGACTTTGTAGGACTAACAGTGGCGTTATTTAATTTTAAATATATTAGAATATTCTTTAGAATGTTTGCAAATCTTAAAAATATATTTATTATTCTCGTGTTGTCCAATTGCATTGAAGTTAACTTGGGTAGAGGTAAGCGTTTTCCTTTTATTGCACAACATTTTCTTTTGAAATTTAAATAATGTAAATGTTTAGACAAAATATTGAAATGTATGTAACATTTGCGGTTCCATAAGTTTTAATGTATTTTTATTTTTTCGTGATAAAATAACTTCAAAAGTGATGTGTGTTCCCGACTCAGACTAAGGTCAATCCGTTTCTTTCCGGTGGTGTCTGTCTGTATGTTTATTTATTAAAAACCTACTAAGCGTTGGGATAATCTCAACAAATGTTAGAAAAGTAAGTCAGTTATAAGTATGCTATAAAAAAAGGGATTATACATAGCATAGACACATGACTGGTACCTAAAACACGCAAATAACAAGGAGAAACACCCAGACTCAGCAGTGTTAGCGTATATATATATATATATATATATATATATATATATATATATATATATATATATATATATATATATATATATATATATATATATATATATATATATATATATATATATATATATATATATATATATATATATATATTACAACAAACCTACAGTATTTGGCGAAAGTTTTACCACCACGCTATTTGGGTAATCATGAAAAAGTTGTTGGGGTATGGATAGGAATTTGGTTTAATGTTAATGCTTGTTACAGTCAGCAACCCTTTATTGTTTCGAATTACACGGATATATGCTTACAAATGTTATGTGAATATTAAAGGCTAAAATGTTAAATTATTAATGTTAAAATGTTAAATGTTGTTAGAATGCACCCGGACGCATACCAAAGGTGCACTGATTTGTTAATTATTTGAACATATTTGTACATTCTATGTAACATAGGTCACCGCCCGGTGCGATTCATGTGTTCGATGTCAGCATTACATCGAACAAAAGTAATCATCTATTACTGGCCAGCATGGTATGTTCAGTTTTCATACGTCCGGCGTTAGTAATGATCTTTTGATATAAAGATGAGAGAGAGAGAGGCAAAAGTAATGATCTTTTCATATAAAGATATTCCATATAAGTTATCCATGGATGATACCAATATCAAAAGCGTTGCAGATGTGCAGCCAACCTAAAAAGGATAATGGGTACTGAAAGTAGTAAAATAAGGAATGGGTGTGAAAGACGGAGAAATATTTGTACTTTGATTTTCGATGACTAATGGAACCAGGCGTTACATAGCGGAAATCCATTACTATGTGGACAGTCATTCACCCGATTTAAACGCGCGCCCGAAAAGACGACGCCCGCGTAACGTGTTACACGATCCGGACGACGAAACAGCGTCATTCGGATCCACTCACGACACCAACACTCACACGCACCCCGGCCCTAGCCGAGCACGTAGAGTAGGGAACACTTCTACACCGGCCGCTTACACGAGATTCTCTCACGTACCCGGTCGGTTTTCACCCCCTAGACCTTAGGGTCTATGGGACTAATAGGGACTATAGTTACTAAAGTTCAACCTCCCCTACATGTTTAACGTAGAATCATGACGAGTTTAAAATCAGCACACACACATATGTGTACCTCCGACACGGCATCAGGCCGATGGAGTCTGCGATTTGCGCAGATTCCCAATTATACTTTACTAGCCCGCGGGCTGAAAGCCCGCGGGCCCTGAATACGATAAAGCTGTTAAAGCCAATAGGCTACCAGCATTAACATCTTCGAATCAATCTGTGGACAGTCAGAACTTTTACTTAGCTGAGATCCGCGACAAGCAAACAAAAATAGAAAATTAATAATGCGTGTTCCCCTTACTTTACATAGTTAACTGTAGAGTCTACCCTGTTGATGCCTCGTGTGGAGGCGAAACACGTGTCGTTTGCAAGGTGGAAAAGTGGTAGTGTGTGTTTGGTATTGTGGATGGTGGTTGGTAGGCGGAGAGTTGCTAACGTCCGTTTTTCGGTAAAATTTAGTTTAGGTTCCCTGTAGATCCACTTCATCTAGAAGGGGAACAGACATTGTTTTTTTTGTTTGCTTGTCGCGGATCTTAGCTAAGTAAAAGTTCTGACTGTCCACTTTGATTTTCATCGCTCACCCAACAAGATTTAGATACCTAAAATATTTAAACACTCAAAAAGCATTTAAGATAATAGAACGCTATTAATACTTCTGCAATGCCTATGGCAATGCGGATGTCTGTGACTGGTATTGATTGCTCTTTGTCAGGTGACATGCCTGCTCGTTTACCTTCCTATCACATAAAAATAAATAAATAAGTAAAATAATACTTAGAAGTGAATGGGTTTACATGGAGAGTGTGGTACTTTCAGCGACAAATCACCTTATTCAAGCTGCAGATAATATAAATATTGTTTAACGAATATGCAAAATGTTGTTTGTATTATTTTAATGTGTTGAAATATTTTTTACGGAATTGAAAGATAATCATACAAGCGGGTCAAGTGATGTTATGCTACTGGAGTTGGAGAAGAAGAAAATAATGGGAGAGAAAGAAAGAAATAAAGGAAGAGGAAAGGAATTGAACTCATCGCACGAAACACAGTTAACACATTAAATGTTACAACTTTACCTCGATATTTGAGAGTATGTGGTATTTCCTCAGTCGAAACGGTTCATTTCGGTTACCATGACTGCCACTATAACATATCAACAACGACTATTTTCATATTAACTACGTAACTAATCCTCTAATGAAACATGATTTTGACGTACATTCAGAATATATATAGACATATCATCACGCCTTCTCCGTCTCACGTCTCACGTCTCCTTGTAAGGTTAGGCTCACAGATCTCCCTCCGCTACGATCCCAACATACCTTCCTTGCTTCCTTCACACTCATCCATCCTTCCTCTCACATTCATCGTAGCGATACGGCTCTCAGTTGATCGCTATTCGCGCTCGTGGGAATCAGGACGTGACAGGTGGTGAACCACGTCGCCGTCGTTTTTAAACGAATTAGGTATATTAAGATTCGTCATAGTGAATCCCACGAGCCGCAAGGGAGGATGGAGGTCGGCCCCAGCAGAGCCCCGCATGTTGAGGTAAGGCACTATAATACCCGGGGGAGACTTAGTCGCAAGCATGCCCACCGTCCCTATCCCGGGACGGTAGGCATGCTTACGACTAAGTTCGCCCCTAGCCACGCATCCTTTGGCACGGCAGACTGTGGATCAGCGGACAGGAAGGAAAAAGGATAGAGAAGAAAGGAAAAGGCAGGGGAAAGAAAAGATGGATTTAGACAGGATGATAGGGATGTGATACTACCGCAACGGAAGACGAGGATTGATACGGTAGTAGCTCGAGATGCCGGGGTCGCGTACCCGTGTACCAATACAATAAATACTGGACAAGCGGCTAGGCAAAGGTACTCCCTGACCATGGCCATTCAGAATAAAAAGTTTAATTTTTAATATACGCTGTTCATTTACTCCAATAAATAAACACATAATTTAAATGTTTCGTCCTAAAGAAGCACTCAAGATAACAGTAACTTGCACGCACAAGAACGATAAGTTATCTCATACGCGTAAATAACTCATAAATATGTTCCCTCGCGAAACTTTCAATATCTGTCGGAACTCTGAAACGTTAGCTTATGAAAGTCATAAATAACTGTGAGACAGAGACTACGGCTGTTCACACATGTTTTCTTTTCCTATCATAAATAAAAAAGGTCATTATGTCGTGTCTTTCCGTGTTAACATTTAATATTATACATTTATATGATACATTCTTACATAAACAATGATTTTTATAATGTCACATTTGTTGTAAATACTGATAAGCCATCGATCATCAAAGGACAGTCCACTGTTGGAGAAAGACCACAGACGCCACAGCCCGATCTTCGGCTTACTATATTACTTCTGTGTAACGACTTCATCTGTATGACGATTGCAATTAATTCAGATTTTTATGCGCTTCAAATTATTCTTTTAGTATATTAATAAAATCCAAATCGCCTTAGACAAGTTTTTGTATCTTATAAAAATAAGTAAGAAATATTTCTTTTAAAGTTTATCTTCGTTGTAAACTTGCTCTGATTAAAATAAATATTTCCAAGTTCTAAAAAGAATTTTATAAATACTAGCCACTCATTTTCATAACTGATTTAACAAAGTATTCGTGGGACATACTATGTACATATATAGACTGTAAATTAAAACAAATTTTACATTTCACTTAATTCGAACTTAGAGCCCTTAGCTCAGTAATCAAACAAACAGTACAGCTAACACTTAACTAACAACAAGAATATATTTCCTTTCCATCTGTCGAAGATTACATATCGAATTGCCTCATAAGTTAAACGCGGCGGGGCATGCGAGGCATCTAATCTGACAGTTGCAGTACAGAGATAGCAATGCCGATGACGTCTCGCGGACGTTAACAACGCGCCTTGTATACGCGATTACTTTCGGTCTCGAGACTATTCAGTTCAAGTGACCTTGATAAGCGTTCCGTGTACCTGCTTAATTATTTTTATTCTGTGCCGTGACTTGTTCGACCAATCCATTTAATTCGAATTTTCAATTTAAAAATCATTAGATAATTAAATATATAAATATTATATATAAATATAATAAATATTTATTTATTATTCTTTATATAAATTCATAAAAATTCTTTGGCAATATTATTTTTAATTATTTTCTATACGTATTGTAAAGATTAAATAAAAGAAAAAATTGTTTTTCAATATTTTCATAGATTCAGTCAATATAATAATAAAACTTTTCTATAAAATACATAAGTTAAATATACTTTCCCTGAAACATAAAAGAATCGTAAGAAGAGAACGGTAAGATGATGATGAGAGGGAAACAAAGATCGTAAGAGAAGTCCTAAAATTTTGAAATCGCTTCAAATAAAATAGCTTTCAAAAACCGAGGCGTTTATGTTAAATAAAAATTTTGTGATATATTATAATATAATAACTGTGTAACACAATTATGCAAGAAGTATAATTTGCGTTAATAAACTAAATTCTTTTGTGTTTAGAAATCTGAGTTTGCCCTGAAGATTAAAGCAGGTATTGAGTCATGGACGGTCATTTATTAATGCAGTGAAGTTATTATGGTTATTATCATTATGAAACAAACCCCCGACCAGGTTGTGAATGTTTTAAACGGTCAGTTTTAATTGACCATCCAAGTAAGGTCGTTGTGCTTAAACAAAATTTAAAAAATGAATTAATATTTAAGTGTAATAAATCAGTTTTTTGTGTAGAAAATCCATGAGAAAATATATCAAAGCATGGAGTTGACGAAAGTATTATTTATTTTGATAGTTCTAACATTTCTAGTGTTGAATTGTGTCCTAGAAGGGTCAAGTGAGGAAAGCCCGTTCGAACTCCCCGTGCAACTAGTCGGATTCCCTTTCATTGTTTTGGCTGTTAGAGTTACCAATTTTATGAAAAAACTTTCCTATGCTTTTAGCCCAGGTATAGTATAATATAGTTTCATATTACTTTCACAATTTAAAATTCTATAAATATTTTATACTAGCTTTTGCCCGCGGCTTCTGGAATTTGGTCTGTTACATTATGTTTCGTGACGGATCATTTTAAATAAATATATAATTTTTTACTTAATAGTAAATTAAATAAAATCATTACAAATTGTAGCCTATATGTTATTCCGATATATAACCTATATTACTGTAAAGTTTCATCCAAATACGTCCAGTAGTTTTTTCGTGAAAGAGTAATAAACATACATCCATACTCACAAACTTTTGCATTTATAATATTAGTAGGATATTTTTAAAGAAGATTAGATATGTTTGTTTCTATTACTAGAATAAAGCTTTTGCTCGGGAAATGGTTCACATCAGTAGTCTAATGGAAGATATGAACTCAATTTCACAGATCTATAGCAGGATCTTTAACAACTGAGCTATTGCTGTGTTTTAATAAACGATGCGTCAAGAATGCATGAAAATATTTCATAATGTATTTTTCAAAGTACAAATGTATAGTTATACTATAGCAATAATTCATTTGTATGAGTTATTACTATTATTCAAATAAGTTGAAAACAAATGTTGGAAATGTCTTCCAATTGAAATTATATGCCATATTCTCCAATAGGTATCTTTACATTAATAACAAGGTTACTTTTGTGACGATGGTATAAATTCAACTAATCACTCGATTATTTACTTCACTACAAGTATATGTATTTCAACACTATGAAATAATGATTTTTACTGAAATTTTTAACAGGTTCGTCTCAAAAGTGTCAGTTTTAATACTATATTATATACAGTATAATATATATTATGACCTTGCATTCATTTATTTATAAGTGACTGGTCTAAGCTACGATATCTTAATTTTATTAAATAATTATTAGTGGAGTGTTATAGATAGTAATATAACGCAATAAACTGGTCATACCGCAATAAAGTTTTTTGTATCTAAACTCAATTATAAATAAGTAGGAAATATTTATTTTAAAGTTAACATTACATTAACTTGCTTTGATTAAAATAAATAATTCTAAAATTTAAAAAGGGTTGTAAACATAATGGCCACTCATTTTCATAACTGGTTTAACAAAGTATTTGATTATATTATTCGATTTGAAAATATTAATCACGATTTTTTATTTTGTATTTTTTAGGGAATAACAATATCTTAAAGATATTGTTATTCCCTAAAAAATACAAAATTCATACATTACTAAAATTCTTGTACACTGTTCCAACCAATGTAAACTGGTGCTTGTATTAGGCAAATATAAATTACGCCAATAGTCCACTGATAAGTGGAATCGAACCCACAACTAGACTGTAAACGCAAGGTTTGCCCATTGAGCTATTGTCATTTAAAATAATCTACAATATATAAGTTGATGACAATTTTAAAAGAGTTCAAATGTCATTTAAAAAAGTTTTTCTTTAAGGAAACATGTTTAAGTTAGTCTTGTAACTTAAGGATAATGCAATCGTTTAGCAGTGTAGAACTATTGCATTAAAGAATGTGTCAGCATTGAATATTTAAATAGGCAGGATTATATAATATGTTTGTAATAAATATTATATGGATTCATAAGCCGGAGGCACATTTGCGCCTTACTACTTAACCTTGCAGAGTCTAAAAACAAGTTAAATTGTATTAATGGTATGACATTATAACCAAATATGAAGTAGAATTATCTTCCGTAATGAATATTGTATTTACTATTACGCGTCAGTTGACAAACTTTAAAAAAACGCTTCTAGCCCTAATTAGGCTTTCTTGAATCATGGTACCACCATAAACATATGAATGAGAAGAAAATACTCCCAGATTCCCAAAGTATCTGTGGGTCGTACAAATAATATCCTAATACATAAATTGAACTTGTTACCCTTCAGTTTGTGTAGCCTCACTTTGGAAAAAGATGAGTTAATTTTAAAAAGAACTTTAGAATACACAAGACTTTATAGAACAAGGGGTTCTTTATACCCTGGAAAAATTTCATATCCTTACCTGAAAATTGACTACGAATATAGTTGGTGGAAAAAAACTACGCAATAAGTTAAGTAGTGGATTTAGCTCTTATGTAACACAAAGTTTTGTAATTCTTACGAGAAACGAAGATATCTCATATAAAAATTTTTTACCCATGTAATTATATTCTCATTGTGGGAAATATGAAATGTCAGACTCCTTATAAGGATTCCTTATAATAATGGGCAATATTTAATTGCACATCAAAAAATATATGTAAATGTTATCATTATCATAATTTTAATAGTGGTAGAGCCACGCTGCAGACGAATACTTTAACAACAATGCTACAGACAAATATTATGTATATTTGTCTGTAGCAGGAATGGGACGGCTCGCCCGGGGAAGTACCACACTCCCGCAGAAAACCGGCATCTAAATGGTAGATTACCTACCGCGCTGCGGATGTCTATGGGCGGCGTTGATTGCTTTTCATCAGATGACTCGCCTGTTCGTTTGTCTTCCTATCCCATAAAAAATACACCATTAATCAATATTCCTAGACATAGGCTTTCCTTAAATATCTCTAATGAGGTGGGAATCGAATTCGCAACTATAACTCCGAAAGTGGTAGCTTCGCCACTAAGCCAATTGGATCGCTGTTTGGTTACTGGCATGAAATAAACTCAACTTATTTCTTGCTGTGGTGAATAACGCATATCAGTAAACACCAATGGATGGAGAGGAGTATCTTCCTGAGTAAAAAAACCAGTCCGCAATCCTTGCTACAAGCATTCTACTGTAATGTCAATCGTGAGAATTATGGCAACGCCTCTCGCTGTGGTAGAGATCAATCGTGGACTGTTAAGGCTGTATCAATAAATATGTTTCATAGTACTTAAAAACTTCACAGCCTTTAGTAGTTATCCTGTTTTTAAAATAAATTACATTACACGAATATATAAGTAAATGAAAGCTGTACGTAGGAGCTAATAAAATATTAAACTGACGTTTTGTGGCAAGAGTACGGATGCGGATGTGGATAGAAAAGTTCGTAGGGGAAGATCGAGGAGAACGTACAAGACCTCGAACAAATCGCTGATGTTCTCAAGAAAGGCTTGGTCAAAAGTACCCATAACCGACGAACTTGTCAGAAAATGATGTTTTTTATGAGTGTGGATGAAGCAAAACGTTTGTCGGGATTGTAGTAGATGAAGGTCTGTGATCTATGCCTGCCTCTACGGGAAACAGATGTATATATATAATATAGGAATAAAAAGATAAGGAAAGAATTTACTATATAGAAGTTATATTATCTTATAGAGTACGAAAAAGAAATTGAAATACATGGTATCTCTCATTTCAATAACAGTCATGTTTTATTATGTTTGGTATGTCATAAGAGTTAGATTGGCCAACAAAACAGACGTCGGTGTTACGCTCTATGGCAGCCACATATCATTCCAGTTCAATCTTACCCGCACAACAAACTAGTGCAGTTAAAGATCTAAAAGTTGGTGCACGCATTTAAAACAAAAGGAAATATATTATTATATAAAATGTATTATTTTATTGGATATTTAGAACGGATTATAACTTCTCTAACTTCAATTCGATGATTGTTAACTATTACATCATACGGTCGGAATGAATATGTATAAGTAACAAAGATGGTTTGTCGGTAATGTTGTGAAACTAAAGTCTATTTGACGTTTGCATTGTCCCGACAGTGTTCAGTTGTATTGTCAAACAGTGGTTGTACGAAATGGAGTCAAGTTATCTATTGTACTTCACTCTCTTATTCTCAGTGTTTTTAGTTAATTATTTAGACGTTGCAAATGGACAGGAGAGTCCATATGAGTTGCCAGTGCAATTATTCGGCTTTCCCGCAATCGTGGTTACCGTTCGATTTACAAATTTTGTAAAGAAATTAGCTTATTCCCTAAGTCCTGGTAAGTAATGAATTTCACATTTTTCTCTTACGTTTTTCATATACGTAATATATTTTTCTTATTTGTTTCTCATACTTTTCTGGTGAAAAACGAGGAACTCTTTTCCTTCTTATATTCGTAATTTTCGAAAAAGCTAATAGAAATTTACTGCTACATATAATTAAACTTAGCTTGACTTGGCTAAGTTTGGCAGGTAGATTGAAATTATTACACAGGTAGGAGATGCTTCTCATCCATTGGTATTTGATGCATTTCGTTCGAGACTCATGCGTAGAATGGGGTGATTCTATTCTATGTAAGGAACCAAGTGCCAAGTTAATAATACAAGTACTAAGTGATATTCGCATCTTACGATACCCACGGGAAGAGTGAATATTTCCTGCCAGGAAGCACATAGCGACCTAATTGGCTTAGTGATGAAGCTACCACTTTCGAATTGAATTGTCGCGGGTTATTTTCGCATCCAGATAAATAAATGTAGTCTTATGGGTGTTAAAAAAGAACCCAATCTCTGATTTAACATCTATATTATACTTTGTCAATACACCTTGGACATACATGATGGGTAAATGTCCATTACTTCTGAAATGGGGAGGAAAAGAAAGCCAAGCAGTGGAGTCACAACAATACTATGATCTAAGAATCCATCCAACAGTATGTGCTAGTACAAAATTCACGATATAAATAAAGTGTTACATGAAACGCATCCAATGAATCATGACCGTTTCGCACATTCGCCATGACACCAGTTCAATTTATTGCTCCACTTTCATGCAACTGCAGTGTTGTAAATAAATATGTTTTCATGGAATACTAAAGCATTTTTATTGCCTAAAGCTATCATGATGTAAGTAGAATAATGACGGCAATTAGAATGTATGTATATCTTACATCTCACATATAAAATAATATTGTGTAAATATAATACTGTAAAATGTGTTATACAATATATAATATTAGACTATTACATCACAGATGAAATTGAGGAAATTTTATCATTAAGTGTGGCTTTTAGCTTGTTTGGCAATCACCTTATTATTTGTATTCCACGAGCACACACAAGAAATATGTACTTATACAAAATGCATTCCTCCTGCAGCACTTTCATTAATAATCATTAAAGGAATCGCAAGGTAGATTTATTTTGCAGTAGCAGCGGGGATGTACGAGAATATTTTGTTTCAAAATATAGACAAAACTAATTTATTATGTAATCTGGTTACTCCCTGGCCTGGCCTGGCCCTGAAGTATATACAAGTTTAGATTTAGAGCATCCTAAGTGTTCCAAGGCACATTTTGCGAAATGGAAGTGAAACCTGAGGCCTCGCGATTGATAATGGGCCTATAAAGGTAGCGACGATCGGATTACGGATTGAGCCAAGTATTCACGTGACCCCGATGTACATGATGCAAAGGAGAACCCAAGGGGCTTTAGTCGGTGTAAGGAATCCGACATAATTCTCCAGCCGTCCCAGGCTGAAAGGAATCCATTAAGCATTTCCGCTGGGTTTGAAACTGTGTCTAGCTTAAATTCTCCATAATAAATTAATTTTTATACTGCATAGATAGCTCAATTGCGAAAGATTGAGCTTACCATCTAAGCTCCTAGATTCGATTCTGTTTAGCTAGGCTTAGTTAGAATGGTCAACAAACATTCTAGTTATATCAAAACATTTAGTCTCTTTATTTTAAATATGATACATTTTACTCGCATTCTCATATCATCTTAATTTAATATTACATTAATAATGTCCCCATACGCCATGTGTTACATGAGACATGAGACATGTTACATGTTATAACAGTTTAATAACAGAAAGATTCAAAGTTATTACTTAGAGGATAATATGTCATTACTTAGAGTTAGTATAAAATAAGTTATTTGAACATCTTTCACGATAATGCGCGATAAGAAAAACTATCAACCAAAACTCCTAGATAAAATTTATTTATTTTAAAATTGAGTTCCAGTGAATCGGCCCTTATAATGGCCCTAAGTGATAAAATATTGTAACTTTGATACATTTTTAGACATACTCTAATTTATCTTTGGCATCATCATGTGGATAAAGGTTACGACGCGCTCCCTGGCCCGCTCTTTGACTTCACGCATCCAGTTCCTTTCAGCTGTCTTGTTTATTCCATCTAGCTGGAGTCTCGCACTACGTTTGCTAAGCGCGATTTCCACTTAAGCATTCGTCTACTCCAGCGGTTGCTGGCTCTCTGACAAACGTCAACTTACCACTTGAGTTTACCCAATCGGAGAGCTATGTCGATGTCTTTGTCTTTGTCTTTTTTTCTCCGACTGATTTATCTATGTATATTTACATAAAAATATATACATATTTGATTGTAAACTTGGAAAAGCTGTTGTTACATGCTCAGAAAGCTTTTTGATTTACTATTATAACTATTTAACAATAATCCGTAGGAGTTCTAAGGTAGATAAGGTCACTACATGAGTTTTCTGCGTATGAGAATACAAACTATTTGTTTCTATAAAGTAACATTGCAATGCATACTGGGTATCATCTAGTTGTTATATTGAATAAGTGTTGTCACCATTATCTTTATATTAATATAGCCGCAACAGTCCGCTTCTGGAAATAGCCTCCCAGAAAATTAAAGGATTTTGCTTTAATCTTCATTTAGTCGGCAGATTGGCGATCACATATTGATTTTTATTACTCAGGTGTACGGTATTAGTCGGCTATTGTTGTTTGCCTCCATATTCTCCTTTTACGACACCCACGGAGAAAAATGGGGTGCCACTATTTTATTATAACCACACAACAAAAGAATAATGTATTTAACATTTTAAATAATATTCATAGATTAATATTTAAGCCCAAAAATAAATGAAAAGCTCCTGAAATGAAAATTTTACGAATATAATAAATATTTAATATGTTCAGTAAAAATAACGATATCTTTAACATACACTTTTTATATGTTATTTTCACGAAAATGTTATTTTAAAATTTTCCAGCCACATACCGCTCGCGAAATCGTCGTGGTGTAGCATATGAAGGTGCTATGATCGATCCCTTCGACCCTCAAGAGGTAGAGAAGTACATCGTTGGTGAATTCGGCAGTAAAGCTTGCGTGTTTGAGAGGATTTGCGTGCACTACGCCACGCAAGCACAAGCACAGCCAAGGCCGCAGATGGATTGGGCTGATGTTTTTAGGTAAATTATACAAAGATAAAAGAAATTTTTTAAGATAAATTACAAAGGTGTATATGACCAGGTATAGTCGGTTTTTAAACTTGCTCGGGATATCTAGACATAAATAAACAAACGAAATTGTACACATGTCAGATTACTTGATATGAAAAATTTATTGATGACAATTGCAATAAATTCTTGTTATATATTTTTATAATATAATAATAATAATAAAACGTATAATTAACAATAATTAATAATAATAAAACTTATACATAGAAACAGAAAATATTATTAATTTAGTGGTCTGGTATAACTTTATTCAAAGAATCATCCTAAATAAAAAGTTTTATTTGACTATTAGTTTTTAAAATATTTGTCAGGGATAATATTTTGATGAAATTACACAAGTAAAAAAACAAAAGTAATTTAATAATATGTAATGAATTATTGAAGTCGCTTTTTCTAGTAAATTAATGTTACACAGTGGCAAATTGTCGCGTCAGCGTTACCAAACATAAGCGCCCTTGACACATCGGCCCCCAAAGTTTCTATTTAATTTCAAAACTCCCCTTTCAAATTAGTATTTTTAATGTCATTTCAAACGTGAGGCGAATCTGGGTCGCAAGTAAGGCGTTATGGTGTTAAGAATTCGCCGGCATGAGACCAGTGGTCTGCAAGTAGGACGGCCATGTAACAAACTACGTAACTGACTGCTGGCCGGGTCATCGGTGTAATACAGACGGTCACGTAGGCACCCATCCGTAAAATGTTAAATCTTTCTTATTTGATGGTAATTAGGTATAACTATTATGCCAGTGTCATATAAAATACAATAATAATCAAGCATCTTCCAATGTAGTAGTCATTAATAAAATGGTGGCCATTTTACAAAAGCCTTTTATGAACTCTTGCAGTCAACTTAAAAAGTCAAGATGCGCGCCACTAACTATATATCACTCTACTAATACCCCTTAATCGAACTATAATATATGGAAAAATACGCCGCCATATTGAAACAATATAACCTACGATAAAGATTATGAAAATGAAATAAAAAAACGTCTAATTAAAGCTTTATCATTTGCTGTCATTTTTTATGTCACTTAACCACTGGCTATTGTACTCGGCATTGTCTGGATTCCGTTCATATACATTTTCATTGGTGAGTTAATTTAATATAATCGATTTTTTTTGCTAATGTGTTAAATTCTAAGTATGCACAAACATATATATGTATAAGTGAATTTGTTTTCACGCGACCATTTCTATGGATAACAATCACACACCCACTGCACCTATTCTGAATCCCTGCCTGGTGATATCGTTATCAACGTAAGGCTACGAAAGTCCGCTACTGGACATAAAGGCAAGGCTTCTGCAAGGCCTTCGTGTCCCATAAAAAAAGTCTCTTGCAAAGCGCGCCATCTAGCTCGATCTTAGGTTAGACGCGGCCTGTCTCTGTCAACCACCCAGCGTTGATCGTCGCTTCATCTAGCCCGGGGGCGTCCCACAGTATGTCTACTGAGACGCCTACATTTAACTATAGCTAGTCTCACTTATAATGCAGTGAAATTGTTTTTGTTGATTAAGTTGGTAGAAAAAGAAGCCTTGGCTACGTAATATCAGGGAATGGAACGGGATAACGATTGCTTCAGAACTGCTGCATCTCGCGAAGGAATAGGAGAGTTGTGCTGAATTGACTGCCAAAGTTCGCAAGTCGGAGAGGCACTTTGAGAAAAAGAAGATAATTAAAACAAACAGTGATTGTTTAATGGTCGACATTCAACTGTAATTCATTAATTCATTTTTATCTTTTAGAATTTCTTCTCCATATGAAACTTATATATGCCAAATCTCAAACTCCGTGTGCAAAACGTGCTTATAAAGGGGAACAAAGTTTATTTATCACGTATTGATATATTGTTTGTTTTAAAAAATATTTTAGTGTATGGTAGGTTATTGTTGCACTACGATCGACGTCCGAGGCAAGCCGGTATTATGCAACTCCCGCAGCGGACTTTCACTGCTCTCGTGTCGTCAATTCGTTAAATTGAACTTTAATGTTGCGATTTGTAGTCGCTTGTTGACACAATTTAAGTTGTTAACCAAAATTTAAATATTTTGCGAAATAGGCTGATAGATGTGACAATATTGCGGTGCTATAAAGCCTACATTTGTACGCAATTGTGAAAGATTAAGCGACAATTGCAAAGCTTGTGGTTTATATCATTATATTCTAGTTCCGTAAAAGAGGGAGTCTCATTGTTGTTTTTATATGTGATTATAAATAACATTATTTGATATTAATGTCTAAAAGCGATAAGGAAAAACTAAATGGACCAAAATTTATCATGTAAATTTCATATTCTAATAAACCAAAGAGGCCAACCTAGGAATGTTCATATTTTTTCTTGTGGAGGTGTAGGGCCATAAAAACGCTTTATATTTCTTGAGATAGATAGGTAGATAAATTTATTTCCTTCTGCAGTATACATTTTAATCAATGACATATCACATATCAATTCAGTCAAAACCTCCACTCACCGAGCAGAGAAACTGATTTTCTGTCACCTCCCGAACTCCACGGAGATCCGGACCCTCACCTTTATACTCAAACTTTAAGTTTACCTCGAAATATGTTTTAGCGATACAGCCCATCCGTTCGCAATAATTGAATAAACATTATGTAACCTGTAAAGTGAACAGAAAAGCTTAAATTAATTACAAATTTTATTTATTTACTTTACAGACAATACAAGCGATCTCAAGATCACGCCAAAGAGTTTTACTTGCTCAGTGTCTTCCTTGGAGACATCGTTGGATCAACACAACTTTGTCATCAGATTGGCAAAAGGAGGCCTTGTGATGATGAATTACTTGGCAATTAATTTAATTAACCTGCTCAATTTATTAGAAAATTAATAAAGTTAAAACAATGTTTTATTAGTAATTGTCTTAGACTTAAGTTTTAATAAAATGTGATTCAATTAGGTAAACTTGGTTATTATGTTAAAATTTGTAATAGATTAATATTAGGAGAAATAAAGTGGTTAGTATATTTTATGTATATCTTTTTGATATCTGATCGACATTGATCTAGCGTTACCTAAATTACTTTATAGAAAAGGAATAGAATATTATGCTGATGATTTCTGTCATGCTAAATTAATTTAAGGGTTTAGGTTAATTTTTATTAATATTAAAAAAAGGCGAATTCATAAAATTTTTTTGTGTATAAAAATTGCGGTAAAATTATTATTTTTAACTCTTAATTTTCAAATCACCTTATTATAAATTTTATTTAAAGTAGTCGTTATTTGTAGAAATTTTATGTTGCATGGTATTTTTATATATTTTCTTATAAACGGGATATTTTAATGATGTTAATTAAGTTTAGACCAGCTTCAAAGTAAAATATTTGGAGTATTTACTTTTTCAAATCTATTATATATAATATGACAAACTTTGGACACTTCTATGCTGTCCTAAAAAATACAAACCAATATTATCTATACAAATAAATATCCAATAAAATTTCTTTGTTTTTTTTCTTTATAACATAAGCTGTGATTTTTTCATCATGAGGTGTGGACTTAGACGATAAATTTAAGTGACTATAATATTTGTTAATTTAAAGGTATAAATAACCACATCAAAAGCCAGTGATGATATTATGTTAGTTACCAATTAGTTGTTATACATTTATAGCTTATTGATATTTGAGACTTATATAATGGGATTTAGGTTTAAGTTTGTGCACTCGTTACTAAGAAAATATGAAATATTTTATTCAATTAATTTTAATATTTTAAAATATGCATAACTTTTTCGTTTCTTCATGATATTATAAGTAATATTGTGTATTATTTCACTTTAATTTAAAAATTAATCATTAGATCACTGGTAAATTTCATAAGTGCTTTAATAAAAGTTGTAATTGTTAAATTTTATTATATGTGCGTATAATCTTTCAGTGATATATAATTCCAGTTTCTGACTTCAGTGAGATCAGTTTAGTATACTAAATAATAATAAGATAATGTAACAATTAAGCAATACATATGAAATCCGTGAATTTTTCCAATCGAATGCCACTGTAACGAAGAAAATCAACAAAGAAAGTCATAATTAAAAAGTTTACAAAATTACTTTAAAATATAAAGAATGAGTGTTCATTAAAATCGAGAATATTTTTTGTCTTGGTTGCCCGTTAACTTTAACATTAACTTCTTTAGTTAATGTTTATTTTATTATTTAGATGTATAGAATTATTGTCTAAGATAAATATGTAGATAAAAAAGAACAGAGTGCTTGATTTAAATGTTGTATACATATACATGTATGAGGATAAGAAATGAACTCAAAACTTGAAGTATTTTATTTACATCAACCATTAAAATTTCCTTAATTTTATAATATAAAAATTGCAGAATTTATTTTGTACTTATGTGTATTTTGCACTTTTGTAATAATGTGCGTAATAAGCAATCCTACAGCAGTCCACTGTTTGAGGTAGATCCATACAGGCTTTATGAATATTAAACAGCTTTAAGAATATATTCATCGGGCTGTGCTGGGGTATATATATACTACCGTAAAACTTATTATGATTTTAGTGTAGCATTTTATTACGTTTATACTGATATTAACTTATTGTTATAACAAACCCTAGTGAACTCTGTGATGATGATGATGATAATGTTGGTATAAGTGGCGCGCCTTGGAAAAGGCCCATGTCCAGCTGTGAAATATAGACAATACACAATTGAAATTTATTCACAAAACCATTTTTTTAACTTTAATTTTGCTATAGTAGAAAATTAAGATTAACATTTGAGCTTGCCTTTGTCAAATAAGTCATAGTTTAACTAACAGTGATATCTGGAACTCAGGCATATTATTTTATTATTATGTTCACGGACCTACTGCATTATTAAAATAACCGTAGTCCATTTTCCATTTATTCTTATTCCATCCAACTCCAAGCTACTTCATCTCCTCCGTATGAGTATTTCGTCAAGGAATTTATAGACATTTGGAGTATCAAATAAAGCCACTGCCTCGACGACCATATAAGATTTATTGAATAAATAAGTGTTATAGTAGCAATATTTTTAATAATTGTTTCCCCTTAGTTATGTAATTTACATCTATAATCTATATCAAATATTAAAATAATCTCATAATCATGTAGCTATTGCTGTAAACAGATAACTCTGTGGATATTTTCTGTCAAAAAATAATATTTTTTCGCCACTTTCGTTATTTAATTTAAATGACAAATCTAAACAAAATTATAACATATGGTTTATAAATAAAAAATTGCATGTAAAATATTAGTTAACTTAAATTTTAAATGTGCCATCTAGTGTCAATATTTCAAACAATGTACACAACTGTAAGTAACACTTTCGTATACTTTCACTAACTTAACTGTTTGAAAGTAGGTACATAGATGGCGCTGATTAAAAAGTGGCAATTCAGTGCGATGCGTCTTTATCAAAATTTCATCAACCCGCATACCCGTGCGGCCTTATAAACTTAAGGACTTTTAAGGTTGTGTATTTTAGTTTTTGTGTGTCGCTAACTCAAGCTTTCAGCTACCAGGGTTCTTCAAATGTGACGGGTTTATGACACACTACTTCTAGTAACATTTAAACGCATCTTAATATTATTGCACTAGTCTATCCTTCTTTCACTTACCTTATTTTTATTTATTTAAACTTTTGTGCACAGAGTGACTGTGTCTTACTTACACATGCGTATTGAATGTCATTGGGAACTCTCCATTTATTATTAAAAAAAAATGCAAGTATTAGAGACAGGACTTAAAAAATTGTCGGAATTTAAGTTTGAAAAGGGAATTTGTTTGAGGCTTTTTTATGTCAAGAAGAATGTTATTCTAGAGTTTTATCAGTTTTACCTGACCTTATATGATCACGGAAAAAAATTCTAGTATTCTTCATAATATTAATTAAAAACTACTATTACCTTGTATAATTAATCTCAACAAGCAGGCTTTCTCTTCACCCAATAAATAAAAGTAGACTTATATTCATTAAATAAATAAATAAAATCTTTTTCTACAAAAGTATTAAAATATACATTATAAACTTCAAGAAATATCGAAAAATATTATGAATATGGTAAACATGTTGTTAAATTAACCGAAACTAACATTCTGCACCGAATTTGTGAAAGTTCCAAAATACGTAATGATACATAACTTGGAAATAATTGAAGTGACGAAGAGTTGCGATAATTCAATGAAGGCGCTTTAATACTCCATGAAGCCGTAAAGTGAAGCAATCAGGGCGACAAAGCGAGATGTCTCTTCTATGTGGATTGCATAAGAAGCACCTTCAAGGCGAATCACTATGAAATTAATTAAATAAACATTTTAATAGAACTTATTAAATATTAAAAGTAGATATTTAAATATTTCTTTATAGAAGTGGCTGGCAAAGTATTTTTAGGATATAAGTAAATTTAATTTAAATCACCCTCTACAAATTTACTTTTATTACGTGAAAAACTGCCGTTTCCATGTTTATTACTATTTTTGAAAAGGTACACAATTGGATAACCGTTTTCTCAGGGGCGGAGCTGCCGCCAACGGAAACGATGGTCGTGAGTTCAGTCAATCCTCGTATGGGGATAAATATATTATATATATGGTATGGGGTACAGACAATTATTTCGAGTCTGGTTATCCCGCCAATCGGCATTGGCAAGCGTAATTGGCTTAATATTTTTTTCTTTTAGAAATGGGGAGGCTCATTTTCTGCATCGTATAAGCATAAGTTGAGGTTACTCTTTATAAAAATAAATAGAATAGAAAAAGCCCTTATATTCAACTTAAGAACGTAAATAAGACAACTTTCAACAAAAAGGACGTTACAACAGCCAAATCTATATCAAAGAGTCAGTAGGTATTATATATTTTCGGAAATTTACTAGTGATAGAGGCACACTGCAGACCAATACTTCTACTATGTCAAAAATGGCATAATATTTGCCGTAGCATGGATGGTTAGCTCGCCCAGGGAAGGTCCACACTCTCCCAGAAAACCAACGTCAGCTTAGTTACGAAGCTTCGTACGGTGAGCGGCTGAATTCCGGAGGCCTTCCTCTCCCCTCCCATAATAACATTTTCCATAAAGGTAGGCAACGTTTCCGCACTGCCTATGGCGCTGCGGATGTCTATGGGCGGCGTTGATTGTTTTCCATCACGTGACACACCTGTTCGTTGGCCTTCCTATCCCATAAAAAAAATCAATATTATTTGTGTTATACAAGCGACATACTACGAGTATGTATGAGTAGTACGGTCATGTAATATATAAGAAATAGCCTTTGTCATAGAACGAGAAAGCAAAAGCACAAAGGGGTCATCTGATGGTAAGTAATCGCCGCTATCCTTAGAAATTTGTCTCCTGTGCTAGGCACTTCCCCGAATAAGCAAGCCCTTTCATATTTTAGATACAAGTTAGTCGAATTCAAATAGAAGCAGTGTAGAACCTGAATCTATTTATTTATTATTTTTTTTTATATTTTTTTTTATCGCAGCGAAACTGCTCGACATTGGTCGCTTTTCGCCCTCGTGAGAATCAGGACGTAACGGGTGGCGAACCACGTCGCCGTTATTTTTGACAAATTAGGTATATTAAATTCGTCTTAGTGAATCGCACGAGCCGCAAGGGAGGATGGAGGTCAGCCCCAGCAGAGCCCTCAATGCTGAGGTAAGGCACCATAGTACCCGGGGAGCCCGATCCCGGGACGATCGGCACGCTTGCATCTATTTATTTAGCGACATTATATTTAATTTAGTTTGGGCATCAAACATATTACACATACGTGGGTGAGGATGTGTGTGTAGATACGTCGACCACATACATATGATACAAATTCACACCAACACACATATATTTAAACTTTTTTGTGTCTATATAGACATAACAACAGCTCGTTATTATATGTTGCAAGACGCTTCCAGTGTAAGCACGAGATCATTAGGAGTTGTACGTTCTAATGACAGTGATACAACCCTCACGTCATTATCTAAAGTATTACAGTTTGGACTCCAACAGCGAAATTACAGCAAAAAAATCCTTTCGGCTGCACGGTAATCAATTAGAGTCGCCTGCCTGTGTTGACAAATTTCTAAGTATGCATTCGTGTTTCTTTTTAAGTTCTCGTTGGGATGAAATACAAGTGGGTATTGTTTTTAACACTGATAAGGACAAGAGGAGGAGAAATAACCGTGGCTCCTAAATTTGTAAATAAAAAGACTGACATTAAATTAATAAGTGTACTTTACAAATATCGATGTAGTGTAGCAAATTTGCAAGGCTTTATAAAAGAGCATTTAAATTATATAATAGTTATTTGCTAACGATATTGCATGGCAGTGAATAACAACGATTGTAATCTGTTATGATGCATAGCGTATTTCAAAATTATCGTAATACCATACCACATTCATCCTTATTTCAATATTATTTGGGTTACAATTGTGTGTTGCTTGGTAAATGGGGTTATTAAATAGCTTTGTAGAGACAAAGAAAATCTTAGCTAGGCCGTTCCCAAGCCAAGGTTGAATGGCGACTGGGAATGAGTTTAATCAAATATCCGACATCGTAAACGTCAATGTTAAACTGCAAACAATTGTTATTCAGCCAGTTCATAAAACAATAGACCGTAATCCGAACCTTCGCTTGGTTTTCGTCAATGTTTAATTAATATACATGAACCAAATTTAAGTCCGTCACATTGTAATAACTACCTAAGTAGCTCCTAGATTTTGTATAGCAGATAACGAGCACGTGGACGATGGCAAGTGTCCGTCACCTCACATAGCCATCCACAATTTTAGAAGCATTATGTATGCGTTGGCGACTTTACGTGGACGCATCTACTAAATACTCCAATGTCATAGTCGCAGGTGATAATCGGTTGACCTTCGCTTTCAGAGTGAATTATTGCGGGTTCAATTTCCACATGGGAATAAATATATGTGGCCATACATATATTTATTTCCATGTGGATACAGGTGTTTACTCCGAGTGTAGATGACCTGCCAATCCTCTTTGGACAAACGTGATGGGTTTATGTCCATTCCGCCAGACAAGAGGGCCCGTGTTCAAAAGCGACAAGTATCGTTAACCTAATCATCAGAATTCGTAAGTGCATATGAGTAATTTTATAGGACCAACAAAACTATTTTTTTTTTCATAATTTGATAAATTTATTAAAATACATATAATATATAAAACATACCATTCATAAGTACATATGAGTAATTTTATAGGACCAACAAAATTATTTTTTTGTCATTTATTTAATTTGATGAATTTATTAAAATACATATAATATATAAAACATACCATTCATAAGTACATATGAGTAATTTTATAGGACCAACAAAATTTTTTTTTCATTTATTTAATTTGATGAATTTATTAAAATACATATAATATATAAAAACATACTTTCGATATAAAAAGAGGTATTTTTAAGTAAATACGAAGTACTCCACATTCTTTAAGATTATCCGTTAGACGGCATCGAAAGTGAGAAGAGGCTTAAATTGTAATAATCCTTTTACTAAACTAGCTAAGTAAACATTAAAAGCTAATTATTACATAAACGGTAGCTAATTATTATGTATCCTCCAGATAGCCGTTGAAGGGACATGGTTATTGACATGATGGTAGAATAGATATATGTATATATATACACATATATATATATATATATACATATATATGTATATATATATATATATATATATATATATATATATATATATATATATATATATATATATATATATATATATATATATATATATATATATATATATGTATATATATACATATATATACATACATATATATATATATATATATATATATATATATATATATATATATATATATATATATATATATATACATAACTATAAAAATTCCATAACCGAACAGTGAAGTGCGAAACTGTGAAAGAATGGTTAAGGAAATTAGTATGATGGCTAATTAGCTGCCTGCCCATTTGAATTAATTTTTTTTAAGCATCTATTTACCTAAGAATAAATAAGATCTGTGAATAACAATATGCCGACCGAGGGTTGGACTTATAGCAATATGATATGATAAATGAAGTCAACACCCAGAATCAAACTGTTACCGCTACATTGATGATCATGTTTGGCGACATCAGTCGACATGCTTGCTTTTTTGTCTTCCTATTTCATAAAAAGTGACATGCTCGAACAGTTAAATGTATCACACAACAAATCGCGGAAAATTCTTTTTGTGTTTTTCAGATATTGCATACAACAAATTGCGGAAATTTATTTGTGTGTATTTCACACGTAAAATTTAGTCTACATATGAGTTCCGGAATTTATATACAACGAGTTCCGCAATTGATTAATTAATATTGGCTAATCCTAAAGGACATCTCACAACCGACGCCATCTTGATCGATGGCTGATCCCTAAATACATGTCGACTAGTTGATTGATGCGTTATTAATCATTTTAGTTAGCGCCACAATGAACTAATACTTTGAATCAGTGTTATAATTTACATCGAAATTGGTGATTATTTCGGATATAATTATGTCAATTATGTTAAATACTTGAGACATTAATGGCAGAACAAAGATAGCACGCATGAGCCGCCTGAGGAGGAAAGTACCTGATTGTTACAGAATCATAAAGATTAGGTACTCTAACCACAAAGCAAAGCGTTGAGTTTTTGAATCTGTGTTAGCTATTGAATTGTATGTATTAAGTTTTTTTCTGGTAGTGTGCAACGTCAACAAACCCTCGGCTTCCCGGTGGTCCTAGAGCTACCCCACCACATAGAAAGTGAATGCATCTCCACGGACCACGACCAGGCATTCGACTAAGTCGCGTGCGCACGCAACCGACATACGCGGTTTGGCGGCAACGTGCGACGAACGCCACCGCCATTACAAATTTCACATTTCCAATATCACATCTGTCATTTTTTGTCTGTGGTCTGTGTTCGCTAGAAGAAATGAAGATGAAGATCATCCTACTTTTCGGTACGTTTTTTTATATTATAACGTAAAATCATATATAAATAAGAAACAACACAAAGCAACAATTGCTCAGTTGGTTGGGCATGCGCTAATCATCTAAAGTCGGGGGTTCGATTCTGGTGTTAGAATATTGATGTAAAGCATATTTTCCCATTACAAGCATCATTAGCTAAGTTGGAAAGGTTAAGAAGAATTCTAGTTCAATCAAAGAAACATTGGTTTGATACATTTTATCACTAAAAATACGTCGGGGGTTCGATTCTGGTGTTAGAATATTGATATAAAGCATATTTTCTTATTAAAAGCGTGATTAGCCAAGTTGAAAAGGTTAAGAAGAATTCTAGTAAAATCAAAGGACATTGGTTTGGTACGTTTTATTACTAAGAATACGTCGGGGGTTCGATTCTTGTGTTAGAGTATTGATGTAAAGTACGTAATTAACGTAAGTAACGTAATTAACTAAGTTTTAAAGGTAACAAAGGAATTATAGAAAATATAAAAAACTACAATTTTATATGTACGAAATCATTTATAAATAAGTAAGCCGCAATCGCTCAGTTGGTCAGGTGTTCGTTTACGATCTATGATCATGGGTTCGATTCTATGATTGGACTATTGATGTAAAGCATATTTTCCTACCACAAGCGTTATGAGCTCAATTGGAAAATTTAACTACAACTCTAGTAATGTCAAAAAATATTATAATACGTCTTCTTTTTAAACAAAAAAACAATGTGAATAAAGTATACAAGTTCCATGTAGGAAATATAATTATTTAAAATTCATGTCATAATAAGTTATCAGAATTAGAAAATATGATGATTAATTATAAAAAATTCTACATTACAAATAATTTAAGATGTTTTCTACGTTACTTAAAATAAACCTACAATTAAGTTTAAATTAAAATGGTAATCAGTCGCATGTAATATAAGCCTTGAAACTTAATTATTATTATAATTAAAATTTGATCTTCATTACGTGTAACGCTTTTCTGACCGTTGGAAATTGCTCCGTATTTTCTCTTATTGTTTTATCCTGACATGGTTTCTCAAATTTGGTGAATCATTTTGAATTAATTTGAAATCATATTAATATATACAATAATTCTTGTGAATTTTATTAAACGAGTTTTAAACATCATTTTTAGATTTTTAGGCAAGGCAAATAGGGCAATGGCTAAATAGGTCGCTTCTAGAAACGGAGGCTTTTTCACGACCCCATATATCATCGGCCTAATTATTAGAATTTGTAATTCCATATGAGTATATTTTACAGAAACAACAAAAAAATATTTTCATTGAAATTTTTTATAAAAACTTTAGGCATAAGAATTTCATTAGATTCACTATAAGATTACCTATTAGATGGCATGAAGAGTGTAAAGTGGGACAAATGTTTTTTAGAGTTACGAATTGTGATAATTGACCAAATATATGTCCCACTGCTGGGGACAGGCCTCTCCATTTCTGAAATAATAGATTAACCCACCATATTTCTCCAAGACGGATTGGTGGCGCACCCTAACTCCGTATAAATACGAAACGCGGGAATCGAACTCGCGACCATTGACTTCGAGAGCGCTCATTTCTCCAAAGCCAATTACGTCACTGATCGTCGGCAATGGTATGGGTTGTGAGATTGAAAAATAATTTTATATTGCTATATATGGATAGATAGATAGATATGTTTTCTTTATTGTACACCAATAACAAAGTTATACAGTTATTGTTTGTAATATTTAATAATGATTTCTTCCAGACAATCGTTTGCTTCGAATGTTTGTCTATATAATGTTTGTTTGTCATGGTATTGTGATATTAAATGTCAATAATAGTATAAAACAAAACGAATCTTTTATTTTGTTGTACCTACGGAGAAAAATCTTTTCGATCAACTAAAAAGACTGACAGAGAATGCCTTCCGGCAAATAAGTCCAATTTAGTACTAGAATCTGTAAAAAAAGAAGAAATAAATATCTTCTTAATTCTCAATATTCCATTATCTTTCTACATACTGTACTCTCAGGATACCCATCAATTTAGTTTAAGCGCTATTTTAATTTTATTCACATTTATATATATTGCCTATACAATGTAATTTTCAAAAAATATGCAAAAATAAATAATGATGTTCTTTCATATGATTACTTATTTAACATTTAAATATTATATAATACTTATCTTACGTAACACACTAAGCATGTTAATTGTAAAACATTTATTTTTGTAATGTCAAAAGCTTTCAACAACTGTTTTCGTTGTAGAGTTTATTTTTATACTACACAATATTTTTTTATTTAAAAAATTTATTATACTAAAATAGAAAATAACGCTTTTAACATTGAAAACTGGGAAATCTAATAATAAGACAAAATGTTTTTCATATGAATTTAAATTTTTGTAAGAAGATTAACAATTTTTGGGTTTTTTTACTTTCATGTTTTTTTATATTTTATTTACTTTATTGCTTTTTATAAAATTTTTAAATAATGCAATTTCCTGTACATAACCCCCTCCATGAAATTGCATTTTTCTAAAATTTTATCGACAAAACCGCATCGTGTAATTGGATTAGGTTCCTTTCTTACGGATAATGATGTTAGTCGTCGTTCCCTACCTCGCTTCAAAGTAACTATACACACGGGAGCGTCTTTATAACTATGACCTGTTTTGATAGCTTTTGTTATTGCTGTCGACAATTATTTCGTTCACTTGTTATATTATATTTATTCGTATTCACAAACTAAAGTTGTTTATATAATGCTTACATTCGAAATACGACTATGAATTTTATTTATCTCGTAAAATTATTTATCTTCTATATTAATAGGCAAGAAGTTCATATATTGATTGTGTTGACTTAATTATTGTGAATTTTTACCAAAATATAAAACAAAGTACTATGAGCTATGTAAAAGATTATTTTAATGAACTTTTGCAATATTTACTCTTTTCATAAATCTTTGTTTGTAAATATCAACAGCCCGCGGGCCCAGAATTCGATAAAGCTGTTAAAGCCAATAGGCTACCAGCATTAACATCTTCGAATCAAATATCAAGATTTTTAGAAATATATACATATGTATATGTATGTAGGTATGAAAATTGATTTACGCTTGAGGTCTGGACACATTAGATAAATTCGTATTCACGAAGGAAAGTTTATTACCCAATTGTGATAGACGTGACAAAGGCGATGAAATCCATCATTATATTTACGGATTTTTCCGGAACGAACGTGATGCGATAACACGTATATTATAATGTATTATGGTTTTAAGTTATATCGCGTAGATTTGTGGATAGTAGGACTGGTAAAACCATTATAATAGCTTGAAAATTACAAAGATTTACGATTATTACATACACAAATTATTTTATTTCCCAAATTAACTTTTCCTTCAACTTTCAAGAAAACCTGTGTACATCAGAATAGTTTCGAAGAGGTTAAATTTAAGTCAATCAATGTGTAGGTATTGGTAACATGTGTCAGAATATTTTGCATTAAATACTCGTAAACATGAGGACATGAGTTCAATGAAATAAGTAGATAGATAGATATATTCTTCATTGTAGGTACACCAAAAACAAAGTTATACAACTATTGAATGTAATAGTTATATACAAATGGCGGCCTTATCGCTATTAGAGATTTCTTCCAGACAACCGTAGGATGGACACTGTTAAAAAGATATTTTGATGTAGGTATTGGTGATATTGTACATTATTTTCAGAACAATAAAAGAAAAACAAAGTTAAAAGACATAAGCAAATATGTAAGTATATATAAATATGAGTTTCCCGTAAATAATAAATTAAAAAATGAAAAGATACATACATATTTATAAAGATAAATAGTGATTTTTGACAAACTTTTTGAAAATCGGAAGAGACTTAGCTTGTCTCATCTCCAGCGGCAATAAATTCCATAGCCGAACCGGGTGTACTGTAATAGATTGGTCAAAGAGTTTGGTATGATGAGCTGGCGTTTTATAATATTAAATGTAATGCAGTCTTTTTAAAAATAATATTTAATAGTTATTAAGTTTTTATTGTTTATCATTTAGATACTTAATTTCGCATTTAAGTTATCTAGTTTTTGATGAAAATAAAAGGACTTTATCCGCCAGTTAACACTTTTATTTTGTTTTTATTATTTTATTGTTATTTATTATTTTATTTTATTGGTGGCGTTATTGTACAATATAGTTCGATTACGGCTTAGGTATAAGTGGAATGAAATAAACGCGTGACTTTTTAAGTTTGCTAAGTCTATAGAAGGTTTCGATAGAATTACCACCATTTATCAAGACATAACAAACAAGCTGACTAGTATATTTCAAAATACTCGTTGTAAATATATCTTGCTTGACAATGGCATAGTAGATACTCATTTTCTATAAAGGAAGGAAAAGAAAATAGAAACACTGTTGCTAAGAGCATAAGTAACAATGGACGGAACGTATAAGAGTCACGTAGGAACTTTTTACCGACATCGGCTGTGAATGACCCAACTCAGTACCGACAATGTGACAGCTATCATATAATTGTGTTAATGACATGTATGTAATAACACAATGATGTTATTACCGATTGTAATAGGAATATTATAAGTGACTATTATATCATTCAATAGAAATCTCATTATATTTTGAAAATTATTCGAAAGTTTTCAAAATTAGGACAAAACTACTTTCTTTTCTCTCTTTTTTCTTAAACTTTAAACCACATATACATATAAGCAACTACTAGTAAATACCTTAGGACCAATTTTATAATTTAAATCTTTAAGTCAACGACTTACAGGCAATCGGTGTGAGGGGCTGGAGGGAAAAACCTAAACGACGATCCGACTGGAAAAATTTACTGAACCAGGCTAAGGCTACAATTTCGAATTTTAATTTATTTTTATTTAACGTCGTATTTCTTGTATTTTTATTTAACGTCTTCTAGATTTAGCGATGATATGCGCAAGGCGACTGGTTGGGACTGGATGCGTGTAGCTGATAATTGGGCTAGGCGGCGTGTCTTTGGAGAGGCTTTTGTCCAACAAAAATAAGCCTACTTATATTTCAAATACGCGTTTTATTTTCCATAAAAAAAGCATTTATTAGATGATATTTTGATTTTATGACGGTGTTTTGCCAATAATCAGGTTAACTTCTTAAAAATTGATGTCAGGCAGCAGCCTTGAGACTACTAGATCTGACTTTCTAACTGATATATTTTAACTGTTTTCAACTGTTACGATTTCAGCACTGCATGTGCATATCTTATTTGAACGTCGTTTTATGTTTCCAAACAAACTCATCGCAAAAGAGTACTTTTAATTGTAAAAAAGTAATTGCGTAAAAAGTTAAAAGCATCGCGCGAATCGCAAAACTCGATTCCATTAATCGACCTCAAAACATTCGAAAATCCCATTGCAAGTTCGTCGATGAAACAAATTTGTTATATCCGAAACTCGCTTCGTATTTCGAATTTGTAAGTGGCATTCGATCTAACTTTATTACTTCTAGTTTTATTTTATTGATGAAATACAGAGGATACAAATATATATGTTGATTCAGGTTTTTTCTTCTTCCTTTATGGCAATTAGGTGTGTATATATATTATATTATAACAACAAGTATGTTGAAGTTTATTTCTATTCAGCTTGCTTTGTTATATCTTAAATCTTTAATCTTAAAATGTCGAAATAATGAAAATTCTACCAAAACTTTCTATGGACTTTTGTAGTCAACTTCAAAAGTAAATGCGCGTATTTATTTCATTTTAATCCAGCTACATATATACCTTAATCCGTTTATATTGTACAATACGCTATCAAAATTTAACAATATAACGAATAACATTATATTATAAAAATGAAATTAAAACACAACCTCACTAATGTAAATTGGCCGGAACAGTCTAGGTTTTGTTACTATTTTAATTTAATATAAATAAAAATGATTCTGGTAACAGTTCTCATTTGTGAATGAGACCAACGGTTAGCACTTCATTACTACAGTTGTATTGATTGACGTTCTTCCAACACGCCCATTTCGCCATCGAATCGTGTCCGGTAGAAACAGAATTGCATGCGCTTGTATAAAACAATGTCATTACTTTTCCTATTGCATTGCGTTACTTATGCGTGTCCGTGATAATTTAACTTGGCGAACAATAAAGGTACCGGTCGGTGGATTAGTAACACAATTGAAGATAGAGATCTTATAGTTATCAAACCGAACCCTCGCATGCGTTTGAATGAATGCGAATGAAGCTTTGACCTTTTTCTTGGTATCGTATTTCTATTTTGAATTGAAGGAGGGATTTCTTCATCAAAATTTAAATAATATTCGCCTTTATAAGCGTGTACTGTATCAATGGATTCACATATTAAATGTTTTATGACATGAATATTTAAGATAAAATACTTAAATAGTTTACAGATTTACACAATACGCATTGTCTTTACATATTATTTAATAAAATTTATAACTATGTAACTCATAGCAGTGGATATTTTTTCAATTTGTTAACTTTTTCATTTTTTTTCTAGAATTTTATTATTTTTAAACATTATCAGACATATGTAGTGTTATCCATGTTTACGACACAAAAATAATATTTGATTGTTCTATATTGTATGTATTCAATATTATTTGATGAAATTAATAATTTCACTCATTAAAATACACAGGACATGTCACGTGAAAGTTAGTACTTAAATAAAATGTAATACATAGTAAGTTGTACTAGTTCTAAGGTCCCTTTAGGAATTAACTTAGCTTGTTAAGAACTTTATAAGGATGGGAATGCTAACGATGTGTATCCTCTTCTTTATAAAACTTGAGACTTTTCCTACATTTCTTTAGAGTATCATCATATAATTATCTTTATGATGCTAAGTATAAACAACCCTAAGTATAAACAATATTTGTACCTACATATGTATGTATATACAAAAATAGATCTAAATATTAGTTTTAAAATAAAAAAGATATAAATATAACTATAATAGTTAGTTATAAAAATCAATGAAATTTTAAGTATGTAGTTATTATTTATTATAATAATCTAAAAAATCTGCTTTTATTAGAACTTCAGGCACGCGGATTATTTATTATTATTTTAATTTTTTTATTCAGCCTAAATTCTTTGTATTCATTAATGCATTCAAAAGTTCCGTCTATTTAATATCAGTTGGACAGATAGATGCACAGAATAAAAATAAAACGCATAGTTATAATTTAAAACTCCGCGTAATTAACGGTTTTTCGTTGTAATAGTTGTGTGTAATACTTTTTATATAACTGTACACCTTTTGTATTTTTTATTTGGAAAGCCTATACAACGTATCATTGATGTTGGTTATTTGATAATTTTGGATTTTAACGATATCATCAATGCCGTTGATTTTTTCGATTTGTACAAAAATTAATAGGGAAATTTAGATTTACCCACTCATTTAATCATCATTATCACTAGCTTACGAGAATTCATTGGTGAACACAGGCCTTCCACATGGCACCCTACGTAGCTCGATTCTTCGCTACACTCATTCAGATTTTGCCGCCGCCCTGTGTAAAACAAGGCATTCAATACACTACGTTTACCATTACACCATACTTATTTGACCTAGTTTATTTATATATTAAGCGAAGAAAGGAATAAAGAGTTGGTACTCTCATATCAAAACTATTCTTCCGTGATCGGTCTGCCACAAAGGTATGTGATAGTTCTAAAAAAAACGCATTCTATCGCAAACAAAAAAATATTATTACAAAAAAAAAATTCTTGCCACATAATACTCAATAAAAAAGTTTATAGCAGCCATGCAAATTGTTTTATGTTTATTTGTTGTCAATGACATTAACCAAAAAGTTATCGCAATCGTAATACATAATCGGAAGTTCACTCAGATGGAAAACAATTAAATAGAATAAATAAAACAGATTGTGGCACGGAAGTCGTGGGTAACGCAGTGAGGACCTTTTGCTTTTATTGGCCATTACTAGTTAGGTAATCAAGTTTCCAGCGATCGCCGGCCTCTTGCGACATAGATTTAAATATACGCTCGGTTAGGCAAAAGGTCCCTTTAAGAAGTTAGCAAAGACTGTCATTTGATTTTATCGCTGACTTATGTTAAGTTTACACAATGCAGTTCTTCTATTGGTTCACTGTAGTGGGTCGTGGTTAGCTGACGTGTTTTGTTAATAAGTAATAAAGTTTAGTTAGTATTATACAGATTATACAGATGCGTGATCCACAGTATAGTGGTACGTGGATCTTTCCACGCACCACTATCCTGTGGAACCAGTTAACTCCAGCGGTAGTCTTGAACTGATACGATATGAGAACCTTCAAAAACCAAGCCTACTTCTTAAAGACCAGCAATGCTTCTACAACGCCTATGGCACTGTGACACGCCGGCTTGTTTACTTCCTATCCTATATAAAAAAAGAATTGTACGCCATAATTGGCATAAGGTAGTTTTCAACTGCGTTATTTTTTTATCTTTTTACACCTCTGATTATTCTAATAAATAGTTATTATTATTGAAAAATATGCATATTTTCATTTATTACATACCTATAGAATTATTAATGGAGTCAGGCGTTACTTTGCGGAAATCCATCACTATATGGACAGTAAAAAGTTTTACTTAGCTAAGATCCGCGACAAGCAAAACAATAACAGAAAATTAATAATGTGTGTTTTTCCGTTGGGTTTAGTGGATTTATTTGGAACTTAAACCAAAAACTTACCGAAAATCGGCCATCAACTCTCCACCCACCAACCACTACACACAACACCAAACACACATTATCACTTTTCCATCTTGTAAACGACACGTGTTTCGGCCCAACACGAGGCATCTTCAGGTACAACACTTTTCGGTTGTCTACCGTAGAGTCTACTATACCTTGACTGTCCATATACCTATAGAAATTTATAACGATGGATAACCTTAAAGGTGAGGCTGAAAGGACAAGTGCGACCCTCATTATACAGGTATCCTAAGAGAAACTCGCAGGCCATAATACGGGTCAAATGGCCTTTACCCATAAAGTAGTTACTTGAAGAGATACTTGTGTCTATTGTAAGACTATATACTCGAAACGGATTCCTACATGTATATTTTAACATATGATATTTTTTTTTCTTTATTTAATTTTTTACGTGCCATTACTAACACACAAATCACAGGAATAAAACAACCAGACTCAATAAATACATGAATTTATTTATTTTGCTACAGGATTCGAACAATCGGTCTTTTGGTTTGAAAAAGAAACCTTTCAATTCTGCGCTATTCAGATCATCAAAATATAATATTTTTACCTATTTATTTTCTTATAATGTCAAAACTACATATTATGTTATCTTCATAAGAAATATTAAGCTTATAGGAACTATAATATAAATAGTATAGCATTGAAATTTGTGTTAGAAAGAAACTACGATTCTGATAGGATTCGAACTTACATCCACATTCATAATACCGGGTCAATCAAAATGAAATAAATTCTTCATACGTAGTTTTGGACTTGCTAAAAACACATACAGATACAGATCCCTAAATTCTTTGAACACCATTTTTGGACGTACTAACGACCCTTTAAAATTAGACATTATGAGAAGAGAACAGAGAGACAGAGAAGAGCATCTTTAAATACGAATCGGTTATCTTTTATTGCTGTCTTGGATCAAACATTGAAAGCGCAGTTTTTTCGTTTTTTTGGCAGCCATGTATATAACACTTCTCGATACGCCTCTCGATTTCATTAGAAATGAACATTAAACCACAATGCTTGTCCAAAAAAGTAGACTGGTGTTGTGTGAATTATCCCTGTTTAATACAGAATCCATCACACGCTAATGACTCACTTCGATCCTTATATAAGAAGCCTTTTTATCCTTATTTTATCTGCAGGGCATAAAAGTTTTCGAAGTCAACGGTCCAGGGTTATAAATATATGTATTTATTCTGGGTCTAGACGTTTTTATAATCCACTTTAGAGAAGAGTGGGGGTAACCCCCCACTCACACGTTCATTCCGCCAAAATACCAAGAACCCCTCCTTGAGCACCGCCGATGTATATTCCACTATCAACAGCGGAACATATGTATATCGGCGATAAAAAAAGATTTTAAAATCTGAATTTTTCCCGTTTGCTTTGATGTCGTAGTCTAACCGACGGAATTGTAGTCATTAAAAGAAAAAGAAACAGTTGAAATTTAATTTATTAGTCGTGCATATATGTATGTACTTTTATTTACAATTACCGTTTAGACAGGTTTTGGCCGTGGAACTGGTTGTTTAAGATGTAATATCCTGCCTATGCCGCTATTACGCGCCAGGATTAAGTCTGTGCAGCGGAAGATTGCATTTCCTTTTACCGGCAGCGCATATAAAATTACACTGTACTCTATTTTCTTGACAAGCGGATGTTGTAAAAGATATATTTAGTATAATATAATAACGGCTTGTTATAGTTATAAGTGTACAAACCATTTAAACTAAAAATTATTAGTTCACTTCCGTGTTTGAAAATAAAAATTTAAACACATACGTGAGCTTTCAAAGAATATCTATCAAATATGTTTAGCTTTTTCGATAAAAAGGTTCAGCTTTGCTTATATGTACGTTCTTTATGTATAGAATAGCACATAAAATAGCACAAGCTACACTTAACCGAAACCGCGACCGCGATTCCAAAAGGGTTTTCCACTGAGGTCGTCAATAAATGCATTGTAAGCGTGCAAACCAAAACACTAAACTACTAAAGTTATTGCCAATTGCATTTCCAATTAAAACAAAATCAAGTCCTATTAATTATGTCCATGTACAAATCGAAAATGTAAAGGAAACTACATTTCAATTTTGAAATCAGTACTAAGCTGTTTGACAGCTAAAGGCTTTTAGAACCTTTGAAATAAAATGATTAGTAGGTACACTTTATAAATTATGACCTAGTAACTAACGTAGTCCCGCCAATCCGCATTGGACATTGGTGGGTCAATGTCCGTTCCTCCAGAAATGGAGAGGCCCATGCTCAGCAGTGGAACATATATGGGCTGTGGAAAAAAACTAACATACATTTTAAATATATAAATATTTAAATCTTACGTTATTTTTACCACAAAATCTACCTAGAATATATCACTAAATCTTTTAAACTTATGTATACACTAAAGAAAACATTGCGAAAGTATAATAAATACAATCGGAGATATTGAAGGTTGAAAGAATGAAAGTTGCTGATGATAGTAACGCCTCTCATGCTACTCACAAACCTTTGATTAAATTTTTATTCATTTTTAAATATTGACCTTAACCTAAACTAATTAAAGACAGCGTTTAACATTAATTAAAAGTAGAAATTCCTTTTTCATTAATTAAAAATGGAAACTATTGCAAAATAACTCTTGTTGATGTTATCGATACTTTAACGAATTTCATTTGAGCGCAGACAATTCTCATGAAACGAGATGATAAACATTTTATACTCTTTATCTATATCAGTTGATAAAAACTATTGCCAATGCTTTTAACATTTCAAAAATATTTCACAACCACTCCGACTGACTCATGCCCATCGAATGCATAGCCCACTAAGATTATGATAATTCTCTAAAATCCTCTAAGTTTATTGTGGAATACCCACAAAAATACGTTGCGCGGGGCGTCCAAGAACCATTTTATATCCACACAGATGACATTGTAAATTTTGGCAGAAAACCCATCGTTAATGGAGACGTAACTACTTATACATTTCAAAAGGCATAAAGGAAGGGTAAATGTATTGTATGTTATGGCTTTCGGATCCTTGCACACGCTATATAACATGTGATAACATAGAACAATTCTACCAATTTATGTTGATATTCTATGAGGGTGTGTACTTCACATGGTTGAATCCGTTCAAAGCCGTATCATGAATCTAAGACTATTAATAAATACTTGCGTAATGAACTCAATATAATGATGTAAAATTTCAACTCAGATTCTATATATTTAATGTATGTAGGTCAAATGCTTTCGAAAGACTTAAAAGATCTATCTTTGCACCCATGTAATCATCATTTTAAAACACACGATCACAGCCGAAACAGACCATTATTTTAAAATAAGATTAATAGAGTGTTGTGTGTTTTTGATTTGACCTTCATAACTGGGCTAATGAATGTGGGATAATTAATATAATAAGCGCTGTGTGTAATATCAGTGTCGATCGACCCTGTGGTATTGTTTAAAGTTTTTGTTTCAAGTTGGGGCAAACAAAGTGTTAATTATGAATGTTGCTACTTGGTCACAGGGATAAATGTTCCTTGCTACTGTTAGAAGTATATTAAGTAATAACTTGACTAGCTCTCCGCCCTGACTTTGTACAAACTAGACAACAAATACAGGTAATGAATAACCAGTGTAATGTATCTTGAAAAAAAATAAAATACGAAACATTCACACAACAGTAGGATTCTAGTAGTTATTTCTGATCGTTATTTCTGTATTTAAAATTATGTATATTTTAAATACACATAACGAGGAAAAATTATTTCGTTAAAATCTCCGAAAACTCAATAGACTTCAATAGCTTAAAAACGGGGCTTCGGTCTCATAAAAATAATAATCTTATAAGTTTAGAGAAAGTAAATAATTGACTCTTATTTATTTACAATTTTATGAAGTACAAAATTTAGGTAATATAAGTATACATTATGTAAAATGTGTATATATTACATAATTTATAAGTAAGTAGTAAGTATACTTTGATTTCACATCCTCATGAAAAGTTATGCAAAATTTTTATTTTATCAGTTTGAAAAACTTCGTCTATAAACTTAAAATGTAAATGCATGTACATATATTCGTACTTATAAAATGCTCACGGTTTGCTTGAGCACGGAAATATTAAACTTAAATGCCAGTAAAGACTGCCAATTAATTATATAAACTCTACTCTGTCCATTGAACCATAGATATCATAAAAAATAGTTTAACAATAAATCTTTTTAGCGATGTGCTTTTGATAATTTATATGTTATCCCATTTTTACTCATTGTCTCTTGTCATTTACCCTTGCCCTCCTTGTGATGCTCATTTCAAACATCATTGTATAAGCAAAATAATTGTTATCATCACTATCACTTAAAATTAGCGATGCATGCGAGCGACCTCCCTTACTGCGCGCTAATCAGCAACTGATTTCGCGAGCTCTATAGCGTTTGTAACAATTTAGTTAGAGACTAAATAGTTAGCGCTATCGCCCTCTCAGGGAATTCTAACGGTTAATAGGTGAAAAAAAAATTTGTATCCTTTTTTAAGCACATTAGCACACGGTGAAATTTGACGCAGTTAAAGTTCATATAGGGGCGTGTAAAAAAAAAAATATGTATTATATATGAAAACAATATAAATTTAATTTAATAAAGTGTGAATGAATTTCCATCACTGGACGACGACCTTCAATTATAAAAACAAATCTTTAACAGTAAGAATATGTCCCATTTTTGTCAAATTTTGAAGTCATGAAAAACTATAATGACCTTTATACCTCACCTATATATTTTTTAACTTCTATAATTAGGCAAAGGTAATGGGGATACATTTCCTTTGTACCTACTTTTGTCTAAGACTGTTTATATTTATACTTTTGATGAACTTATTTTTTGCCTCATCATTATAGATTTTTAATGAATGGTTGTCTTACTATATGTAATAATATTTAAAAAAATATTTCCGAAAAAATTATATAGACTTCTATAAAAATTGAAAACAAATTAATCTAAATTAGCAAAGGAACTTAGATCACTACTATTAGAAAAACAAGGGCATATACTATTTCTCAAGATCCGCATATAAATTTTGGAAATAGCATTTTGATAGTCACTTAACCTTGGCCACAGAAACGAAAAACAAAAAGTTCAAGGGAAAATATTAACACACACATTTTTGCCCCTTGAGAAACATTTTTATACGCTCAATATGTTGAAATTTAACCTATTGGATGTGAACATGGAAAATTTCACATAAACCGGTTTGTCGTATATTTTTGTTTAGCATTCCTTTTTTTGCCTAAATGTATTTTTTGCGATCTTGGAGTTTGCATGCAAATCTAACGGCCTCAATCCACGCTTGGTCCCTTAGTAACAATTTCGTTTCAACTCTATTAGGTTTTCATGGTAATAAGAGAATTTTATGAAAATGCTTCACTGAGAATTCGTTAATGATCGTCCCTAAAAGCTAAAACTTTCAATGACATCTTCACAGGAATCAGACACTATAAGTTTTAAAGATACTTTCTAACAAAGTTTAAGACTATTTAAGTTGAATGCTCAAACAATATGTTGACTCGACTTTCAAACTCTCCATAATATAAATACTGGTTAATTTTCCAATGACCCATATGCTTATTTGGCCGTTGTGATAAGTGCCCCAAATTTACATCAGTGACGTGTTTTTATTTCATTTTCATCATCTTTATGTTATTGTCAGATAATTTTTTTAATTGTGGTTGCGTTTTATATAATATAGTTTGATTAAGAGATATAAGTGCAGTGATATGAGATTAATGCATGTATCGTGACTTTATAAGTTGACTGCAATAATCCATAGAAGGTTTTGGTAGAATAGCCACCATTTTATCAAGACGTAATTTGACAAGCCGACTAGTACATTTCAAGATGTATATTTTCGCAAGAAGATATTATCGTATTTTACTTAACACTGGCATAATAGTTATAACTAATTGCATCAAAGAAAAGAAAAATGTTGTTAAAAAAATTAAAAAGTGTGTATTTGTGTGTAAAATATTTTTGCAGTGTGAAGTGTAATTGTGGTATAATATGTAATTGACTTATAAATGGTGTTTATTCTAAAGCAGGCTTTCACTCTTAACGTATGTTATATGGCAGTGTAAACGATTTTGTGTGGCATTGGGGACGATTTATATTCCCACGCTCGTTTTATGCGTGAACATAATTGCTACTTCTCTGTCGTGTATTACATTTTAAAGGATGTAATGTAAAACATCTGTGTACTTAAAAGACGTTTGTTTTTAAAATTAATAAATCTAATGTGCAAACATCTATAAAAGAAAAAAAAACTTTTCCCCTTTTAAATATGGTCGAATTGCTATTACTGGACGACCATTATTAGTACATATGTATATCTTGTTATTCTTTGTAAAAGAGAAACATTTTTTTATTGCTGTTTTCTTGTTCGGCAGCATTTAGTTTTGTATCATATATAAAAAAAAACAATAAAAAATATACAATTCAAAGTAAAGTAAAACAAAAATCAGGAAGATTTAATGATTCAATGGCGATGTAAATGGGCGCGGGTTCGATTCCCGTATCGTGATAAATACATACATATATGCAATACATACATATATGTATGTATTTATTACGATAATGGCCTACAGGTATTTATTCCGAGTCAGAATTATCCACTATCTACCTTGGACAATATATATCCTCTATATATATATGATAGGCTATATACTATATATATATATATATATATATATATATATATATATATATATATATATATATATATATATATATATATATATATATATATATATATATATATATATATATATATATATATATATATGAACTACGAAAAAAGTTAGTTAACAATATTTACTAGTAGTCGACAACTACTAGTAACTTTCCTCGCGGTAAATCTCGTTTATTATTATAAACAATCATGCTTAGTAATATTTCAAACGACCGCAATGACACTTTCCCCAACTCTATCTCATTCTTAATCTACAACATAAGCTCAATTATACTGACACTCAGTAATGCTGTTCTTTTGTCGCTATGATAAAACGCTTTTCACTGTGAATTATTGAGACAGTTTCTTTTATGAGTATAATTTGAACAATTCATTGAACAATTTTTTTTTATTATCCAAGAAATGTCTAAGTTTTCTTTTTAATTATTTAGAGCGACCGTGAGCAATTAAAATATAACATTAAATGTTGGATATCCTTGGTGACTAGTTTAACATATATAAGGTTCATAGTAAGTTCATAGTTCGCCTCGTCGTGTCTGAGTTTTACTTAGTATTTCTTTATTGTTTTTATTATGCCATTATCATAATCACTTTCATTTTTAAGATCTAAATGTTTTCTTTTTTGGAGTTACGTATTCTGATAAGTAGGCCGACGATATTTAATGTCACATTAAAATGAGTAATTAGAATATTTATGTAATGGCCCCTACATTTTTTACCGTTGATGTGTAACACCATGTGGGATGCTTATACCCAGCGGTGGACTGCCGTCGAGTGATGATGATAAGCTACCACAAATTCATTTAGCGCAGGCTTGTAAAAAAGATAATAAGTTTATATGTACTTCAAGTACTTAACTTATGTTTTTAAAAGAAGACTATCATCGGTTTTCTATGGAAAGTATAGGCAAACGAGCGAGTTGATAAGGTAAAAGATGTGAATAATATAAAAAGGGTTTAATCGGTGCAGAAGAGGAAAGAAAGGAGAGGCGAAAACATAAATAAAGAAAAGAGAAATAAATTAAGCCTCCAGATCCCAATACTCATCTAAGAAATTTGGTAACATAGATTAGCTGTGTGTTTAGTGGTGGCAAAATGCTACCACATAATGCAGATAATCTGTGAAGGAATATTACTTCCCCGGTCAAGCCTTCGTGCTACCATGACTATTACCACAATGCTTCGCCATTACTAGAACTTTTGTTAATTATTTAATTTAATTTTATAATGCTTGTGTAAAAAAAATACCAATACTAAGAAGAATAAAACTCTACATTGTTAACGCCATGTCGAGTTCCTCCTAAGTTCCTTAGTAAATAAAATGTTTTTTACAAGTAAAAGTAAAAGTGTAAAAAAATTAGTAATAATATAAAATATTTTCATTTCTACACATATATAATTAATATACTAACTATACTTTTAACTTCTAAATTTATCTTTCGTTGAATTTGAAAATATTACGCATTTATGTAATTAATATATTAATTTATGTACATAAAACTCGATTTATATAAATATTGAACATTATGTTGTAATGCAAATAAATGTATTCATGTTTTTATTAATACATTATCCTTGCACGCACAAGTTTACTTTCTATTTTCTGATCTCCTAACTTTTGAAAGAAAAAAAAAATTACAAGTATTGCCATAATCAGTATAGACATAACTGTGGTAAATTATGGATTATATATGGTAATTTTTTCGGCATACAGCCAATAATTAACCCAGCCGAAATTTTTTTATCGACAAAAAATAGTCACACAAATTCTACACAAGATTTTGATTTGAAAGTATATTAAATAATAATATACTTTCAAATCAAAATCTTGTGTAGAATTTGTGTGACTATTTTTTGTCGATAAAAAAATTTCGGCTGGGTTAATTGTTGGCTGTATGCCGAAAAAATTACCATAAATAATCCATAATTTACCACAGTTATGTCTATACTGATTATGGCAATACTTGTAATTTTTTTTTCTTTCAAAAGTTAGGAGATCTTTGTGGTAGAATCGGAAATAGTTTTTAATAATCATCCTGCGATTTAATTATATTACCGCATAACGCGCCACAAAGAAAATTGTCATTCCTTCCATCTGTATGAATGGTGATCCAGTAAAGTGCATCTTTTCAAAAAACATTTTTCATGCACCCCCATTTTATATAACCAGCTATATTCAGCAGTAACGTAAAAAGTGTGTAAAAAGCAGTAAAAAGTTTAAAAAGTGTGTAGTGTAACTTTGAACGATAGAATAAGAAATGAAGATATAAGAGAGTGATGTGGAGTAAAAGAAGGTGTTGTGACAAAAGTTGAGAAAGGGATGCTTAGATGGTTTGGGTATATAGAGAGGATGGATGAAATACGACTGGCAAAAGAAATTTATGTTGCGAATGTGGATGGAAGGGTCGGTAAAGGAAGATCACGGAAAACATATCTTGACCACATTGTTGAAGTTTTTAAAAAAGGCTAGGTCAAGAGTACCCTCAACCGGCAGGCTTCCGTAAGAAGAATAATGAGTGTGGAGGAAGCAAGGGAAGTATGCCGAGATCGTAGCAAATGGAGATCTGTGCTCTCTGCCTGGGGTAGGCAGAGAGAGTACGGGAGACAGGCGTGACGATATGTATGACTCTTCAGCAGTATTTCCGAACCGATAAAACATTTAGAATTAGTGTAGGCTTTTTTTGGAAGCCTTAAAAATAAGCCTAAACACTTCCCAAAGGCCAGTAACGCTTCTGTTATGCCGATTGTGATGTAGTTATCTATGAAAGATGCACGATAATGAGATTGAGTGAAGAAGGTGAGAGAATAAAGTAGAAATGAAAAAATTAGAACCTTCCGCCTCTAATCTCTCACCAAACATAGTGCTGTAGTAACAGCTTTTATCTGCATGAATGAGCCGAGTTATCTGGTAGTATCATGCTGGCTCTCTCTTTCGCCTTCCTCTCCTTTTCCCACCTTAACTTAGTATTGTCCTTAATTAACACAAAAGCAGGCAACTTTTTTTTAGTTTTCCTAGTGACCATGAGTACTAACTCTTCTTAACCCGAACGATAACCAATAATGTAACATGTACGTAGTTTTCTACATAAGGTATTTAACATTCAGGGCACATGTTGTAACAGTTAATTTGAACAAAATTAAGTTACATTTACAAAGTGAACAATGTCGTCTCTTGATTATTAAAGGGTAAAATGTATTTCACTTTTTGTGCCGGACAAAATAATTAAAAAACATGCTATATATTGTCACGAGCTCGTACAGAGAGGCTTTTAGATAGGGAGGACTGTTAATTTTTTACAAAAAAATTCAAATGCGAAAAAATTGTTTTTTGTCACTTCTTTAATTTTCAAAGTTCTTCATTTTAAAAGAGACAATAGCTTACAATAAAAGATTGATATGTGGACAGTCAGAATTTTTACGTAGCTAAGATCCGCGATAAGCAAACAAAAATAGAAAAATAATAATGTGTGTTTTTTACTGGAAGAAATGGGTTTACGGGGAATTTAAACTAAATCTTACCGAAAAAACGGCCGTCAGCAACTCTCCACTTCAACAATACCAATACCAAACTCACACCACCACTCTTCCAACATGTATATCGACACGTGCTTCGCCTCAATACGAGACATCATCAGGTATAATAGATTCTACGGAAGACAACCGTAAAGAGTTCTGTATAATTAAAGTCTCGTTGTAGTATTGTTATTTCTATATTCTAAAATAGCTGTAAATTTTCCAAATATATTTAAATCCCTGAAAAAGGCTCGTAGTGTAATATATTTAGTTTATTTAGTCGCTATACCGATGGCACGTTGTATTTGGAATAGCATGCCAAATAGATTTCCTTGTCGAACGTGATGTGCACTAGGGCTAGTAAATTATTCATCGTGACAGATTGATGGCGGAACGTGCCTGGAATGAGAAATGCTATAAAATTGTGTAGAGATTGCTGCAAACGACACCATACTGACATTTGTATGTGATAATAAAGCTATTTTTAGTAAAAATAATGTTATTTTTAGTAGCGCTTTCTTTGTCACAACAAAACATTAATGGTATCTATAGTGGTAGAGCCACCCTGCAGATGAATACATTGCAAAGACTGGCATAATATTTGCCCGTAGCATATATGGGCCGGCTCACCCGAGGAAGTACCACGCTTAGCTACCGCGCTTCGTCCGGTGAACGGCCGAGTTACGGAGGCCCGCTCACGCATGCTTCTGCAATGATTACAGTGTCATTTTAGAAGCGTTTATGGACGACGTTGATTGACATGCTTACTCGATTGCCCTTCTATCGTATAAAAAATCTTTTAGAATTCTATCACTGAAAAGAACGATGTAAAATTATTAAAATATATTATATTAGATTAATTTAAAAAACCCACACTAATAATTCAATCACTATGCACATGCAATTACTTATGCGTATTACAATTACGCCTCTAGCATATTACAATTAAGTTTCGGTAAACTGTAATCTGATATTAATTGAAATAGATATTGTATTCAGTGCGATTGGATAGGGATAATGAATAAAATATAGTGAGCAATTTACCGTCTTTTGTTATCAAATATGCCCAGTAGGATCGAGATATTAAAGTAATTTCGTGATATTGAAGTAAAATTAAATAGTGTCTCTTTGCGCCTTATATATAAGGCGCTAAAGAAGCGCTATTTAGTTTTACTTAGAAGCGCTATGTTTCTAATTTATTAAATAATTTAATGAAAAATCTTCAAATAATGTCACAAAATTTCATCATCAATACAGCCGTAATAGTCCACTGCTGGACACTAATGTCCCATAATTTTTTTTAATGGTGAGATAGTTAAACGAGCAAGCTGGTCTAATAGTCAGCAATTAGTGTTGCTCAAGGACAAACGCAATACTAAGGACACTGAAATTACGTTGCCTATCGAGTATATATGCGTTGCAGGTAAGGATCTGAATAATTGGACGAGAAGGAATTAATGGGAGGGGAAAAAGGAAATAAAATAAGGGTGTAGAATCGAGCCTCCAGATCCCCACTCACTGTCCAAAATAAGGTAACACAGTAATATGTTATCACTTAGCACAGACATTCTATGAGCGTTTAGTACTTCCCGAAATGAGACGGCCAATTGGGAACATTATAACCTAATTCTACGACTAAAATAGAGTTGTTTTCGTAAAAATAACGTAAAAGAGGATACCTTCTTTTGTTTTTTTGTTCTTTATTCAGAGAATAATTAATACGAAACGTTACTAGAACTCAGATTATAAATAAACTGCCGTTTAATTAATGAAGTATAATTGCCTAATTAATTTTAATAATGAGTTTGTATAATGTTTGTATAAATTAGAAATAATAGTCATTAATTGTTGTAATATCTTAAAATAATAGCATTATTGTACTCGTGAACCTGATAACCAAGTTATTTTATTTATAATGTTATTGAATAGAATTTACGATTTATTTTTCACCATTTAACGAAGGTCTAGTAGGCACATATTGAGGTGTGTTTTAAGATACAACCTTAGTCTAGAAATTCTTTATAATTATGCAATCGATATGTTTAGTTTTATATTTTACGGCCAACTTATTTAAAATGGTAATTTTAGTCATATATATATACATATATATATATATATATATATATATATATATATATATATATATATATATATATATATATATATATATAGATCTATGCGTCATGAATTTAAAGAGAGTATGAGTAATGGTAAGAAATTATGTAGTATACACTCAACAAACAAATGGTTCAGTGGCGGGACACTGCCTACTGCGGAGTTCATTGTCGCGGTTTCGATTAACGAATCGGGATACATATTTATATGTATGGCTTACATATATTTGTTCCGAGTCCGGTTACCCGCCAATTCACATTGGACAAGCGTGATGGGTTAATGTCCGTTTCTCCAGAAATGGGGAGGCCCGTACCTTGCAGTGGAACATAAAATAAAAAATGCTTATTCTGTTGATTAGTCTGTGAACTTTGTTCTTTGTCTTTGAATTGAAGGAAAAAGTTCTCACTTCAATTTTTCCCTCAGTGATATTTAAAGTAAAGTTGTCATGAGTTTACTTAAATGCGCAATCATATATAGCATATTGAGATATCTCCTGTTTCTCTTTAAACTTATCCAATACTTCTTCTTTGGTAACTTTTTCTTTCTAAGATAATCTTTCCATTCGACGCCAACACCAGATTTCAAAAACCTCCAACCCTTAACTGTCTCTTTATGTAACAGTCCTAGTTTTACAAGCGTTTTAGGCTATGCTTCAGATGTACGCCTTTTTGGACATTTATTGTTTACTACATTTATTAACATTTAATGTGATCTTTATATCTCCTCCGCTGAGAGTTTTTCGATTGAGAGAGAAGAGTTCTTTTTAAGGATAGGGAAGTAAATGAGCAAGTGTATCACCTGATGGAAATGCAATTAACGCCACCATAGACATCTGAATAATAGAAATTTAGGTTGCGAATGGGGGTGGAAGGTTCGGTAGAGAGAGATCACGGAAAACATACCTTGACCAAATTGCTGAAGTTGTTAAGAAAGACCAGGTCAATAGTACCCTTAACCGACGCGCTTGCATGAGGAGAGTAATGAGTGTGGAGGAACCAAGTATGCCAAGATCGTAGCAGATGGAGATCTCTGGTCTCTGCCCACCTCTACGAAAGACAGGCGTGACGATATGTATGTATGCATGTATAGACATCTGGCAATTGGCTCAGTGGTGGAGTCTTAAAACAACAGACATCTGTAACACCAGAGGCATCACAGATGCCTTACCGGCCAAGAATTGTTCTGAATTGGTTGCCAAATTTCGCTAGTCAGAGTGCCTACTCTCGAAGAAAAATATGATCTTTTTTTTGACTGATTTAAAAATATTCACGCCTATCCCCCGCAGGGGTTGGCAGAGATCACAGAGCTTCATCCGCTACCATTCATCGCAGCAAAACGGCTCTCCATTGGTCGCTTTTCGTAAGAATCAGGGCGAAAAATATGATTTTTACTTCTTAATCATAACAATGACTAGCATTTTCGACTGATTTATTGTCTGGAAGCTCAAGCGCACAATCACAGATGTGACGTAACCCAGTTAGCACGCGTGCCGCGTTTGGACAAAGATTAATTTGTGTTTTTGCGTAATAAGTGGTGAAAATATTCACTTTCAAAAGTGTTTGCCTCCCTTTTTGTGGAACAGTGACATAAGCAAAATCTAAATAGGTTAATTGTTCGCGGCCTTATACCAACACTACTGTCTGTACCTATTTTCATTTGTAGATATATTCTTCTATCTATCCATTCCCTCCGGTAACAGATGTACCGATTTAACTGGAATTTCATTATTGAACGTAGGTTGACTCCCCCCTCCCCCGTGAAATATATTTATGATCTGCTTAGGGTGTCTGATGAGAGCTAAATATCGCTTCTTGAGATGATGATAATGATAATAATGTTATTATAAATACATCAGAGCCTGTTATCTTAATATGACAAAAATATATAGTATATGGGTGTACATATGTTTCAATACTTAAGAATATTATGAATAAATGAAGCGTTTAACAGGAAACTACACACACACATACATATGTATATATAGTATCAATATAGAGAGTAAAGAACACGATGTAAATCAGTTATGAAGTCTTAAACCTTATGAAAGAGGATACCTGCGGAATTTATTTTGCCATTTTTTCTCCGTACAGAGGAACCTCAAAGAGAAATGGTGGTAAAAGTTTGATTGTTACCAGATCGACGTCTGACAAATGAAATCTAACATCTTATATCGAAAAATAAAGAATTTCAATTTATGCTGGACTTACATAAGCCCGCATTAATATTCAAAAATGAAAAGGGCCTAATTTTTTTGTAGATTATCGTATAGAGTAAATGTAAGACTTTCTCGATATTAATCCGTTACACTATTTAATTACAAGATAAAGATCAACAATTAGTGTGCGGTTTTCGTTAGATTATCGCAATTAATTGAACTAACTTACCACAACGGTTAATGAGTCTACATATTTCCTTATAAACGAGAATATTTATTTTCAAATATTAATGAAGAGAAAAATAAAATTTCTTTGCGTTAAACATTTGAATAAAAGTAAAGTAGATGTGAAGAATATTATTATTTTACAGACCATATATGTATATTCCACTGCTGGACACGGATCTTCCCAATCAATCAATCAGCAGCCTGCGGCACTGTTGGACATAGGCCTCCCCCATGAAGCGCCACCTAGCCCGATTTTTGGCTTCACGCATCCAGTTTCTGGCGAAATGTACGTTAAATCCACCTTGCTCGTCCAAGGCGGATTGGTGGGGTTAGACATGTAATAAATACATGTAGGCCATAAAAACATTTATCTCGATGCAGCACAACAAATGACTCCAAAATCGGAAACATCCTCACTGATCCAATTAGGTATCAGTCAAAACCAAACATTTAATATTGAATTAATTTACTGTTATTAATTAAGATTAAATTATGAAATAATTAATATTTTTAACATATCTATGCACAGTATTGTTGCAATAAGGAACAAGTTAATGAACAACTACAAAAAGCGGGTAGGACGTATAATTATAAAATAATCTGATTATTATTGAAGATAACAAGTATACTTCCGAGGTAATTATGGCATATCCACTCAATCACTAACGTTACGTAATGAAGTGAACTACATATTGTAATAGTCGTTCAAATGATTAATAGAGTCTACCATGCCTGATGATGCCTCGTGTTGAGGCGAAACACGTGTCGTGTACATTGTGGAAGAGTGGTGGTGTGTGTTTGGTCTTGGTGTTGTTGATAATGGTTGGGAAGTGGAGAGTTGCTGGCGGCCGTTTTTCGGTAAGATTTAGTATTTCCCCGTAAATGCACTTCTTTCAGTAAAAAAACACACAATAATTTGGATTTTTTCTGAGTAAAATTCTGACTTATGTGAAATACATAATAGTCGTTCAATTAATATGGCTTAAGATAGACAGATATTTTTATTAGTTTTGGTATTATATACTTAAAAGGCAGTAGGTAATTTTGACGTTATTAGGAAATGCACACATATATATCCATTTATAGAGAAGCATGGTTCTTTCATGATTAAAATCATATCATACTTAATGATATATTGATTATAATCAATGGGTTTATTTTCCACACTTAATAGGATGAGAATCGATTTTGTTATAAGTACACACATATATATATATATATATATATATATATATATATATATATATATATATATATATATATATATATATATATATATATATATATATATATATATATATATATATATATATATATATATATATATATATATATATATGTACTTATAACAAAATCGATTCTCATCCTATTAAGTATGGAAAATAAACCCATTGATTATAATCAATATATCATTAAGTATGATATGATTTTAATCATGAAAGAACCATGCTTCTCTATAAATGGATAAACATCACACACCAGAAACATTAAAAATGAATAATAAAAGAAGGAAGAATATCGGGTATTAAGTAATAATATTTTTCTGTGTTGCTACGAATGATTGCAGGGATCGGGTGCTCAATTATTTTCTACTTCCTCCTTGCCCTCCCACTTTTCACATCCTTAACCTAAGATAAGCAAGGCATCTGTAGTGCTCATCATATTATAGTTATCCTTGAACGGCTTTGGTTCCTTGTCATCAGGTGACCCGCTTGAACTATATAAAAAATATTTGTGTACCAACTTTTTACATAAAAAAAATATTTTTAAAATACTGGAAGATTCTGGCCGAATAAAAGTAAAACAAAAGCAGATGATTAAAAATAAAGAAAAACTTTATGTTAACATTGTTATTATTATTTTTATAGTATAACTTTTTTTTTCTACCCGCATTTGCACTTCAATTCGTAAAATAAACACACACAGGTAAAAGTATTCTTTTTTTTCTAAAATAGAAGAAAGTGAGTTGAGTACAAAATGAGCTCCGTTCAAAGATGATGAATATTACCATCCGCGATGTGAGGGACTTAACTTCGTATCCTTTGGATGTGAGGCACTGGAATTTATGTAGAGACGAGCGATTTATCAGCTAAATTGAACATTGCACAACGACGTGCCGGCGCTCGTAAATTCCTAGATCAGTAGAATGTGGAGATTTGTACAGTCTAGAATGTGTTGTGCTCTGGCATTTTAGTACTAAGGGTATTGTGCAACATTTTTAAAAAAATATTTTTTTTAACGTGAATTACCTAGGAAAAAGTGGAATAATGGAAAAAAATAGTGGGAAAAAAGAGGGATCTTTTTAGAGTCTTTTCTAACGCTGTCACTACATATTCTTCGTTCCTAAAACAGATTCTTCTACGCTTGTCTTTAATTTCTAAGACCAAATAAATATCATAATGTGCCAGAGAAACAAAATAAAAGACATGTGAAAAACGAAAGGTTACGCATCCTGAAAGTAATTTAAATATTGAGGAAGCTAATAGCTGAAAGCTTGAACCTTTAATATTTTGTCAAGTATCTCATATACTTCTTATTCTTGTATCTTCACATTTTTTTAAGTTTCAAGATAATTTAAATTTTACTTTGTCTTCACATCGCCATTCTGTGGTGAAAACTGCTATCTTCAGCACTACATATTTGTAAACCGATACATTCGAACCTTCTAAGAATATATGGAAAGTCAAAAGTTTTACTTAGCTAAGATCCGCGACAAGCAAAACAGTAACAGAAAATTAATAATGTGACTTTTCGGTTGTCTTCCGTAGACCTATACCTGAAGATGCCTCGTGTTGGGGCGAAACACGTGTCGTTTACAAGATGGAAAAGTGGTAGTGTGTTTGGTGTTGTGTATAGTGGTTGGTGGGTGGAGAATTGATGGCCGATTTTCGGTAAGGTTTTGGTTTAAGTTCCAAATATATACACTTAATCCAACAGAAAAACACACATTATTAATTTTCTGTTATTGTTTTGCTTGTCGCGGATCTTAGTTAAGTAACACTTTAGACTATCCATATAGTGATGGATTTCCACAAAGTAACGCCTGACTCCATTAATAATCTTCTGAGAATAATGTTAACCATATATCAAAGCCGGAAACGCTTCTGCAATGCCTACGATTTAGCAAATGTCTGTGGTTGATGATGATCGCTTTGTGTTAGAAGACAATCTTGCTCGTTAGCCTTCCTATCCAAAACCTTTCATCAAAAAAACTTTCATCAGCGTCAATCAGACGCGAAACGACCCGGGAACTTGACCTGTCGAAACACTGACACAGTGTTCCGAATCGAGCCGCCTGATCGCGTGACCGCTTAATTGAATAATTGCATATTGTATCAGATACGATGCACGATTAGGAAGTTTACTTTTACTGTTGTAAAGGAACGCAACCACGCACGCAATCACTTTCCACTTTCAGTCGCGCTTGTGCGGGCGACCAGTGAGTGTGTTCGCATCGCTAGCGATTTTTTTTAATGATTTACCGCTAACGAATGTTTTCGCATGAACTAATATAGCACAAAAGAGAAAATCGTTTTGATAGTTCAGGGAAATCATTATCCGTACGTCGTCACTGCACGTGTTCTAGATTTATTTTATAATGTAGTTCCCGGCATAAAATAGGCTCATCCTATTTCTTTCCGGGATTGTCGTAGGTAGCCAATATCAGTAGATGGAAAAAAATAACGTCTAACTAGCGTGAGAATTATGGCAACATCTTTCAATTTTGAGGAAGCTCAAAGCCCGGCGGTAAACTATTACGGCTGTATTGATTGATTGATATTGATAGGCCCTTTTGATTAGGATGACATTTTAATAATTGCAGCCAACGACGCAATATCTAATATACGCAATATACATATAAATAAAATAAAAATGTATCTGTAACTAAAATGAAAATAATTTTACTGTCTGTAACTTTGTACTGTAAACTGTTTCTTTGAACTCACCTTGGAAACAGCTGTACCGGTTGTTATGCAACTTTACGGAAAATTAAAATCTTTTCTGGGAATTGCTTCAATGTTTTCTCTGCGATCAGGAATAATGACATTAAAGATACAGGACGGTCCGTTTCTTAATTTCACGCGGCAATAATTACGCAAAAAGTAATATAACGGGAAAATAATAATAAGATTGGAGAATAATACTATTTACTATGGTTTTTCAAATTGTTGATATAAACATGTATGTGCGATGATTGCATGTAAGATGATTGTAGCGATTTGCGCTCCGCCTATGTGCTTTTTGTCGTTTTTATGTAAATTTGATAGCTATGATCAAACGGATAAAAAAAACTTAACTTCAACATACTACTGGCCCTCAGAATTTAACATTTAAACTCAAAATAACTTTATTAGTTTCATTTCAAATACTTAGATGCAGAATAAGTGTCTATAGGTCAATATTCAGTTCTCGGATCGGTATAAATTATTATACTGATCCGAGAACTGAATCCGAAACCCTTGGCAAAACGAACATATCTCTTGCATTGGCACACACTTATATACACACTGGGATGAATTTTCAATTTTTTAAAAAACTCATATATGTCCCACTGCTGGGCACAGACCCCTTCATTCTTTAATCAACCTGGATTGTCGAAGGCGAATTGGTGATTCACTCAGATTCGCAATACATATCTTTGACTATAGCTGTGACTATTGACTCCTAAAGGTACCTTTGCCACTGAGTATATAAGATTATTAATAAGCCAAATGATTAATGGAGTTAGGCGTTACTTTGCGGAAATCCATTAGTATATGGACAGTCAGAACTTTTACTTAGCTAAGGTCCGCGGCAAGCAAACAAAAACAGAAAATAATAATGTGTGTTTTCATACTGGAAGAAGTGAATTTATGGAGAACTTAAACTAAATTCTATAACTCCCATAACATAAGATTATGAAAATGAAATAAAAAGACAACGTCAATTATGTAAGTTGGCGGGAAAAGTCCTTTTTTATTCTCAAATTAACGGTGCCCTGCCCATTTACTGGTATTTGATCACATAGTTATCTCGTATAACACCCACAAGAAGAAATGGGGTGGTTCTTTTTTACCTCTGCCAAGAACAACACAGATTAATAAATAAACACATTGATTATTCTAAAATATTGTTACGCCTCAGTCGAGTAAAAGGGCAAAATAAAGGATTGTACAGTAAATAAACTGCCACTTGTGTGGAGCTTCATCATTTGCCATTATAAACTTGTATCTGTACGAACTTGGTTTTGTACGGTTTGCAAAAAAAATTACTTAATCTTAGGACACTTTGTCAACTGTTGATTTCTGTATCTAAATGTAATGTCCTAAATTACCTTAGCAAAGCCTAGAGTTCTCGAAATATTTCTTTCAAGCCTACCTTACATATTTAAGATTTTCATTTTGTAAGCTTTTTAATGTATGGATTACTGGTTTAATCAAAAATTGAAGAAATATTTTCACTTTTTAAATTTCAGAAAAATCAAACATCTAGTATTTGATATTTCCATGAAATACTATTAAATAAAACAAAAAGGTACAAAATGAAATCATTTGAAAAATGAAGTTATTAAGAAAAATAGCAATGGAAATCTGTGTCTAAGCGACACAAAATAATTTTAGTGGAAATTCTTAATGTCCAGGAAATCACACGAACAAATCATCTGATTCAGAAATAATATAATATTTAAATTATTTCTGAATACAAATATTAGCTTTAAGGCAAACCTACCTTTGTCCTTCAGATCCGAAAGTGGATTAAACCAGTCTTTGTATTGTTATGATCTTAGTTATAACGAATATTAACTCCGAAAGCGATACATTTACTACTGACCTAAATATATCGTCAAAAACTTGATTATGCACCCATAAATTGCGCAAAAGAAATTATTCAAATCGTTATATTTATACGTTTCTATAAAAGAGACGTATAAATATGAAAAGCTATATATTTTCATATTTAAATCTATTCATAAGAAACGTTAAGATAAAATCAAAACATTACAGTGTGACGTAAATTTATTTGTCTATAGTATCTCCTTGTGAGTGCATGTCCTTCGATGCGGAGGCCATTGGTCTCTACGGTATTAGAAGTCTATGTTAGGTTACTTAAACATTCAGTCGTTAACTTAACGAAAAGGTTACTTGGACGTATACACTATATAAAGAAGTTTAAAGGATATAAGATATGCAATTTGTAAACTTGTTCAAATATTTAGGACTTTTAAATTAGGAAGCGAAGGTTAACGAGCTAGGACTAATTGGATTATGTCTTTGATTTGGCATACTTTAATACATATATCGATCTATGTGGTAGATTTTTTTTAAACAGCCCGTATTTGTTCCTCTGTTGGCCACTGGACCACCCTATTTCTTAAGGAACGGATATTAACCCACCATGGTTGTCTAAGGCGCATTGGGATGACACCTAGATTCGGAATAACTATCAGTTGGTCTTACATATATGTATCCTAATGCGGTAATTAAACCCACGACTATTAATTTTCTAAAGCAATGACTTGGCCATTGAGCCAATTAGTCATTGGTGAATTTTTATAAAAATAAAATTGATACAAATTATCACCTTAGTATTTATATGCATATTTGTTTTATTTTATTTAGAATCCATATCTTTTTACAGCAATTATTTTCTGCGCTTACGCTGCCGAAGAGAGCGAGAAGAAAAATGAAGCAAATATTATGGAAATGAAAGACAAAAGACAAACACAAGATGAGGCTCAACCAGGAGTTACGAATAGGACACCAAGAAAACAGGTTGGATACTTTTTAATTTGTTTTTGTCTCAAGGTCCTTAATTATTGTTGTGTGTTAAGTTGCGTAAGAAAAAGAAATAACGGTATTTAGGAAATAGCAATCTGTTTCCTCCTTTATGATTATGTTAGTTCCCCTTATTACCATTATTTATAATAATATAACTAGAATGTTAATACAATTTATGAAAAAATGTTATCTAATTTACGTTTATAATCTACAAAGGCAAACCCACAAAAAGCCTTCATTTTTATTTTAACCAATTTAAACAATAACAGTAAATTAATCTTATCATCTATTAAAAATATCTCATAATAAAATTTGTTTGTCACGTTGTATTCGAATGAACACACTTAACAATTTTATAAGGGACAATTCAAACTTTTTTTGCCAACTAGCAACAGAGTCAATAAATTTTGTATATGTTATATACAGAAATAAAGAAACCCTGTGCTCAGCAGTAGAACATATATATTCTAATAATAAGTTTTCATTTTTTTTATTTAATAGACATATTATGTAAAAGACATACTTAGAATCAATGTAAATCTTGTACTAGGAAACTATAAATAAGAACAACCGCTACATCTCGATACAAAATCTACATTCAAAGAGCGGATTCCTGCATTATACTTTTATTTATACTAGAATATCGTTAGTGGACCGTCGAACGGTGTAGGGCGTAGATATAAAGTGACGCAAACGAACTCGATATATTCCGTTGAGATTCAAGGAAACGTCGCCGTGACAGTTGGGTACATTGCATAAAATTGCACAGTATAAACCGTTAGATGTTTGAGGCTTTAGATTGTTTGATATGTGAGTTCGTTTTAAGCGTTTCATAAACATGAACAACAGAATCCATTAGTATCTAGCATTGTATACTATTTAAATAAAAACGAGAGGGTGCTTCAATGGCTTGACATATATGTACACATATTACTGTTGTTGTGCCGCGTTGTTGTGCCGCGTATCAACGACAACAACATCCTGCAGATGGCTCTGTTAAGGACTTATCGCGCCACGGTATTAGAGTAATATGACTTAACGTCGAGATTCTGGGAGCATGTATGCATGTAGTATTTTTCCAGTTAAACCATCCCATTCATCACTAAAAATTGGTTCTATCACTCTTTCATGTATGTTTAAACAGATTAGCGATGTTATTTGTTCAATTATCTGAAAGATGTTATTTCATGTCAATACTAGATGACCTTGTAGCTATAGAAAAACCATATTACATGCTTTCAGAGGAATAATGATCACCCTTAAATTTGATAATAAATTCAACATAAAAGCAAATTACGAAGAATATATTATATCAAAAAATAAACAAGATATTACTCAGAAAATTTCTTATTTATATACTTTAGGAGTTTGCTAACTGGTTTTAAATAACGTTAGCTTATCTATGTACCCTCAGTGAGTCACGTATTTATTTTGGTATCCAATGAATTTTGTCCCTTTGCTTAGCCCTTTCACTTTTGTGTACTGAATATAGTCGCGTCACGATCTAAGTAGGTCTTTTGAAATTATTTGTATACTCAAACTATTTGTCCTTTATAAACTGTTATTTAGGAACATATACATTTACTTTCAGATGTTTTTGTCACTTATATTACTGTGACCAGTGAAACATGAGAGAACGTTAAGTAATGATTTATTGTCAAATACCCACAACTTAAAATACACATATATAGATAATATACGCAACATTTTCCCCTTCAATTGAAGTATTATATACATACACATACACACACTATCTAAGTAATAGAAAATGCGACCCCCAATGTAGGGTCTACACGTGAGAATTACAGCAAATGCCCTAATTTATCAGATACGCCAATGCCTAACGGTGGACTATTAGCGTTGCATTCACAATGATGATGATGATAAGGAAAGTAAAGAGGTGATATAAAGCTTTGTCTTAAACTGTTACAATAATTTTTGCTACCCATTTTATCGGTATCTATCAACATAAAATTCTTAAAATAACGAAACTTGATTCAAAATCTCAAAAAAAATTTCAGTTTCAATTCCCTTTCAGTTTCCTTAAAGTTCTAGGAAAATATAAATTCTAAGTATATAATACAAAAGTGAATTTGAACTTAGTTTTTATATATTATTTTTAAACATACAAATAATTGATTAACTTAGCAATACGTACGACAACTTTGGTACTAAACATGCTTACAATAACAATTAATTTTATTTGTCCCAACCGTTTACGCTCTTAATACAGGTTTAATAGCATTTCCTTTGATTTCGTCAGCGACAGTTATTAGAGTCGCACGAAATAACAGCTACACAGAATGTACAGAAGGGGTTGCGACAACTGCAACTCTAATAATACGTTTGTCGTGCACTGAATGGACAGTTGAATCCATGGAACGTCCTGATGTTTCATAATAGCATTTGAGAGCATTGCAACTGTCGAATCGAGTGTTAGTTATCCACGAACTCATCTAGGTCTTCTATTATTTTTTTAGCGAAAAATAAATAAAGGCCCGTTATTATTTTCTTTTCTTTGATGGCAATTAGTTATAAATATTATGCCAGTGTCAAGTAAAATACAATAATATCCAATCTTTTAAAATGTAACAAGTCAGCTGATCACTTTACGCCTTAATAAAATGGTGGCTACTTTACCAAAACCTTCTATGGACTTTTTAGTTATTTAAAAAGTTACGTTACACCCATTTATTTCATTTCACTTCACTTATATGCATTAATAGAATTCAATTGTATAATACGCCACTACAATTAAACAATATAACTGATAATAATATATGATTATGAAAGAGGAAATAAAAACACAACGTCACTGATGTAAGTTGGCGGGAAAAGTCCAGGCTCGCTAGTAAACATTTTGATACACTACTTTATTTTTTATTTATTTTTCTCAGCAACCAGTATATTTTATATTTTCCCTTTACATACTTCTATCAATACGTATAAAAATAATAACTTTTTTATTTCTTTTTCTCAGCAGCTAGTATTTTTTATATTTTTCTTCTTTTTTTTTCTATTATCCAAGGATTTCTTTATTCAGAAACTGAACGACAAAAGCCTCTGTCCATACAATATTTACATCAGTTCACAATCGGTTTTTAACGATAGGCTCTTCTATTGTATACGAACATTGTACCACCTATGACTTCTATTATCAAAAGAGTTTAGCCAATTTTAAATGAAATCTTTTCTATTTTGCGGCAAATCCACAAAAGGAAAATACTATTATATAATATGATAAAAATTGATACTTTTAAATACTTATTTCTAATAATTTATAATTTTGAAGGTTGTTTCAATATACATGAAAATAAAAAATAGCATATTATAACTTCAAATATATTTGAACACATTTACTTAGAGCATTATCAAGTGAGAGTGTAATTTAATGGATTAGCTCTTATTATGCAATGTAATTAGTTGGAATTAGAACGCCATACGCGCCTTCTTAAGCCCGTTTCAAAAATGTCCGATAGTTGTCATTGTCATTTCTTTCCTCGACTTTCACCGTCGCACGCGTGTCTAATATGACACACGAGGGTAATTACTACGAGTTACAATGTTATAACTAGCGATTGTCGCGTCGACGATTCTACTTAACTGCCTACACTCAACTACATATGTTGTATTCTAGATGTAGGTAGTATTTGACCGTGACACAAAAGCAGAGTGTAATTTAGTATAATATATTTCATAATTACCATTTCTTATATCGGGTATAAAATATTAAAAGAATGTTTGCAATTTTCTGAATTTCAACCAAATTCTATCAAATTTCAATAACTGTTGCAAATGTTTGCTAATATATATTTCGTTTGAATTATATTATTAGACATTTGCTGGTTGTTTCCAAGCATATGATAGAATATTCCATTTTTCCTATGGGTGTTGGAAGATGCGCCTTGTGAGTCAATATTCAGTAGCAAAATACATTTTTCCAGAATCTTCTTTTCAAGCACCACTACCATGTGAAACCAGCTACCTACAGCGGTGTTTCCAAACCGATATGACATCGGAATCTTCAAAAAACAAGCATATATTTCGTAAAAGGTCACGCTTCTGCAATGCCTATGGCACGGCGGATGTCTATGGGCGGCGTTGATTGCTTTCCATCAATTAATATGGCAGCTCGTTTGCCTTCGTATCTCATAAAAAAATCAATCTACAAGTGTGGGTATACCGACAACATTACTTAATTTTGAGGAAGGTCGATGTCCAGAAGTGGACTGTTACAGGTGTATACTGTAAATTGCAACTGATGACATTATTAACTAAATAAATAAAAACATTTCATTAATGATTTACAGGAACAGGCAGCTCCCGTTATGGAATCTCAGGAAGAGGATAAAACTCCCGGGTAAGAACCTCTTCCATAAATAATAACATTATTTTATTTATTTATTTTTATTTAAACTTTTGTATAAAGTGCACAGCAGGACTTAATGCCATTGGGCTTTTTCTACCATTCAACCTGCGGGCGAAAATGTGAAAATTGTTTTGGAGTTGTTGCAACTTGAAATAAAATAAACTAAAAATTAATTATATAAGTTTGAATACATATTCACGAATACTACATTCACGAACATACATATATACATATAAATACGGGGGAAAAAATAATAAAATAAACTAAAATATGAAATAAAAAACAGAATTTTTCACCTTGCAGCAAGTACTCTCATCTTTCTGTACAGGACTTAAAATATTGTTAGAGTTTAAAAAGAAATTTATTTGCGGCTTTTTAATGTCAATCCAGATATATTAATGCAAAAAAATAACTGCTTTATCTATGGTTACCGGTATAGAATAGGGTCCTCCTCTGTCTTCCTGTGGGTGTTATACGAGATGACCACAGGAATAATATATGTATACCAGATATGTATACGATTAATACCAGTAGATAGCTTTAGGCTTAAGTCAAAGTCCCTCAACTGTTAGGGAGGCCTGTTTCCAGCAGAAACCATTTTAGATTGTGTTGAAGTAGTTTTTTTGTTTGAGTATTGTCTGTGAATGAGGATAATATTATATGTATGGAAATAATAATTTATTAATTTGCCAAAACTGAGTTGCTAACTTTAAAAATTTATATTAATTATTTATTAGCGAATATAAAGATAAATAGACTGAATGGGTGTAGCGGTAGATCACGCTAGGTAGCACGCTTTTAGAGAGCCTTATTTTTTTATATGGGATAGGGAGGCAAATGAGCAAGCGTGTCGCCTGATAAAAAGCAATAAACCCCGCCCATAGACATTTGCAACACCCTAGGCATTGCAGATGCGTTGCCGACCTTTGAGATACAGATAGCTTGTTTGAGGCTTATGTCCAGCTGTGTAGTAATGAAAAATATATAGAACTGCTCAAGATACTCACAAAGATGTATCATATTTTACTTCTTAGCTTAAATTATATTATTAAATATAAAAATATTGACATAAATGGTAATGCAATTTATTAAGTAATTCACATTCAGCTGTTGTGAATTTGTATGACATTTGAACAAACAAGAAAATGTCTTATTTAACTCCAGGAGAGCAGACGCGCAAGAGTATCGTCCAGGCCAAGTGATATCTCTTAACGCCCAAGAGTTGATGGAGTTGCAGCCAGAAAGGAAAGCACCTTTGGCTAGCAATCAGCAGTTGCAGCAATTGTACGCCAACCCTCAACCCGAGAATAGCCAAAATCTACAGCCATTCTATTATTTGGACCCGCAAATTTCAGGACAGGTAAATAAATTTCTTTCGTTAATATAAAATTTAATGCTTTTTCTATTTCTTGTAAGAGCATAGTATTCTTAAAGTAAACACAAAAATTTGGATTAATATACAAAGTATTTTCATTAATGATATATTTTGTAGAACCACTTAGGGATCATCCATAAATTATGTCACGTTAAGGGGGAAGAAGAGCGTTAACAATGTGTGACATTGTGTGATCAAGGAGGGACGAGTTAGATTAGTTATATTTAGCTTCATAACTAATAAATCTAGAGCTGAAATTATAAACTTCAACTCCAACGAAAAAAGTTAAAATATTACTAATTCTATCTTATTCATGTAAAAAATTTTGGAAGCGCTGTTTTAATTTTATAATTTTTAAAAATAAAATTATAAAATATGTGACATCATACCAGGGGAGGGATTTGATACACAAATGTGACCACGTATGAAAAATACACGGGGTGCAAAAATCATGATATTTATGTGATGTAATTTATGGAAGGCCCCTTATAGATATTTCTGTTATTACTACAAAATCAAGTATTTTATGTAGCTTGTAACCCTTGAGACGAACCCCAAATGCACCCCAATTTTTTTTCGCAATTTAGGAAACAATGCTTTTTTTTTCATATAAATAGAATTATTCCAACTTGTGCTAGGAAATGCGACGTCAAATCGTAAGCTCTAGTCTTTGCCACTGAGCTATTACTGCTTGTTATATGTACATATACTTGGTCTTCGACCAGTATGTCCTACCTGTACTCTCTTACGGCGCCGAAACGTGCACGCTAACAGTCCATCTGCTTCACAAGCTCAGAGTCACTCAGAAAACTATGCTCGGAGTTTCGCTGATAGATATGATTCAGTATGTACAAATGCGCCAGAGAACTAAAGTCGCCGACATAGCCTTTCGAATTAGAAAACTAAAGAGGCAATGGGCTGGTCACGTTTGTTGGAGATCCGACAATCGTTGGAGCAGACGAATGCTGGAAAGGAGACCAAATCTCAGTAAACGTAGTGTATGATACCCCCCGGACTAGATGGTGCAACAATCTGCGCAAGGCGGCTGGCAGAAACTGGATGCGCGAAGCCGAAGATTGGGCTAGGTGGCGCTTCTTGGGGGAGGCCTATGTTCAGCAATAGATTGCTGCATGCTGTTGATTGATTGATATGTACATATAAATGTAGGTAGTATTTTAACTCGTGTATGTTTTTCTTTTAACTAAAATAAAAATAATTTGTTTTATAGGTGTCGTTGCAACCGTCACACACGGTGATCGCACGGCCTCATTTCTCACTGAATGGAGGAGAAGCATCAGTGGGCGCTGCACTCTCAGTGAGTGATACTGGAAGTCCTTCGACAAACCCCTTTGATCAAGAGCTCCTAGCGCTTCTTAACCATGCAGCTAGACAAGAGGAGCAACAACCACAAGCTTACTTGCAACCTCATCCTGCACTACAAATTTCCCAACCAAATATCCCGCAGCAGTACCAACAAGTAAGCTACTTTTAAGTTTTTGGTCTCAATTACCTCCCGTAATAATACTATTAGCCACTCATCTTAAAAAAAATTATGAAAACTGTTAAAGTAAATATTTGAATTTTCTTGTTAATCACCCCAATTAAGCTACACAGTGTGTTATAAAAAAATGTTTAACTTAAATATTACTATTTAATTTAAACATTGTTTTAGATTTGTATAGGTAAAATTAAATCCACGACTTTCGATCATAACAAACCCCTAATTGATTTAATAATGCTATTACAGGCTCCAAATTAATTTAAGGAAAACAAATCCAGAGACAATTTAATGTAAGGGAATAAAGACACTTTTCAAAGACAAGCATTGTATAAAATAACATAATTCTGTTGTAAATTAAAAAAGGTAGATCAAAAATATTTAGCAACTTTAAGTCTAACTGTGAGGTTGTAAAATAAAAAGTGTAACAAATAAACAGATAGATTAATGCGTTTTTTATCTAGTTTGTCTTAAAAAAATCTAAACAATGCTATCAATAGAATCAAATCAAAATTTTCTTTAATAAACATGTCTCCGTTTCGTACTTTTTTAAAATGTTTTGTATATAATAGCCTAATTGTATATATATCTACTAATCAGTTTCGAACTTACGACTTTTTCGAACCGAGTCAAAAACTTAAGGTGCTCTTACTTTCCAGCAATTGAGGTTAATAATTTGACAAATATTCACAAAACAATTTTACTGGTTAACATTTTCAGTGATAGGGAAAATAAAAATCCTTTATAAAGAAGATATCGGTGTCTCGCGCCTTGGAAAATATGTGCTTTAACAAAACATTGTTATTATATATATTTAGAGAGCGTAAAATTAATATTTCAAATATATTAATTTTACGCTCTCTAAATTGCCACCTTTTTATCACCGCTTTTTACTTGATTTACCACCCTCTAGATCCGTGCTACGACAACCTCTTCTGAAAATACTAGAATTGTCGGTTGACGATATAATGTATATTTAAGTGTGTAAATATGTGAAAACACAGAATGCACTTCTTCGCCCGAAACCTCCTTAATCCGTTAAAATTCTTTTAATTTCAATATAACTGAAAGATAATTTAGATAGTATATTCGAGACACGTTTGACATATATACATTACATCTAAAAACCAAAACCCAAATTTATGTATTTAAAATAAATTTTTGTTTTGTGCGGCATTTGAACCCCTAATTCCTTAAGTCACGTATTTTAACTATATATATGACTACTTGTTACTTGAAAATTATAGCGTTATAATTTTCAAGTAACAAGTAGACATACACATACAGAAGATACATACATATCTATATATTTCAACAAAATATTTGTTTTTAAACTTAATCGCCATTAGTTACTTCTTGCTGGAACGTATATCCTAACAAAATTTTGGTAAATTACTGAAGAAAATAATTATTGTTAAAATGTCGTTTCAGGTCGACAGGTATGTAGCGAAACCGAGCAAGAAACCCACAAAATTACGCCCTAAGGTACAAATCTTACCTACACAACCATCAACAGCACCGCAACAGTACCTTATCGAAACAACAAATGTGCAATCCCAACAACAAAGTCAATATGGCTCGGCTCAACCTCAAAGAACAGCACAAACTCTTCGATACTTTCCCAGTCCTTCACCCCAGGCAGCTCTTCAACAAGTGATTTACGAACGTCCAGAATCACAAGGCCTAAAAATTGTACCTGCGCCAAATTTGCAAAATCTGGTTCAGCAATCTCACAATCAGCCTAACTTCGTATTTGTACCACAATACCAACCAACACAAGCAAGCTCTCCGCAGTATCAGTTTGTCGATACTCAGAGGCAAACGATTCAACCTGTAAGACATGAGGAACCACGTATTTCAATTACTAACGTTGAAAGACCTCTGGCTTATTTAAAACGCTTTCCCGAACAAGAGAAAATGCGTGCGGTAAAAATCTATAACCCAGCACTGCCAGAAGGCTTAGCCTCTGCACCCCAACCCACTCAGCTTATAGGCGAGCAATATTACCTTAGACCGGTTCAGTACAGGCAGAATGAACAACGGAGCAGATATGAATTATCACCTCAACTACTAAGACCCTTGGAACAACATCGATCTATCGATTCGACGAAACCTCCACATTCGGCTATTTATGTTAATAAAAATATCGCACCGAAGAAAGTGGCACGACCACTGTTAAGAGCAGATCAATCAATAACACTGGAACAACCGACACGAGAACAGTCTTATAGAGTAGAACAACCTGCAAGCTCCGAGCAAATAAGTGTTCAGCAGCACGGAAGAAGTTTAGATGAGCAGCGTGCTAATTTGCCTCCACCCAAAAATAACAAAGCCTACACACCAGAGGAGTTTGCAGCTTTAGTTGCCGCCGGATATTCCGTCACTCCCGTGCCTGTAGGCCATCTTGGACAACAAGCAGCACAAGCACGGTCTACAGTGGAAGCAGTCCCATCACAACCGCAACGTCGTCCTTTATACAGTAAACGTCACCAGTATCTTCCGCTCCGAATTGATGATGCTCCCTGAAATCTTATAATCGACTTTGTAAATAATTTTAGATTTAACTATAGCCATTAATAAACTTATGAAATGTCTCTTCTGTTTTCTTTTTATTGTTTACATTTGTATAGAGCCTATTCTATAGAAACAGTTTCGATATTATTCTAGTCCATTCAGTTACGGCAACTGTTACTAAAAAATCCCAGTGGTGTCAATTGCACAAGATATATATGTATTTAAATTTTGCCTTAAATGCCTGCACAAATACAAGAGTCAAAATTTCCTATTATCCAATGGAATAATTTTATGGACGATACAGTGTTCAGATAGATAGAAACATTCTTTATTGTACACCAAAAACAAAGTTATACCGTTATTGATTGTACTGTTTATATACAAATAGCGGTCTTATCGCTAATAGCGATTTCTTTCAGACAACCGTAAGATGGATACAATCTTAAAAAGATAATTTTATGTTGTTTGGTGATGATACATTATCGTTATGAAGATAGAAAAGAAAGAAAATAATTAAGCCATCACATATATATACAAGTATATAAATACACACACACGAAACATAATAAACACAAATCACATGTCGTCTTCGTTTCTCGAACAGGATTCGAATCTAAAATTCAAAACAGAAGTACCCGATTTATTAAGCCCAGCAGTCATCGTAAGTCACGGATTAAATGCACTAACGTAAGTCTAGAAGAATATTTATTTACGACGATGTCGAACAGCGTCCAACCTGTTACTAGATTAAAATATGATGTTTCAGTATCATACGTTGATACTAAAATTGTCCGTGATTCTCTGACGAAACTTCACGTAACAAGTAACATACAATAGATATTCTATCTAGACTTGTAACTTTTTACAAGTCTGGATATTTTTCGTGATGTTTTTCTTAGGTATTTTTAGAATCAATACCGCCCATGAGAGGACTTTAAGGTGCACACAATTGAGAATTTCTAGCTGCAAATTTCTTCTAAAACTACTAGCTGAACTTAACTGAAAATATAATTTACTGATTCTCTTCATAGGAATCACCTTGTTAAAGTAGTGGTAATTAAAAAATTAAAATACTTTCACAAATAGTAGTTTGATTCAACGCTTCCGTGACTCCGTCCGTGTCGCGGTTGTCTATGGGCGACGTTGATTGCTTTCCATCAGGCGACACGCTTCCTCGTTTTCCCTTCTATCCCATAAATAAATTTACTTTAGTTTGTAACATATGTATTGGGTTGTCCGGAAAGTTCGTGCTCATTTTCGGTAGGTAGCGCGAGAGACCTGACTGAATATATCACAATCATTGAAAACAAATGACATGTGTACATATTCTTAAAGATATAGCTTCAGTCATTTTTGGTTAGGATTAGTTAATTTTTATCAGTTTTGTACGCCTTAGAATATGGTTGCAAATATAGTGCATTATGGGCATTTAATGCTTTTCTTTTTCCGAAAGGGCAAAAATGCCACACAAGCGGCAAATAAGATATGTGCTGTTTATGGCGAGGATGCTGTAGCCGAAAGAACTGCGCGAAAGTGGTTTGCTCGCTTTAAAGCTGGAAATTTCGACCTGGAAGATCAAGAACGCCCAGGTAAGCCGTCCACCACAGACGAAGATATGATTAGAACAGAAATCGAGAACAACCCATGCTCGAAAATACGTCAATTAACAGAATGGTACCTATATAATTTATTAAATGTATATCAATATTTAAATGAGTTGCGTTTTAATCGTCCTAAAATATCGCCACGAACTTTCCGGACAACCTATTATTTACACAAACTATTATATAATATATGTTTTATTCTATTTATGTTTGGGCGTTATATGAATAAGACATAGACCAACACATAATACCCTAAAGAATTGAGGGAAAATTGAAAACAAGGATGGAGATGTATTTTTGTTTATTTGGTTATAAAGCCAATTTTATTCGAAAATACATTTGGTCATTCTATTATAGTTTCTCATGATGCACAAGCATTATTTTGTTTGACTTTATTTAATACAACTATTATTAAATAAAGCTAAATAAAATAGTTAGTTATAGATTTATTTCAAACTTTGGATGCATTTATTTTTTATTCCATTTTCCCCAATCGTCAGTAACAATTATTTCGCCATAGCAAAAGGTCGCAGGAAGATTCGTTTTAAAAATATATATTTTTAAGCGCATATAATAACAATACTATGAGTGATGAATTTTTCTACTAAAACAATGTGATTCCTACTTTGTCAAGATTGATATTAACGAATCGAGGAACAAAAACTCTAGGGAACTACAAATTGAAAATAGTCTAAAGATATTTACGAAAAGAAAACATGTTACACACATTACACCCTCGGGAGCCGTCATGTTTTTTTCCGCTCAATACAGCCATTATTGACTTGAGTATTGTTGAACTAATATTTTTTTATTCAAGAAATCATAAAATAATTTGTGACGTTTACAAAAAAATTATTGTATACTTAAAGTTATAATTACAATTTTAAATAAAATACACATAAGCGTATAACGACCTAACTCAGTATTGAAGTTATCACTTTTACATTCAACGGTCGCGGGTACCAATCCTGTTTTGGTTTGAACCAGCTTCAAACTGGGGAAACCAGCAACCAACTGTGAGAAACTGCATAAAACCGTGAACAATGGTGAGTTCTCTTATCGGAGGAGCTTATCTTTCTCTTAGAGGAGTACATAATATTACAGGTACAGGCACATTCCGAATCTGGGTGTCCCACAAAACCGCTATGGTGGTTGATAATCTTAATATAATTAAATTAAAAAAAGAATCAGGCGTTACTTTGCAGAAATCAATTATTCAAATGGAAAGTCAATAATTACTTTGTATGTAATCATTTGTTTAATCTTAATGATATTATTGTTGGTTTTGTTACGTTAATCCTGATGTGCCTTACCTCATCATGTGGGGCTCTGCTGAGGCTGACCTCCATTCTCCCTTGCGGCTCGTGGGATTCACTTTGACGAATCTTAATACATTTAATTCGTTAAAAAATGACGGCGATGTGGTTCGCCACCCGTCACGTCCTGATTCCCACGAGGGCGAGAAGCGACGAATGGAGAGCCGTTTCGCTACGATGAATGTGAGACGAAGGATAGATGAGTGTGAAGGAAGCAAGGAAGGTGTGTTGGGATCATAGCGGATGGAGATCTATGAGGTCTACCTAACCCTACAGGGAGGCAGGCGTGACTATACGTATGTAATCCTGATGTTTTCTCGATTCTCAGGATGAGCCGGGCCATCGGTGATTTTCAATGCAAACAACAAAGTATAAAGATTTGAATAATATTTTTAAAAATAAAATAGTCGGGTCTTGTGGCACCTTTCTTTTATAACTTTAGATAACGTTGGGCGCCAGTGCAACACCTACCTGGGTTTTGCAAATAAAACCAGAGTGTTATCAGTTTAAAGAAATATTTATTACAAAAAAAAAAAGAATCAAGTAGGTGAGACACAAATTTGTAGGTCGTGGGTAAACGGCCGATCTGATTTTGCCACGTAAGCGTACTAACACTCCCCTGAGCTAGCTTGCGCTCAAAAAAGAAAACCGCAGGTAGAACCCTGCAAGTTGACAGCGGTTTGCCCTCAGCGATTGTAAAGGATGCGCTGAGACACCTAAATGTCGATCCCTGAGCTAGCTAGCACTCAAAGAAATAAACCGCAGGTAGAACCCTGCCATTACATTTGCACCGCAGGTAACATACTGGCGGAGGGCAGGTGGCACCCTGGATCGCAGGTGACACCCTCCGTTACATTGTGCACCACAGTAGAATCATTACCGCAGGTGGAATCAACCCCGCAGGTAAAAGCTGGCAGGTAGAACCCCGCAGATAAAATGTGCAGGTGAAATCTGGCAGGTAGAACCCCGCAGGTAAAATGTGCAGGTGAAACCCTGGAAGTGACAGATACCCATCGATTACGACTTGGCCTATCAACTTCCGTTCTGGTTAATCAGCGACAACTCGTGAAAAGCATTATGTCGAGATTGTCGTGGTGAATTAAAACCAGAACGGAATTACAAAATAAAAATTAAACACACATGTGCTATTCAAAACTTACCCTAAAACGGGGTTTGATTCCTGCACTTATTTTTAAAATAAATACTGAGCGAGGGCGCTCTTAAGAGACGTCATGGTTCCCGTTGATATTTCCATAACGAACGAACCCTCACTGAGGTGGTGTCGTTCCTCGGCACCCGTCAGTAACTTCCATAAAAAAACCCGAGTGGCACACGAACAAGGCCGAAATAGCACGAAGGCGCGAGCGCCGCACCTACACCTACTTGAGTTTACAAATTCCTTTTCAAATTCCTTCAATCTGTCACCGCGTTGCTTTGAACACTTAACGTATGACAAGCAAAAAATGTTCGATGGCAGATCGTGTTTTTGTTATAGTAATTTATTAATTCTAATATTAGAATAAGTATTTAAATTTGAATACGGAATAGTGTACTAATACTAATATTTTTAACTTATACCTAAACTAACTAAAAATAAATCATTAAAACATGTAACCTTCCGTTACAGTCTCAAGTTTTATTAGTTTTAATATAATTTTAAATTAAATTTCTTGTACGTTTATTATATATTCGCGAGTAGTTCGCGCTGTAGGTAACAATAGAACTTGTTCCTTTTAAAAAGAATAAGCTTATCTGCTCTTGGCACTGTGACGCGAGGACAATGCTTGAAAGTAAATTAGCTTCTCTTTACTTTTAATAATGATTTCGTTGATATTATTTTATATAGTATTAAAATGTTGACTGGAGTTATAAAATGATAATTAGTGTATTTTGTCATTTTATTTTAGGTAAGTTAAACTAATTGTTTATAGTATGTTTTCTTTTTTGTCTTTTTTCATGATAGTAATAAATTATAACTATTATTCCAGTGTCAAGTAAAATAAAACAATATCAAATTTCTTGAAATGTAACAAGCTTATCACGTTACGTCTTGATAAAATGGTGGCTATTTTACCAAAACCTATGGACTTCTTCAGTCAACTTAAAAAGTTACGATACACGAATTTATTTCATATCACTTATTATATTATATTGCATAATACGTGGCGTATAATGAAATATAGTTCGATTAAGATGAAATTAAATAAAAAAAACAACGTCATCTAAGTTGGCAGGAAAAGTCATAGTATGTTTTGTATTTGAAATGTCAAATTTGAGAACTTTTTTTTAGGGAAGGACCACACACTAACAAGAATATCGATGTTAAGTGGTAAAATTACTTTAGCAAGCTGCCGGTTGCATTAATGACGTTGTGTTTTTATTTCATTTTTATAATCTTATATCATTATCAGTTATGTTGTTTAACTCTGGTGGCGTATTATACAATATATAATAGTTCCATTAAGGCGTATAAGTAGAGTGATATGAAATAAATGAGTGTATCGTATCTTTTAAGTTGACTCTTAGCCATAGAAGTTTTTGATAGAAAAGCCACCTTTTAATCAAGACTTAGAATGAGAAAGTGACTAAAAATCTCATGATACCAGACATTATTGTATTTTACTTAATACTGGCACAATAGTTATACCTAATTGCCATCGAAGAAAAGAAAAGAAAAGTGGTAAAATTTTACTGTGTTACCGCGTTTTCTACGGTGGGTGCTGAAATCCAGAGACGCAATTTTTTTCCCTTTTCTTTATATGCAGATAATTGGTTCAATGTTGAATGAGAGTTAAGAAGAGAGAGAAATAATTATTCTCATCAATTATATCTTTGAATCTTCATCCATTCATTCCGTTTACTCAACCCTTAATTAGTTTTAGGACGCTTAGTTTTAAATTAATGTATATCACATTCGGGCCTTTGTTTTCTTAAACATTTGTAACGCTAGTTTTTGAATAATTATTCATTTTAATAGCCCATATATGCCCACGGCCGGGCACAGGCGTCCTCTTTTCTATAGAGATGGACATTAAGCCATAAATACACATTTGTATCCCGATACGGAATCGATTTCATTTTTGTATACAGGCGCGCTATTTATCTTAAGATATTTTTAGACATACTATTCCAAATATTTTTTTATGCTTCCTTGTGGATGAGTACTCAACAACTTCCTAAGAATGGTGTAAATGCACAAAGAACAAACAGACAGACTACATATATAATTGTATCTATATATAAATAAATAAAGGCTTGCTTGACTTTCACACAACAATATTGTGCAAAACAGTTCTAATTTTCAGAGGCCAACAATGGAGAACACTAGAAAAGAATATCATAATCAACATATTAACAACACACGAAATATTTTTATGCTTCAATGATCGCAGTGAGTAAGCATTTTTTGAGATTCGATATTAAGTTCGAAGGGCGCTTTCAGAATCGCTATGAATATTATTAATTATTAACTTGCGTATTTACCGTACCTAGGAAATATTTACCATACATAACAAGTTTATAAAGAAAAATTTTTAAAATAAAAGTTTTATTTACCAACATATTAATTGAAATAAGCAAAAGAAACAAGATGTATTATTGTATTGGGAAATTTGTTAAGGCGTTGTATTTATCAAATACTAAATCAAATATGAAGAGATAATCATTATTATAAGGAAAGTAATACTCAATATTCGCATCAAAAGACAATCTCAAATATATCATTTAAAGACATCCGACATCTAATATTAAATTTTCTTGGCATTATAGAGCTTTCTACTACAGTTTTGAACTGGACATGAATTAAAATAATTTAAATATAACTTTTTATTTGCGCAGATTAATGATTTAGTAATTTAATAGATAGGAAATACCTGTTTTTCAATCTAATATTGTTCAGGTTTTACAATTGTAGTGGGTTTTTGCAAAATGAATTCATGGAAGTTTGTCTCAAGCCAAATATATCAAAAATAATTAAAATGTTATTTTTATAAGTAATAGATAAAGCGCCATCTCTTAGCATGACTTGTCTAGAGCCTCGTAGCAGATCACATTAATAAGACAAAATCTCGTTTCTAATACAAACAATAGGCTTATTTATTCAGGAAGGAAACGTAATTAGCGTTCTTGGCACTGTGCCAAGTAAAAAATTACATAAATAATTATTTTGTTAATGTATAATATTATCGGTTATTACTTTATATGTATTAATTTGTGTGTAAATCATAATACTTTATGTTTATAATATTTATCCTGACACTGAATAGAGCCACTCTATTTCTTGCTATGAGTGTATGCGTGTTACGCAAATATAATAAAGTAATAAAGCCAAATTTGAAATAACCAATACGTCGCTCAAACGTGGTACTTATGGCAACAACCTTTTAATTTGGAGCGCATGTACGTACAGCAAAGGACTGTTACGGCTGTGTGCATCATCACCATCATTTCCTGTCTACGGCAGTCCACTGCTGGATATAAGCCTCACCCAAGGCATGCCACTTAACCGTATCTTCGGCAACAAGCAACTAGTCTCTGACAGTCGCCTTGCGCAGATCGTCGCTCCATACTATTTATTAATAAATTATGTAATTTTCACAAAAATTAAATATAAATATAGGGTGTGAAATGGAATAAGTGTGAATGAGAGATTTTATTAGCATAGAAGAGATATGTGAAAGGGATAATACATGTGTTGTTTAAAATAAAGCGTGCTGATTGGTCTAATAAATAAAAAGGAAATATGGCGGATTTTAAGTTACTTATAGACTTTTACATCAGTGACGTTGTGTATTTTTATAATTATTTATATTCTTATATTATTATCAGATATATTTTTTAATTGTGGTGGCTTATTATACAATATAGTTCGATTAAGGTGTATAAGTGAAGTGATATGAAATAAATGCATGTATCGTGACTTTTTAAGTTGAGTGAAAAAGTCCATAGAAGATTTTGGTAAAATAGCCACCATTTTATCAAAATGTAACGTGATAAGCTGACTAGTAAGTAACATTTAAAAGGCCACTGGCATAATAGTTATAACTAATTTCCATCAAAGAAAAGAAAAGTTACATATAGTATGACATCAAAAAGTGTTTAAAAGAAGAAAGCTTTTAATTTTCGTAGATGCCTCTATCCCACATAAACATTAAAATAGTTTATAAGTTTTACAAGAAATAATTTTGAACAACATTTTTCAAATTCTTGAATACGCAAGCTTTCTTGTCTATTGATTGACGTTACAAAATTGAAAAACTTCTACGCAAGGAGGAAAGTTTCAATTCACTTGACGTGATGACTCTTAATTTACTTTTCTGTCATCTCAGACTTGGCATGTCAGTGTCACGATAACAATTTTTATGAGATGAAGTTTCTCCATTTTTAGGATTTTCAACTGAATTGAATGTCATATAAATACTTTTTTTTTTCTTTTATTATCTTTTAACAGTGCAACTGTGCAATGATCTACCTGTTGCGGTGTTCCTGAGACGAGTTTTTGTGGGTGACTGTTGTCTGAGTGGTAGTGATCACTTACCATCAGGTGCAGGAAGTTAGGGTCTTGCTTGATCTTCTAATAAAAAAAATTAAAATCAATGAATTTCTAAAACAATATTATTTCATTTACTTTCTTGATTGTTATTTCACTTGTTTAAAACTTAAGATATTTGATTATATTGACATATATTTTATATATATTATATTGACGTATTTAGAGCTCTGTTGGGATTGCCGCACTTCTGTAGTGCATCGGGAATGTTTGCTGACGCTCATGTCGATAGTTTTGCAACTATTATACGCAAAAGAGTTGCATCCCTGATGTGCAGAGTGCGCGGTAGCTCCAACAGATACTTGCAAATAATAGCACAGCGCGAAGGTCTCGATTGCCCTATTATGAAGCATTGGATGAGCGTACATGTGAGACCTTGAGTTTAATTGTATTTGTATATGTGTATTGCATTACATTTATTAATTATTATTTTTAGAATAAGTATATTATTATTATTATCCTTTATTTACATATTTTTCTCTTAATAACAATATTATTAATATAAAAAAAATCTCTATAAAAATAATATTATTACTAGAGTTATTAATCTTTCGTGGCGGGGAAAGGAACCTTCTCACGATCCTAGCCGTGCATTATTATTATTATTTACATTTTGATTTATAATTTTGTACATATTTTCATATTATACTATTTGTATTTCTTTGTATTATTGTAATTTATAAACAAGACATGATCTGTGAACTATGGATAAGTTTATCTGAAATAAATTATATTAATTGATTGATTGATATTTATACTTGACGACCGATTGACTCCGTGGCGGGGCCCTCCGCCCGTGGAGTCAATGGTCGCGGGTTCGATCCCCACATCGGAATAAATATATGTATGTATTTATAAATATATATTCCCAGTATGGTAAACCCCCAATCCGCATTTCCTTTCCTGCCCTTCGCCAATCCACGGTCTGCCATGCCAATGGATGCGTGATTAAGGGCGAGCCTAGTCGCAAGCGTGCCGACCGTCCCGGGATCAGGCTCCCCCGGGTACTAGGGTGCCTTATCTCAGCATGCAGGACTCTGCTGGGGCTGACCTCCATCCTCCTTTGCGGCTCGTGGGATTCACTAAGATAAATTTAATATACCTAATTTCTTGAAAAATGACGGCAACGTAGTTCGCCACTCGTCACGTCCTGATTCCCACAAGGACGAGAAGCGACCAATCGAGAGCCGTTTCGCTGCGATGAATGTGAGAGGAAGAATGGATGAGTGTGGAGGAGACAGGGATCGTTTCGTTGGGATCGTAGTGGATGGATGGATGGAGCTTCATGGCCTCTGATAAGCCCTGCGGGGGATAGGCATGAATATATATGATATATATATATATATATATATATATATATATATGATATATATATATATATATATATATATATATATATATATATATATATACGATATTTGAACTGTAGACATTACATTTTAGTATTTTAAATAAATATTTATGTAAGAATCTTACTGCATAGTAATGTCTTTTAAAATTACATTAAGTATCATTGTCACACATCTATTTATCTAGTAATTTTAATAGTAATTTATATTAAGTTTTATATTACTTATCCTTTTTTTCAATTTTAAGTAGCTTCACTCAGTGTCTATTGGCATTAAGTCCGCCTTATGTACGCTTTGGCCACCAAAGCTTTAATATATATATAACTAAATGATGATGACTGTGACTATACTTCATACTGATTGCAAATCCCTTATCTTTTTATTATAAAAAATAAGATTATAATTCAAAAATTACTTGTTTCATTATAAAATAATTTTTTTTCACATAAATTTACCATAAAACAAACTCCTCCACAACTCGAGTTGTAAACGTATCACAGCTGTTAAATTAAAGTGGGATTAGGTAAAACATGTAAGTGTCATATTGAGTGCCATGCGGACTAAAAAGGTCCTCCACTGGATTCGAACACGATAATGCGGGAAACTGGGTCGAACGATACAGACCTAATATATATTTCGAGAACTATTGCCTATGTAATTTTGCAAAACGAGATCTAAAGAGGTCGCTGAGAGGTTTCAACCTTTCTATAATGGAATGGAATATGTAAACTTCAAATAGAAATCTGAACGTGAATCAGATAGAAAATCTAATTTGTAAAATTATTATTTGCGGTTATTTAGATAGAAAAATATTTTTTTGTACATGCCAGTCCGTCTTACAAACTCAGAGACATATAAAGAAAAGCCTATGATGGGAGTTTAGATATAATTAGAAAAAATCGCCAGAGAACCTTTAATTTGCAAACTCAAAAAGTATCAGCAAATTAAGGTGTTATACATTGGTTTTTTTTTATAGCAAAGCAATTTTTCGGTTGTCTTCCGTAGAGTCTACTATACCTGAAGATGCCTCGTGTTGGGGCGAAACACGTGTCGTTTACAAGATGTAAAAGTGGTAGTGTGTGTATAGTGGTTAGTGGGTGAAGAATTGATGGCCGATTTTTGGTAAGTTTTTGGTTTAAGTTCCAAATAAATCCACTTCATCCAGCAGGAAAACACACATTATTAATTTTCTGTTAATGTTTTGCTTGTCGCGGATCTTAGCTAAGTAAAACTTTTGACTGTCCATTAAGCAAAGCAGACAAACGAACTTGCAGGTTACCTGACGGTAAGTGATACCACTGCCGCCCATAGACATCCGCAATGCTGAAGGCGTCGCAAATGCCTTTACCGGTTTAGTTTGTCGGAGAATCGACAAGGGTTGGAGTGAAGTGGATAAACGCTGAAATGGAGATGGCGTAGCAATTTTAACACCTTAGCTACCATAGTGTGCAACACCCCCCCGACAAAGAGATTAACTATAGGTCGTACGCACGACGCAGACGTAGTGCGGGAGAATTGGATGTGAGAAGCATATGTTTTGCTTCTCGTATCCAATTTAATTGTTAATGTTAGATTGTTAATGATGATGATGGAATTTTTGTACAATGACCTTTAATATTATATTATTATCTTCTGAAATGCAGTTTTGAAACAACATTAAGATGTCAAAATAAAGCTGCAGTGTATGTCTTTAACTTATACTGTTTTATTTATACATTGATATAGTGATAGATGATTGATGAAAAGTGTAGTAGGTCTGAGGTCGTAGGTTCGATCCTTTTATTGCACTTTTTAGAGAAGATTACTAATTTTCATAGGACAAACATTATTAGTTGGAAAGTTTAATAAGAATTCCAGTAATATCAAATCTTTGCTGTGTCTTTTTAAAAAAAATAAATTAATGTGCACATGGAATTGTAGAATGTTTTAATTAATTCACCATTGCAAAAACAAAACGGTGTTCAGGCGATATATTAGTACGGTACGAGAAACAGAGCAGAAAATTGAAAACCACATTTTATCCGTTTCGTTTTCATCTTTTAGCATTAATTAAAATAATTTGAATTTTTTATTAACCTGTATCATTTACAATCTTTGTCTTTTTCAGTTTACTTTTCTTATAATTCAGAACTCATCGAATTACCTTTTATTTTATAAGTTAGTAAATATATTTATTATTAACTTCTGATATAAAAGGTTATTCGATACTGAATTGTATTAAAAACCTCTATAAATAATTTACATTTAAACTACTATTTTAAGCTGTAACTCACACACACATCTACCTATCTAAATCATAACTCCCGCTTACAGCGCTACAGGGGAATCCCTTCCCCTTTTAGCAAAAGCTGAGCCACTTTCTTTAATAAAAAAAAATATATAATAAAAAAAATATATGTTCTATAATATTTGGGCAAATAAAATGTTTTTATTTTAAAAGTATAAACATAGAATAAGAGTTGCCGACATAGCTTCTCGACTTAAATAACTGCAGTGGTATTGGACTGAACAAAATTTTCAGATACCGACATACATTGAGAGGATTGAAGGAGACGAGCGATAAAAAGTGGAGATCGCGTCTCAGCAAGCGTAGTATGGGACGCCAATCGTGTAGGTAGCCAAAGATAAGGTAGCGCCTTGGGAGATACATATGTCCGGTAGTGAACAGGAGTAGACTGTTGATGAAAAGGATGACAGATGTTATGCTTTTTTTAGGAACTTCTACACTGAGTCAGTTTCAAACTTTCTGCCACATTATGAGCCGCATTATAACCCATAAAATCAAACAAGAAGTAATTGATATTAATCTTCTTTTTTATATCTATTCAAGTTTTGTAACTTTCAATCCAATTAACGTTTGCTGAGAATTATCAAGTGGGTTTATGACTTTTTTTCTCATAAATGGAAACATATACATGTTTTATAAAAAAACTGTTTTTAGTTTTTTTAATTCTTAAACTCGGCACCGAAAACCCAATTGTGTACGTGAATACATTTATAAGAAAATTTAACAGGAGACTATTATTACGTAAATTCGAAAACAAGATGTTTATTTATGTATTTAATTTTTATGCTATTATTTTAGTAAAAAGTAACAATAAATTTATTCATTATCAATTGATTCATTTATTCATTTGAATTAATGGCTTTTAATAGTGCCAAAATAGCACAGATGATTTCGCTAATGTCACGTAGAATGGAGAAGACAGGAAGTAGTTTAATTGGTGCGGTTGAGATAAGGAAGAAATAGAATGCAGAAGACACGTGGGAGATTGAACGGTGCGCTCGGGGTTACAATGGGAAAAATGGAAATAACACGAAGGAGATTAATTTCATTATCAATAGAGTAACTCAAAAGCTTTATAATTTCTTCCAACAATGATAACTAAATGACAGTTCCTACACAAATTTATCGACCTTTTCATTAGAAAGTAGTATCTAATAGCAAAATTTAAAAATGTAAATATCATATGTGTAATATTATATTCATTTATATAAATAAAGTGTGGAAATTCTAAAAGCATTACTGCAATGCAGTTTCCGTAATTGTGTTAGTTAGAAATCAAAGAGGGCGGTTAACATGGTACCATTTACTAGCTTTGCATATGTATTTACTAGCTTTGCATGTGCTATTTTACTATTTTAAAATATAGGTATTTTTAATTGTAATCAAAACGTATTTATAAAGTAGAGGTTTATGTTGTGGATGTGGAGAGAACTACCAAGAGAAACATACCTTGAGATAGAAAGACCAAGGAAAACATACCTAGACCAAATTGCCAAAGTTTTTAGGAAAGGCCATGGCAAGAGTTCCCTTAACCAGCGGGCTGGCATGGGAAGAGTGATGAGTGTGGAGGAAGCAAGAATAGTATGCCAAGATCGTAGCAGATGGAGATCTGTGGTCTCTCCTTACCCCTACGGAAAACAGGCGTGACAATATATATATATATATTGTCACGCCTGTCTTCCGGGGAATGGACATTATACCACTAATTACTGACTCCGAACAAACACCTGTAGGCCAGACGCGTATTTTTTTCCGATGCAGGGATCGGACCTGTAACCCTTGACTCCGAAAGCGGATTTTTTCAACTTTTCAACTTTTGTTAAAGAAATAAAAGCAAACTGTACAAAAACTTAGTCTTCTGATGTTCGTATTGCGGCACTAACAGCTTTAACGCTTCGTATATTACTAAAGATTTTATTATATTATCTATTAAGATAATTAAGATTTTATTTTATTATATTATAATAAAGATTTTATTCTTGCGTTAAAACTTATAATTGCCTCAACATTGTTGCTTCTAGAGTATAAAAACAAATTAAAAATATACGTTTATTATTGTATTTTTTGAAAAATCTTTGTATACTTTTTTGTTTTCTCTTTAAATATTTTCAAATAAAATTAAATTGAACAAAGAAATTTCTCGAGGTAGTAGTCCTTTTGTAATACAAATGAAGATGAAGGGTACAATAGGTAAATAGAATGAAAAAGTTTGCAAAGCTTCTAAAATGATTAATTTGGTTGAACAGCAAAGACGAATGAAAGATAATCTTAATAAAATTCCGGCAAAGTAAATATATTTATTTAAACCCTTCTTATTATTTATTCTTTTAATAATTTACTTCTTTATCTATTTCAGATAATGCTGTTTATAATATTCTAATAGATTTTCCCATAAATTTGTAATAAAAAATATTTTAAGCTAATTTATCAAAATAAATGTTGAAAATATTTGGCATTTATGATAAATTTTATTTAATACATTGATCACATATAAATATTTTGTGATTTCTTCTTTAAAGTTGTTATCGTCAATATCGCAATGAAGATTAAATTAGTTATGGACGGAGAGATGGGTCGACTTCTTTGAAGCGTTTGATCACGCAATTGCAAAGCAAGCAACAAAATAAAATTTTTCGACGTAAATCGAATATTAAAATTTCCAATAATATTTACAAAGAGATTCCAAATAGCAAATTAGTGTACATCACCATCAATTTATCCATTTCTATATAATAATTCGTGATTCGTGATAGAAAAAAAAACTTTATCTTATTATATCACAGATCTTACTTTAATAATATTTCCATTCCCTCTGTGTAATGGAATTTCTCAAAAGAACGTCGAACCTTAATTATCTCTAGCTCGTGTTGAAGGGTTTCACGCCGTTGAGGTTTCTTTTAATATCATATTCATTTAACCATATTCTGTTTATCACATTTCTTTTGAAATTATGTATTTGTTTATGAAAATGGTAGACACCCGAGCAAGTTAGCCACTTGAGAGTAAATAAGCGCCAGAGCCACCGCGTAGACATTTCGAAGTCTAAGGAATTGCAGATATTTCGTCTTACTATCCAAGGCAAACAAAGTATTTATTATAATCTGCAAATATTTATTATTGAAATTTATTGACTTACTAATGCATAGATTGTGATCCATCAATTGGACCGATTGATCAGAGTTATTATCAAATGTCTTAGCCTGTCAAAGCCTTCGCCTTAGGATATGATGTAATTAAAGGGGAAAGCGGTTTAAGAGACAAGTAATCGGAGAGTAACAGAGAAATTGTAGGGACAAGAGAGAGAGAGACAAGTCTCTGGTGACCAACGCTCACCGATCAAAAGTACAATAGGAAATTTATTATTCAGAACTCCGCTTTCTACGACAATGAAATGCGTATAGTAAGTAGTAAAGTACTTATAGAGAATTCACCCAAACGACTCAGAGAAAGAGCCCATTCATGCTACGAGCAATTTTTTTATTAAAAATTTAGGCCAGATCAAAAGTTAAATAAACCCTTAACCGGCGAGCTTCCATGAAGAGAATGATGAGTGATGAGTGTGGAGTAAGGAATGAAAGTCTGCCGAGACCGTAGCAGATGGAGATCTGTTGTCTCTGCTTACCCCGACGGTAAACACGCGTAATGATATGTATGTATTGAAAACTTTACGAAATAGATGCAATATTCTTAGAGATTTTCATCTCACTAATAACAAACATAAAAATGATAACGTATCTATCTATACCTGTATTATTAAATTACAATATATTTCGAAAATATTTTATTGGCACAAAACATCAATTCTCAATTCAATACATCAAATCTTCAACCACAGTATTGGATATGAATTTTTTACGTATGAAAGAAAACGTGAAATGTAATACACAGTAAATAATCTTTCTTTGTTTTCGTTTTTCGTTTAATTATATTTCCTATATAAAGTAAGAGTATTTGAATATCACAAATTCGTAAGATAAATAAAAATCATCAGCTTTGTTCAACGTAGAAATTAACAAGTATTCATTAACAACTCAAAAGCTGTAGCCTCGCAGTGTTCTCTTTCTGGGCTAATACCTGAAAGAGATATAGATGATTTAGGTTCGATTCCCACATTAAGATAAATATTTATATTGTACCACATTCTTGTAGAATGTCGGTGGTGTCATATATAACTTTTTTTATTTTGCCCCATATTTTTATAGTGAGGGTAGATATCCGAAAGCCCAAATAATTTTTTCTTCCTTTACTTTCCTCTCGTTGGTTCGAAGAAAATGTTCGGTTCGTTACGATAGTCCACGTTGTGAAGTGTGCCCTTTGCATGCCAGTAAGGTAATATCCGGATTTTATTTATTAGTATATATAGTGTTATATAACAATACACTTTAACAGTAATAGAATTCTAAATTACATTTTGAATTTTTTGTATATATATATATATATATATATATATATATATATATATATATATATATATATATATATATATATATATATATATATATATTAATACAATCTAGGATTAATTTAAGATTATTCAAAAGAAAGCACATCACATCTTAACACATATAAATTATATTGTACACTTCTGGAGCCAATAACGGACATATTAATTAACCATGAAAAAAATTATCTATGTTTGTAGTTGTTTTAATAATAAGAGTCAAATCGTGGCAGTCCAATGCAGATCAAAGGCCACATCCGAGTCGCGCTAGCTAGCCCGATCTTCGACTACAAATCCAGTCTATTCCTGCTGGTCTGTATAGATTGTTGCCTCATTTATCCATACTAAATTAGCAAAGAGGCGCTCCCCATTCAAGCACTAGTCTACTTCAACGGTAATTAGTTCTCCAAAACTAGCAATAACGTTTTTAAATATTTCTAGAATTCTTGTTACCCTTCCCACTGAGCTAATCGTGTTTGTGCTACGAAATGGTTCGTATAAATATTTCAATGGATAATTCAAACTCATGATCTCAGATTGAAAGCCCGTTTCTTAACAACTAAGCTGTCACTATGAAATTTAATATCCGTTATAATTCACTGCTGGATGTAAACCTTCTCAAAATTTAAGGGTGTAGCCATAATAATAAGATCATTTTAATAGTGGTAGAGCCACGCTGCAGACAAATACTTTGTCAAGATTGGCATAATATTTGTCTGTTGCATGAATGGGCCAGCTCGCCCGGGGAAGTACTACACTCCCGCAGAAAGGTGGTGCCTGAGTAGTAGCTTACCTACTGCGCTTTGTACGTTGAGCGGCCGAGTTCCGGAGGCCTAACACTCTCCCCCGTCACTCTACCCCTTCCACTCCCACAATGACACTTTCCTTAAAGGTCAGCAACGCTTCCACACTGCTTATGGCGCTGCGTAAGTCTATGGGTCGTGTTGATTGCTTTACATCAAGTGCTCGTTACGCCTGCTCGTTTGCCTTCTTGTCCCATAAAAAATCATTACTTACTGGTATTTATATTATTTTATGTATATACATACATATATTATTATGTATTTACGTAAAATAATACGACGATCGGTGCAGGGCGGTTGGCCGAAGCTGATTGCGTAAAGACGAAAATCAAGCTCTTTGAACTTTTTTCTTACAATTTTTAGACAGTTTTTTCTTACATTTTTATTAAATTCGGTGAAAATAATCTAACAACATTATAAATATACATATCTGTAAACATAATTCTGACAATTCTGCTCATTTCTGTAATACACAGAGCATTAAAATTCACATGAATATTTAAGCCGCGTAACTCATTTTCTGTTATCTTTTCCTAGAGGGATTTTGTCTAGTAATTTTGCTACGTTCGCTAAACGTAGCAAAATTACTAGACAATGACATCACAAGATGTTTATGATATATGAGAGATGTTTTTTTTAATCTTGAAATTTTAACTGAAGGAAAAGAAGGTAATTTGGTGAAAATTCTAAATATGTTAATAAAGAACCAAGTTGGTCGCTTGGCTCCATGGTATGGCTCGATGCTCGTTTTTGCAAACGAGTAAGCGATTCTTCTGATGGTGAGCAATAACCACAACCCATGAAAATCTGATCCACTACATGGTACCTCAGGTCCGTTGCTATTGTTATGGTAAGGATATTAAAGAAGAAAGGAAATTAAAGAAAGGGATTGGGGTAATTGGTTTTTGAGCTTTAGATTCTCGATTCAAACGTGGTCGAGACTAAAATTTGTTTATCATCATCAACATAGTCGTAACAGTTCAATGCAGAAAATTAATCTTATATTTTCGTAATAATTTCCATGCTTGATTAATAAAATCCACTCAGGATTAGGAATGATTGATAGAGAGTCAGGCGTTACAGGAAATAAATTATTGAGATGGACAGTCAAGATTTACTTTGCTTAAAATCCGCGAAGAACAAATCAGAAAAATGATATTATGTGTGATTGTAAATTGACTCCTCCCCGTATTGGTTATTATAATCATATTATAATAAAATTTGTTATAAAATGGATGAACATCGCTAATGTATTTTTGCAAAAATACTGAATTAATATAAAACGGTCTAATTGAAACACAAATTTAATCAGTTCTATGTTGAGATATTTCAAAGTTTTTTCGTTTTTTTTTTGTTATTAGCATTAACAAGGACTACGTGACCACTTCGTTGACATTTTTATGCAAATAGAACCAATAACTGCCTAAAGGAAAAAAATTATTTTTAAAATTAATAGCTTCAAGTAAATTGAGTGGCAGAGAAGACCTTGTCCGCTTTCTTTCAGGGTAGAATTCGCAAATATTAAAATATTTTAAGCTGTAACAGTTTGCGAAAAGAGTAATATTTTTTATTAAAATATGCTAAGTGACGTAACAATCTTACGTAACAATTTCAATAAGTTATATTTATGTATGAAGAAAATGGAGGGATAGAATACTTCTCTGAAAGAAAAAGATACGTCTTTACTAATGTAAATTGTATTCACTATTATATGTATAGTACTCATACGCACTCTGCCACTAACAGGGCTAGATAAAAAAGATAAATTGAACATAAAACGAAATGAATCCATCTTCATATCCGGATAAAAACTTTGTTTTATTTTGATGTAAGACGAATGTTCTAGGCTAACATTCGACGATATTCATTGCAAAAATATTACTTTTTTATCAGCCCACTTGTCCCACAGCTGGGCACAGGATTTCCTAATTTTTGCTAAAAGAGGACGACCCACTGTACTTGTCCAAGGTGACATACCATGATGGTGACATACCTAGACTTGAAATAAACACCTGTACACCATATTGATATATTTATCTCCATGTGACGATTGAATTTGCGATCATTGACTCTGAAAGCAGGCTGGGTTTCGGGGAGGATATGGCACCATAGACCACATCCATACAGTGCGGCAGATTATACAGAAGACTAATGAGTATAATCAGCCCCTGTGCATAGCATTTGTGGACTATGAGAAGGCCTTTGACTCCATCGAGACCTGGGCTGTCATAGATGCCTTGCAGCGGTGCCAGATAGATCATCGATACATCGAGGTGTTGAGATGTCTGCAAAACGCCGCTACGATGTCCGTTCGAGTACAGAACAATCAGACAAAGCAAATCCAGTTGCATCGTGGAGTGAGACAGGGGGATGTCATATCCCCGAAATTGTTCACTAATGCGCTGGAAGATGTCTTCAAAACATTGAACTGGAAAGGACGTGGCATAAACGTAAACGGTGAGCACATCTCACACTTGCGCTTTGCCGATGATATCGTGATCTTGGCAGAATCGCTGCAAGAACTACAAGCAATGCTGAACGGCCTAAATGAGTCCTCCAGACTGGTCGGTCTGGCTATGAATTTGGATAAAACTAAAATAATGGTAAACCAACACATTGAGCCAGAACCGACCACGATCGATGGTGAAGTTCTCGAAGTTGTCCAGGAATACGTCTACCTAGGCCAAATAGTGCGATTAGACGGAGACAACTTCGAGAAAGAAGCCGACAGAAGGATACAGCTGGGCTGGGCAGCGTTCAGGAAATTCCGTCAAGTCTTCTCGTCGCCCATACCACAAAGTCTGAAGACAAAAGTCTTCAACCAGTGCGTCCTGCCCGTACTCTCTTACGGTGCCGAGACGTGGACACTGACAGTCCGTCTCCTCGCCAAGCTCAAAGTCGCTCAGAGGGCTATGGAGAGAGCTATGCTCGGGGTTTCTCTGGTGGACAGAATTCGAAATGAAGAAATTCGCCGGAGAACCAGAGTCACCGACATTGCTCTTCAAGTTAGCAGACTGAAGTGGCAATGGGCTGGACACGTTTGTCGAAGAACCGACAATCGTTGGAGTAGACGAGTGCTGGAGTGGAGATCGCGACTCGGCAAACGTAGTGTGGGACGCCCTCCTGCTAGATGGAGCGACGATCTGCGCAAGGCGGCTGGCAGAGACTGGATGCGTGTAGCCGAAGATCGGGCTAGGTGGCGCGCCTTGGGTGAGGCCTATGTCCAGCAGTGGACTGCCGCCTGATATTGACTCTGAAAGCGGTAACTTCTCAGCGTCAATTAGCCAAGGTTCTAAGGATTTCAATTTTTTACGGAAGAGGATAACAAACCAAGAAGCATTAGCTGATGTTAAATAATCACCGTTGCTCATAGATTTCTTCAACACTAAGTGCACTGTGTAGTGTGTGCAATGTTTTTTATACCTTAAGGTAGGATCTAAATAATGGGAAGGTAAGGGAGGAGTAAAAAAAGATACCGTGTTTCATACGATAGGTGTAGGCATCCGGAGGTAATTTCCATTCCACTCCTTCCTTTATTCAGATCCTTACCCTAGGCTAAAGATGTGAAGTAAGACATGTAAAGTATACCCTGGGTACAAAATTTGGAGTATACCCTAGGGTGAATGTGTAATAACACCCTAGGGTAAACATCTAAGTCAAAGATATGAAGTACACCTTAGATTTAGCAACGCATAGGTAGTGTCATTAGTATTGCAAATGTTCATGAGTGCCGGTAACTAGTTTAAACAATACTGGTGTAGCACATGCTAAGCAAGAACCATTTTGCGACACTTATTACATTAATATTATTTTCTTTTTGTTTCTTTATTTGTATAATGTTATATTATTTAGGTTTTAATTTTAATTATTATAAAAAAAGTGTCATAAATAAAGTTTTTTTTCTATTCTATTCTATCTTATACACAAATCAAAATATGACTTATACCGATATTAGGACCTTAGTTATAAAACGTAAACGAGAGGAAATTTAAAAGCGATGGAGTTTTCGCCTCCGCGTCTAGACTACAATTGCATGAAAAGGAAGTGAAGGCAACCCACGGACGCTTTTATAATGTGTATTGTGAGAAACAACAGTTACTCGCTGAGTATTCTATATTTGAATTATAACTACAAAATGCGTTTTGGTGGGACATCCAGGCAAGGGATAAATATCTGTAGGCCATACATATAATACCCAAACGAAACAAACCCTGACCATTGACTCCAAAAATGATAATTCCATCACTAAGCTTGTTAGGTGCTTACCGCCATGTGTTGGAGATGTCCATGGGCGGTGGTGATTACTTACTATCAGGCGATACGCTTACTCGTTTGCCCACCATATTTTTTATATACTTCAGAAAATGCCTTTAACATGTTAATCAATCGATTTTACGGTAAACATATATAAAAGTGCCACGTCCATCTAAGACGGATTGGCGGAACACCCAGACTCAAAAACCATATCATATATCGATGAAAAAAAAAAGCAGAAACGCTGTTAATGACACAGATGAAATTAAGTTTTTTCTATTTCTATTTAGATGTCAAATTTTTTTATTGCATATTCGGTTCAGAGAAAATACTGCATCGAATGGTCTCCATCACATCACAATTAAACGACCAATACAAAGATACGAGAAATAGAGTGATCAGATACAATTATTTCAGAAATCTTATAAATTTTAGGCTCTGGTAAGTTTACAGTATTCGGTTTACTACAATTTCGCTTGTTTCAGTTGATATATTTATCCCGACGCGAAAATTAATTCAACAATTAATTTTTTTCGAAAGCGGTAACTTCATCACTGCGTCAAATAACTAAGGTATAATCATTACGAAATCAAGATATATTTTTAATTTTATAATACTTTTCATAATTAAATTCAATCCGCAATTTATAATTCATGGATTGGGAAAGTTTATGAAATTCAGGCCGTTTGAATTTAATAACTTTCAAAGTTCGAATAGTCCAGCAGTTTTTATGGAAAGTAAGTTTCTTTCGGCTCTAGATAGTTATACCTCTCGAGGAGCATTAATTTACGATCAGCGTCTTAATAATCCTTTTACATTAATTTACAAACGGCAAAAAATTCTGGACTATACATGTATTCTACATTAATAAAAAAATTATAAATAATCACAACATAACGCTTATACTTCTTTATGAACTGTATTTTTTGAGACTCAAATATCCCCGTGCTGGGCACTGGCCTCCACATTGATCCACCACGCTGGTCCAGGCGGATTAGCATGATATCTAGATATAACGACAATCCGCCTAGGAATATCTGTGATCAAGAAACCTGTAGGCCATACATAAATTTATCACAATGCGGGAATGGGTACAAATACGTTGCCGACCTTTCGTGTACACGCGTTCGTCTTTTATATACCCTAATGTTATAATTATTCAGGAACACCAAAAATGATAGATACTTCAATTTATCCTTCATTAGTTGTACTATTCTTGGCAGAAAATTGCGACTGTTTAAATATCAATCATCCAGGTTGTGGGGATGGAACTTGGGTGGATGGATGGGTTTTACGGCGTGTAGTGCAATTAATCATTAATCGTAATTTTTCAATTCCAAAGAAGGACAATAATATTTCCTTGATAAATTTAGCTTCACAGTTAATCTATTTACCATTATTACTAATTGAATTATTAATAATTGCTCCTATTGATGTTTTTTATTTCGTGTAATTCAGTTTTTTTCGTGTACATAGGTGTGTATTTATCTTTATATATACAAATAATTTATATAATTATAATTCTTTTATATGTGTGTTTATCACTGAGTTCCTAATGGGCTAGACTGATTATGATAATTTTTTTTGTGTATTTGAGTGGATCCCTGGATGATTTAGATTCACAGTTGGACCCCGACACCTACCCAAATCAAGTTTGATATTTTCGGTACAGAAAAATAGTGAATATATAATTTACTTATCTTAGTAGTGTATAAACGAGTAAATAATATTACATATATAGATTACTAATGTATGAAACATTATATTATTTTAATCGTAATTGATTTCAATTATTCTTTTAGTTTTAACCCATTCGGCCCGAGCGGTGACTATAGTCACCGAATGCCCGACGCTCGCTCTGTCCGAGAGGTGACTATAGTCACCCAACGCTTGACGCTTGCTCTGTACGAGCGGTGACTATGGTCACCCAACATTTGACGCTCGTTATGTACGAACGGTGACTTAGGTCACTCGCGACTCTTCATGAGCAAAATATATATGTTATCACCATGGTAATCCATCGCAAGTATTTTGCACTTGTTTTACGCTGCCTAATAATAAACTGACGAAATGAGCAAATATTTTCTATTGCATTATGTTATAATTTTTTAAGCATTTCCTTTACGAGCGACTGCACTCGGTCTGCGTAAGATAGCGTGGTATTGTGCGTCTGACGGGCGCTTGCAGTTGTTCCGCAAGTACGGACGCTTGCCGCGACTGCTCGGTCAGCGGGGACGGCGCGACGTAGAATGCGTCCGTACCGAAAGGGTTAACTAACTTCACAATCTACTTGGCTGCTACAATTCTCTGCTTTTTCTGCAGGTTGACTGGGAAATAATGCCTATTGGTATTAATTCCATCTCTTTTATAGTTTTTGCAGTTTCTTGTGCTTAAATAAATTGTTACTATACAACAGGATGTAAAACTAAGACCAAAAAGTATTGCGTTCACTTTGTAGTCACTGCGTCTAGACAGATGAGTTGCGCAGTAAAATGAAGTAAGCAAAACCTGCAGATGCAGTCACAATGTTTACGTGGTATGTTAGCCATAAGTTTAAAGTGAAGGCACGACGCAGTTTTACGCAGTACAAACCCGATATTGATAAGCTTAGCCCTTAAAAATGTAAGTCCTTAATATTTACTATGACAACCTTATTGAAGCGAAGCTGTTACTGCTTTCGATTCAATTATCATTTAACAGCTGTAACATCCCACTGCTGGATATATACCTCCTTCAGAATTGTGGGTTGTAGCCGCAATTCCAATGCATCTTCTTCTTCGTTCTTCCCTGTTCCCGTTATTTATGGTTGGGTCTCCTCACTTTTTTACACCAAGCTAATCTTGGTTTGTCTTTTTAAGCAATTGGGCTTTCCTGAGGTCTCTTTTTATAGTTGACTACCAGGTCGATGGTAGGCGGACTCAATGGAATGCATAGCGAAAGACATAAACATCGAAACTCAAATTATATCTATTACTTAGGTAAATGCTTAATTCATCTCCTCTTCTCTTTTCCTTCTTTTCCTCCAAATTACTTTCTTCTTTACCTCCTATTCGATGTAATGCTGACACCAAACACGTAAAAGTATTATACAATAATTTATTCAATTAATTAACAAAACAATGCACTTTTGGTAACCATCGTATTCGAGTGCATTCTAACAACATAAACATTAACATTTTAACATTAATATTCTAACATTTTAGTCTTTTAACATTAACATAATATCTGTAAACGTTTATCCTTGTAATTCGGAACAATAAATGGTTTGCTTACTGTAACAAAGTTAACATTTAAGACACTCCCATCCGTACCCCAACACCTCCCATTATTAACTCTCATAACCTAAAGAAGGCAATGTATCTGTAGTGATTATTACAGCAAATGTTCATGAATGGGCTTAGTCGCTTATCATAAAAAGAAAATGTCAATGCGGGTAGCCTGTTTGGCTTTTACAGAAGGCTAGGAGGCCCGCGGGAATATTTTCTGTATAGATAATCCATCTATACAGAAAATATTCCCGCGGGCCTCATAGCTTGCGGGCCCAGTATTTGATAAAACTGTAAAAGCCAAACAGGCTACCCGCATTGACATTTTCGAGTCAATGTAGAAAATATTTTTGTTACTTTGATCTAATATTATGAACTACGTAAAAATGCATAATTTAGCAAAAGACGCAGTAAGATGTGTAATCAAATATGGCTCCGTGCCAAAGTTTTCACTCTGCAACAACCTATTCTTGAGCGAATATTTGAGGTCAGTATTACCATAAATTGAAAAAGACATTGAATGTAAAGCCTTTAAACATTTCAACGTAATCAATTCACTGCTTACGCGAAAGTAATAGATGAATATAATAGGGGGTAACAATGGAATAAGAAAATGAATTATTACAAAAACTGATGTAACGATAAATATAAAAAGACTATTTAAATTGTGTCTTCAGTCATAAATACGCCAGTAACGGACCAGTGCTGGATATTGGCCTTCTTAACATTGAGGCAGCATCAATGGTGATCTACTACGATGCGCTCCTCTCGAAACTTCTTTCCACGCACCAACTACCTTCGGCAGTCTTTCCGAACCGATACGACATTGCCATTTTAAAAAAGAAACCTACAAATACATAAAAGGCTAGCAACGCTTTCGATCAGGCGGCACGCTTGCTCATTTGCCCCCCTATCTCATAAAAAAGCAAGCCTTAATTTCTACGCAGTGTTTCTCAGAATGCTTATTACAACTCAGGTAAATGAGAAATTCTTTTCACTTTCCTTTTTTACCTTTTTCCCTTCCATGAAATCTTTCTTGGCCACCCGGGCGGTCCACCATCAGCAGATCTGCTTGCTCGTAGGCTAATTTAAAAATACCTTGCCCTTATAGTCGCCCATACATACACAATATTTATCCCGAAGCGGGGATCGAACCCGTGTCCATTGACTCTGTTAGTGGCAGCTCCGCCAATAAACTAACTGATCATCATAAGCAAGAAATGGTTTTTTTTTGTAATGATTACTCTATTATTTTAGATTTTTCTCCAGCGACACCTTGCGTCTAATGTCATGTTTAAGTACTTGGCTGAATTTTCGTATGGTATGATTTAACTATTAATGTATAATAATAAATAAGGGTGATAGTTTGGCCTCTTATTTGTGATATCTTCGATTGGATTGACTTCGACTCATTAAGTGTGATTCGCCATTTTTTTGCCCGGTCATAGATTGTGCTGATAACTAATTCTACTTTTGCCACTACTTCCTCTTGAGGATACCCTGTGGCCATAATAACTGCGACTTCTGCGACCCGATACCATTTGGCCAGCGCTTGGTATTGGTCTGTGCCCGACGGTTGACACAACAAGAAACCACCTAAGAATAGGTCGTTCAAAGTTTGTCCGACATACAATTTTTTTTTATAACATCACTAATAAATATTCCAAATTCCAAATAAATATTCCGAATTAAAGCAATAGTAAAAAGTACAATATTAAAAAGAAAATATCTATTTAATATCGTTTTTATACCAAGGAGTGTATGAAGACACCATATATGAAAGAAATATAAAACTAATATTGCAAAGGCGTTATTTCGGATCACAATACCAATATTTATGGACATGACATGAGGAAATAATACTACGTTATGACTCGTTAAATTAATATTATATCTATTATAGCTTCTGCTATCTCGTTTTTATTGCACAATAGTATTTATTAAGTCAACATAAATATTTCTTTGTTATCTAATTTTATACAATATTTCTATGACTTGTTTCTTTCTGCTATGGAATAAGTAAAGAAGTTTAATTATAAAATTTATGAGAATGTATATACTATAATAAATACATATGTATATATATAAACAAATATACTCCAAGGCACTGGTTAATGATAAATTTTCTACATATTACGTTTCTTCTTCCACAGAACAAGTAAAGAATCATACTTGTTATCAGAATAATTATTGCAAATTCACAGTGTAAAAATAGATATATACATACTCAAATATACTTCAAAGCATGGATAAAGAAAATTTAGTTCGCAAAATTATATGTAAAATAAAAAGCAATTGGGTCACACACAAACGTAATGCCATTGCGCTACTACTACTTTACTTCATACAAAAGTCAGAATGTTGAAAGGTGTAAAGTATGTGGAGTACGTAAGATGGTGGGCACAAAACAAATTTCATAATTACAGTTAATTGACGTTCTACTGACGTGGGGACAGTCGCAGCAAGTTTTTACTATTATATAGCACACGAGTGATAGAGTTCTTTAATAATAAATGCTAGAAAGTAAATGTACTTTATTTATAAAAAAGTTGAAGTGTTTTTTTTGCGAATATTTTATTCACCAAAAATACAGCAAAAGTTATCCTAATTTTTTTAATTGCTTACTTAATAACAACCAAGACCTAATTGTAGCAAAACTTTCAGTTACGTTCAGTGTAGATGGATGTTTCTACCATTGGGTTATTGATGTAAACCATATTATGTATTCTTACCACATGCTTAGTGTGACGGTTTATAGGAATTAAAGTAATATCAAAATATTATGAGTCTTCTTGTAGTGAATAATAGTGAAGAGCAGTATTTTTCAAATATTTGAGAGCAACCCACTATTGGGTCGCTATTGAATATTAGGTGGACCCTGACAAATAAGATGATAATTCGAACGACGTGTCCAACGAGCGGGCTCTTCGTTGCTGACAACTATGAAGATGTATGACAAGTATGACTTTAGATGAAGCTATAAAAGTTGTCCTTTCCTTCAGTAGCACACCTATGTAAGAAGGCATTTATAGGGCTATAATTATTTTAAACATAAACATCGAAATAAACTTTAAGTATCAAACTGATTGTAAATGACTGAAAGTAACTAAAATTGAAGTTGACGTTAAAGCTATAATGACAAAAAATAAAAAACAAATGCAACCTTATTAAAAAATTGCTCCCTTTATATTATAAGTAATATTTTTTTTTTGTTTGAATATTTCTTCATTTTTTAAAGAATTTTTGCCCCTTTTTTCTTCGATTAGAAATCCATAATTCGGAAGTTTTTATTTGGTGGGTCGCAGTCCAGTCAACTTTGGGAACCACTGGTAAGAAGTGTAAGGAGTTATCTATTGCGTGCGTTCTACGGTTTTATTTTCTACTTTTAGCAGTTAAATATTTAAAGAATAATCATCTGCTTATTAAGCAATTTCTTAGCAATCGATTGCAAAATTTTTACCTTTATTTCTATAACATTAAGTACTTGCTGGATAGTACGCATACTTCTTCCATTTAAGTTCCAACAAAATTTGGCTGAGAAGTTTATATACTCTGATAAAGTTATTGTATTACTTGATAATGTTATTCATAAATACATAACCTTATGTTACAGCTAAATCGGTTTCATTGTAAATGATTTACTTACCTTAAAATGTAAAATATATAGAACAAAAAAAAAATTGTCAGAAAATAAAGCTGATTATTATTATTATAAATCAGTATTATCTGTAGAAAATCGCTATTAGCGATGAAACCAAATTTTATTGCATAATATTATAAGTCATCATTGTATAACATTATTTCTGGAATACAATAAACTACATATTTACCTGTCTATCAATCTGTGTCAATATAAATCAAATTGTACAGTCGTATTATCATATAACCTGTTTACATACCAGGAAACAACATAAGTTTGCATGTTGACGTTTTCTGAGATTTAATTTATCTTTCTCTTGTTATATGAGGACGGATTCTAATTGGATTCGTGATATGAAATAACAATCGCTCTTCGAATATATATTTTCACAAATTCTCTTCACTCAGTTAAGTTTCTTAGATAAAGACAAATATTTATAAGTAGGATCTTTTTTAGCTTTTACTATGTTCACATAACTCCCCACAAGTAAAGTTTCCTCCCTTCCATCTGCATAAGTGGCGATCTAGGACGGTTCGTTTTTCCCACAATTTTTTTTATGGTATAGGTGAACAAACGAGCTACGCCGAAGGTAGCCGGTTCCACAGAGTGGTGGTGCGCGGAAAGAAGTATAGGGATAAGCGCACCGTACTGGATCGCGACTCATCCATTATTTATCCACGCACCATGTACAACCTTCAGCGGTATTTCCGATCTGATACTGAACTTTCTGAACCTTCAAAAATAAGCCTAACTGGAATCTTTAAAAATAAGCCTATACCATATTCACAAAAGGTATCACAGATGTCTATAGGTGTTGATTGCTTTCCATTGGGCGACGCGCTTGTTCATTTGTCTCTCATCAAAACTATATGTTTGTCATAAATATGTAAGCTTAGCTAGTTAAATAGATATGATCCGAAGAAAAAATAATTTAACATCATCACTAATCGTCAATACGGCCATGATAATTGCTCTACTTTGGCGGGAATATTGGGTATTACAATTGCGATTGATCTTTATTACTTAAGCAGACGTGGCTGTCCATCTTTTTTTTATGAAATAGTAAGGCAAACTTCTATGGTCATGGTAAAAACTCAAGGTCTTATGGAAAGCAATCAACGCCGCCCATAGACAACCGCGACACTACAAGAGTCACGGATACGTTGCCAGCCTTTCTATTGGTGTTTGTGCTATAATCAACTCATAAGACATACCAACAGGAAGAAATAAAGTAGGCCCTATTCTATGACGGGAAACACACAAGCAAACATTGATCAGCAATAGCTCAGTCGATAAGGATCGGGCTTACAATCTGAGGTCGTGAGTTCGTACCCTCTATTGGATTATTTATGTGAACCATTTCCCAGCACAAGCATTAATAGCTTAGTTAGAATGGTTACAACGAGAGGTTCAAGTTCTTAGTTTTTCTTGAATTATATGTATAAAAATTTACTAGAATAATACAAACTTGATTGTTTTAAAATGTATATATTTATTGATACACATCAATAGGTTTTCGATTGTACAGGTTGTGCTAAAATTTACCGAATAGCTTAAAACATGTATGTATATAGTCAGGAAATATTAGGAATAGAATCACAGCACAGAATAAATCTCTTAAAATTTACAATAACAATAACGTCATCATAACTGCAATAATAATAAATAAAACTGTAAAATCTTAATACAAATACAGGCATTTCAAATACGCCTATAGAAGTGCATATACATATATATTATATTGAAAAACATTGTCTACATTTAACATCAGCTAAGAAGACGAACATAGTACCTATTATTAGGAATACATACATATATGTATGTATATATGAATATAACCTATAAATATTTCCTGTAAATTTATAATATAAGAATCCTATGTCACTTTTAAAATTAATACTTGTTCGGAGATGACGCTCTCACTATTAACAACGTTGCAAATAATTAGCACGCTCAATAAAAATTTTGCAAGCTCAATTTCTCCAATTTAAAAATGAGTATCGCCAGTAACGCAGCGAGGGGGGGGGGCAAGGAGGGCCACATGCCCCGGGCTCTACTTACAAAGGGGCGCCAAATGGTCCGCAAATCAAAAAATTGCTAGATAATTTTTATTTTTATAACAATTGATTTCTGGAAAATATATATACATTTCTTTCGTAAGCACACAATAAATATTTTTGCGTTTTGTTGTGTTAGCTTTAAATACACTGCAACCAAATGTTGGAACAACTTTCCACCACCTCTTCGTGACTTGCATTCTATAAATATATTTAAAAACATCTCATTTTAAGTATGCAATCAGGAACTTGTTGGTGAAAACCAGCGCCAGGTGCTCCTATAGAACGCCTGGCATATGCTGAGCAAGAACCATTTTATGACACTTGTTGGATTAAAATTAATTTCTTTTTATTTTGTGTATTTAATTGTAAATTATATAGTATTATATATTAATATTATATAATATATTAATATTATATAATATATAATATTATATTATATAATATGATATATTATATATTATTAAGGTTTTAATTTTAGTTATTGTAAAACAGGTGTCATAAATAAAGTTGTTTCTATTTCTAATTGTATATTTTTTTGCCGATTTTATTAACAGAGTAAATTTTGTCGACCAATTGGCTCAGTGGCGGGGCTCCCGCCTAAGATATGGCCTACATACTTATTTCGAGGCTGGGTACCCTGCTAAACCGCATTGGATAAGCTCATATATGGGCTATATATGGGCTCATATATAGCAAGGCCATATATGGGCTGTGAAATAAAATATTTTTTATTGTTTTTTTTTTTAGTTTTGACTGTCCATCTAAATAAATATTACATTGAACTATATTCTTCTGCACTGACTCTTAACAAGAAAAGATGGAACAATATGGAATTTGTTGAAAATTAAGAAAAGATTATAAGAAAGGGAAAGAAAACTTGTATGAAGCAAGACAGAAACGTGCATCCTTCCTACCGTGTCCTGAGCCTATAGGTCCGTTTCGGCCACGGAGCTATTGAGATTTCACTTTTATTTTCTTTATTTATAAAATATCTCAGTATTGCCTTAACGTGTTTCTAGAGAAAATGAAAAAAACACTTGCTACAAAAAAGCAATATTGAATATTTAAAAAAATCTTCCGTAGTAATTGTAATAGAAATATTTATTTTATATAAGTATATTTTTAAATACTAGGGTAGGAAAGTTATGGAAGTATAAAAGGTTGGTAAAAACACTACGGGACTTGTGTATAATACAATTAATAATCTACGTTATTTTGTATAATATTATTCATACATATTTCTCACTACAGCTTTCAAATGATCGAGTTGCGATCTCAAATCTTAACATATTGTAGACATATATTATTTTATTCCTAATATACATATACTTTTTAATAAGTAAAATTCGGAGCTGGTTTTTGGTCTCCAATGACTATACACTACCTATAACAACACATATAACATTTCACTGTAATGACTAGAACAATAAGACAAGGTGCTTTGCACAATACATTTAGGTAAATTGTACGTATCTATACACATTCTACAAATAGTTAAAGTATTTAAGAGTGGGTAGGAATCACATTTAGTAAAATACACAATACACTTAGTATTTAGTCTTCACCCTTAGTGGATTTCGTTTTAGCGATTTTTGCGATTAAGTCATTACTAACAGTATTATTAAATCTGTTTACGACATCTCGAACTTTACCTTTACTGATTACCAATTCTTTGTCGTAAGTTGGTGTTATAAGTTCTCCCTTATTACCATTACACAAAGGTTTATTTACTGTTGTGGCTGTAGGATTAAAATTAGCACTTTTTGATTTCCTAAACTCTCTTACGGCGTTATCAATATTATTAATAAGGTCTTTTGCAACGAAACTTGCTATTTCGTGTTTAATACGTTCTCTTTCACTTAATATTTCAATAGGTGTGTTTTTAGTATTTTCTGTCGTTCCATTTCGCTCCGGACTCTGACTATAGGTAAGCGAATGAGCAGCTGGACTATCTGGACCTTGAAAAGTAATGCTTGGATTGATGCTGGGAGTATTTTGGTTATAGTTTTTATTTTCATTTTCTTTATCTTTTATGTTGTCTGACTTTTCTCCAAGTAACCAATATGTGATCATTTTACCTTTTCCCTGTAAAAACTTAAAGTTATGAACTGGATTCAAACATTTTTATTTTTTATTTATTTATGTAAACGTTATCTACCTTCATGGTGATTTCACCTCTACACTCAAGGTCAAAACAGTCATACAAATCAAGAACTTCTTTGGTCTTCGGGCTAACGTGTATTTTCAGTGCTTCTCCGTGTGATTCCATTCTAGATGCTGTGTTAACAGTATCTCCAAATAAACAATATCGTGGCATCTTTAACCCTACAACTCCTGCCACACATGGACCTGTAAAGACGTTAACACAAAACAAAATACCTTCACTTCTACTTCACTTCACTTCTTTCACTAAATTTGTAAGTAGAATTGGTAAAATTTTATCAATTAAAAAGAAAAATGCAGTTCTAATTTAGATAACTATTTTAGCTATATGTACGCAGTTTGAAACTACTTTAATCCTTTGGCCCATAACCACGAGTCTGACTCGTGGTAAAGAATTTGTGCCATGAGCGAAAACTAGGAATCTGACTCGTGGTAAAGAATTAAAAAATTGCTATTTATATTTACGTCGACGATTCATAATTACTATTTGTACCTAAACATTGTTTATTATTTCTTTTTTACTACAGCTCGCACAATTTGCAGATATCGTGTAGGCCAAGAGGTTAATCCTAGTTAGACCGATTTTGTTTATCATATACATTAAATAGGCCAAAGAAAATAGAGTATATGATAAATTATAGAAACCTGTGTGCATGCCGATCCTTAGTAGAAGTTTTTCGCCTGGCCTATGGGGCACTGTTTTTACACGCACTGCTCGAAGCAAAGCCAATGACATCCTTGCAATTTCGGCGGCATGCCGATTGCCGTTGCGCATTGGTAGACCTGATACTACCATATAGGCGTCGCCTATAGTTTCCACCTACATCAAAATGAAAACGTATATATCTATCTATTTATCATTTTTTGTACATAATATTTTAATTAAAATAACGATCGATTATCAGAACGAACGATCGATAGATATAAACTTAACACACTTTATCCTTGTGGATTTTGATGGCATTCATTCAACAAATAAATATTTTAAAAAAAATTTAACAATGGTAAATAAAGCAACTCAGCTTTTTTCCCATATCTTCACTTCTTGTTTTCCTTCCAATTATTCCTTCTTTTCTGAGATGCCCTTCGTATTATAGATGTCCATGAGCGATAACGATTGCTTACCATCAGGTATTATTCCGATTAAAAATCTCAGAAAAAAACTAATAATGTTTACACATACCGTTAAAATTCATGTATAAGTGTCGTAATAGATCTAAAAACCATATAACTGTAGATAAAAACACCTTGCAAGGTTCTAATGTGCTATTTCTATCTAATCTTACCTTATACACATCAAAATTTTCTATTATCGAATCAAAACTTGTGTACAAATCATTAAGGAGATCGACAACTTCGAGTGGCGTCGATTCCGCTGAGAGCTGCGTGAATCCAATAATATCGCTGAAGTAGATAGTCACTTGATCATACGTCTCAGCCATAACTGGTTGACCCATTATTAGTTGGGATGCGACAGACCTGAATATTACATATTACAAATAAAAACAATACTTAATTATGTATTTTTTTAAATTAATGTTACTATGAGACATTACATAGCTTCTAACCACTAAGTCGAAGACGAAAGAAACCTGCAATAATTTAAAAATTGTTTTAAAAAATTATATAAATATATAAAGTTAGCAAGGTATTTGATTTAAGTAAAGTTACTACTATAAGAACCTTCTCAACATAAATTTTAATCAATGTTGTTTAGAAATCAAATAATTTTTGCTTAGAAATTAATTAATTTTTTTATATAAAAAGTGTTTTACGTGTTAGTTAAGTAAAGGTTCACTAAGTACTTGAAAACTATTTTATTATTAATTTAAATTTATATTTATTAGTAATATTTTAATGAATTACTTCATTAAATTTAATTTGAGTGATTTGCACATAATTATAGAAGCCAAGGCAGGAAAATTATCCAGTTTAATGTATGGCTTTCTTTATGGAATAGGAAGGCGAACGAGCAGACTTCCCACAGACTTCCGCTGCGCCATAGGCAGTGCGGAAGCGTTGCCGACCTTTAAGGAAAGTGTCATTTTGGGAGTGGGAATGGGAGGGGGAGGGGTAGGTACTTCCCCGGCTGAGCCGGCCCGTTCATGCTACAAACAAATATTATGCCCTTCTAGACAAAGAACTCGTCTGCAGCGTGTCTCTACCACTATTAAATGGCTTTGGAACATTTACTTTATTTAGCCTAAAAATATTTATTTTTAATATATTAATGGATATAATTTTTTTACTATTTTAAAATACTTACTTCGGCAATAACTGAAACAACAATTCTTCACATTTTCGTTTTTCCTCAAGGTAATCTGATGTCCGCTCCTCTACTAGAGCTTCCAAATTATTCGCATACTGTTCCACCTGCGTTAACAACATGTCCAAACGTGTTGACGTTTCACAGTCTCTGAAGGAACGTCAGTAAAGAAGTATAATATACACATAATAAATTAAACTATAAAATATCTCATTTATTAAAGTCATAGTCTGTTACTGTGAGTAGTATAGTTTCCTTATATACAGTAACACTGCATTGGTCACTTCTATATAGACATATCACGTCGCTCGGCGACGTTCTAGCAAGACTGGCGTACTAAGATGGAGGCAATGACCAACTGGATGTTCGCTGTGCGTTCACATAACATTGCACTCGAGACAAGGATAGCAATATATGTCTCTCTGCACTGTATACACTAGAACTAGTTAATACAAAGCTAACCATTTCAGACCGAAGAATTTTCACCACCTCCATCATCAGATGTTGATTATCTTTGATGAAGAGAAGATGAAGATGAAGAATATCTTTCAATATCAAACAGAATGCCTACACACGATTCACGTTGAAAGGGTTTAAAAAAAATGGTAATTCCTAACATATATGTATAGAAACAGAAACCATTAAAGTTTTGAACATCGTATGCTTGTTATATCGCCCGAAGGCGATAAAATTTTATCATCAACTGTTACTTTGACTGAGGAGACGATAGAAAAATCTGTGATGAAAAACTAAAGTTTTACTCACTGTCATATCAAAATAAATATCTAGCTTCAATATTACATGTATTCAAAATCAGCACCATGTTTCTAATTAGATTAAACCACGTTTCAGGGAAATTAAACAAGCATATACTCATATGTATGTATGTATGTCTCTGAGAATAACGTATCCATGAAGTGATATTACATATCAATATAATTATTTTCTTACTTATTTATTCTTTGTATGTTTTCTTTCAAAGCTGAAAAATCTGGTCTGTCGTCTTCTGGCAGCGTCCAAGGCGGTTCTCCTGTTAGTGACTGACGTGGTGATACTGAGAGTGGCGATGTACCACGATTACGCATTTCCGCACTGCCTGGTAGAAATAATCTTATTGATAAGTATATGTTATAACATAACAACAATTAATAATATCATTAAAAATTTGAGAGTTTTGAATATTACACGTGTTCTTATTGCCTCTGTTACTCTATCTCTACTCTCTACTGTTTTTATTATCTCTGCTCTACAAACCATTATAACTTAAATTAAATATATTCATTATATATTTTAAATTAAAATATCCAATTAATTATTATGCTAATATTAAAAAATGTGATATTTTTAATATAGTAAGTCATCAAATAAACAAAAAAGTAAATCAAAAACATGATTAGTATAATAATAATTGGAAATCTGTCCTTGTTAGGTTTAGGTTAGTTGGTTTAATTAAAAAAGCAGGCATATTATGTACAGCTAGGATTATGAGATGCTTTCTTTCTTTGGATGACTGAATTCTTTATTAGCTTGGCTTATCCCACCACGAATGATTATAACCCTAATATAATAGTCTTTTGTAGTATTTTTTATATAAATAATATTGTAATTAAGAGAGAATTCTGTCAATAAAGGAGATAATAATTATCTTGTCTAATAATCATATAAATGTAGTTATCAACTATAATTTTGGAAGCTTAGAATACCTTAGTTGAATACCTGAGCTAAATGTTCTACATTCAAATCTAGATCAAAACTAAAATTCGTATAAAAACAATAATAGTTTTCATATCTGTATATGTAGATAGATAGATAGATAAATATATTGTTTATTGTTCACCAAAAACAAAGTTATACAATTATTGATTGTAATATTTATGCAGTGCGCTTGTGGAGCTCTCTTTCACATACTATACGTGATAGCTTGTCACTGGATGTATTTAAGAGAAGAATTAAAGAACATTTCCTTTCAATATAAAATATTTATATATGTATATATTTATGTGTATATTATGTATATGTATCCTCTTATTTATATAGTATTATAATATATATTATTAGTTTATATGTTGTATGTTTATATGTTTATATATGTATGGTTTTATATAATATGTATTGCTATGTATATTATTAATATATTTTGTTGTTGTACGCTTATTTCTATCCTCACAGCTTATTTTATCTGTCTTTCACTCCTGGGTTTGCTGGAAGAAAACTCAATTTTGAGTTAAATTCGCCTTTGTACATCTTCTTTCATTTTAATTCTTGTATGTCGTGTTTTATGTGTACAATAAAGTATTAAATAAATAAATGAATTTATATAAAAATGGTGGTCTTATCGCTAATAGCGATTTCTTCCAGACAACCGTAGTATGTATATTGTTAATTTATAAATTATAAATAATATCTTTAAAAATGCACATTCAATAAATAAATATTTAGGGATATTTTTATCGATCTTCTTTCTATTTTTATTAAACAAAACTTCTACAAAAAATTTTGTTTGTTCATTGTAGTAACTTACGTTTAAATTTGTCCTCCAAAATGGCTGCGCAGTAGTCACAAGCCAAAGTACAGTGCGGGCGTCGCATCTCTAGTAAAGGGCTGACCGCACGTCTAGGGCTTGGAGAGTCCGCGCCCCCCGGAGGCACAAGTGACATCTTTCTGTTAATAATAGTTATCTGAATATTATGTATGTACTTATTTGACCCTTATCAGTCGTAAGTCACCTCTCACGTGACAACAGTACTACTCTCTGCAGTCGTAAGTCACGTGGGAGGTGACAAGACGAGACATTGAAATTCACTCTGTGTGAAATGCAGGCACTATTACCTCATTAGTTAAATATCCATAACAGAGCAATTGGCATCTCCAGTTATATATCATTGCCCTTTCCAATTATTTTTTAATATATTGTGCCCAAAAATGAATAAAATCAATGCAAACTATATCTGTAGCTACAACCTGGCGAGAATCATGTATAAAAGCTAGCGTTGGTAGCTAGCGACCAATAAGGGTTAATATGTCAAATATGGCATAAACGTTCACTACTAGACAATTAATGCAGTCAAGCCTTATTTTGCGGAAATCCATTATACAGATGGCAAGCCGATGAGTCCCTTGTTTAGATCCGCGAAAAAGCAAATCCAATAAATAATATTGTGTGCACATGAACCAGTATACACGCAACACAACCTATTTTGAAATTATCTCAACGATTGTCTCGCGTAGAGTCTATAACTCTGAGGATCCTGAGGATACCTCTTGTTGAAGCGAAACTAATCGGCTTCAAGTGGTATTAAATAACTGTGTCTAAACTAAGTGGTAGCAAATCTGCCCCATTCCCATACCCTGCCTTTATTCCTTCCTCCGTCACCGTTATATCCTTACCCAATGTGGGTAACACAGCTGCAGTGATCTTGGTCCTACAGATGTTGTATAGGCAACGGTGGTTGTTTGACATCAGATTGCTCAGGACTCGCTTGCTCGTTTGCCTAACACTTCAATTAAAAAGACTTCACAGAATTTTTTCGTTTTTTTAAATCACACTGGCCTACTTCAGTGCCCTCAATAAAAAACAAAACGAGGTAAGTATTTAATTCGACAAACAGAACAATAAACTCATTAATGCTATGAGGAGTGGTCAGTGAACATTAATTACAGTCATAGACTATTACCTAACACAGTAAGCATAGGTAATAGCGTATAATGCATATGAATCCATCAAAACACTTTTGAGTGATTAACTATTATAAGATAAATTACGCGGTTTCTTAGACGGAATTCGCTGCGTACCCTAACTGCTTACTTACATGTGATACGATTATATTTCCATTCATTTTTAATTTTTTCGATTCGAACTAATGGAGACCTTAGGGAGTCAAGTCCCATTCCCACATTTAACTAAACGTAACCAGACGCAATTAAAGCCAACACATACACACACATGCTTCTGGCTAACGAAATCTACAGCTTCCGCGGATTTCATAATGTTTACCCTTACTTTTAGACAGCACGCTTCAAACCCAAATCCCGCGTTCGGTGTATGTTTTTTTATGTTGTATGTTCCTGCCGGAAATATATATGTCAACAGAAAAGGCTACCAGTAGCAACATAATCGAACATATCATATTGTAGTAAACAAATTAATATTAAAACAAATTTATAAAAATAATAAAGATTTTTTTAACTTTCAAGAGATATTTTCAAGTATCAATTGCGCACCACGGATATATTTATTATAAAAATGCTAATATACATCGATAACGCGAATGTTTGCAAAATAAGCTGTGATGTTGTTGGCTTTTAAGCCAAAAAGTTTGAGCCAAAATTTCACGTAAGTAAGGCATTATGTTAAAGAGCTATCAATTTTTTCGCTGTCTGATCCTGTCAATACGCTATGGAGTCGAAAATTACAAAGATATTTCAAAATATGTGTTTACTAAAATTTGCCGCAAAACATGAATTATTTATTCATTCTTATATGAAGTTTTGGTACATAAAGCGGCGATTAATACTGTGAGGCCATCTACTAGACGGCCATCTTTAAATTTTATGATAAAATAGAATAACTTTAGAACTAAAGTGCTATTGTTTTTGTGCTAAACTTCAAAACAAAAGCATGCGCTGTTATGCAGACCACTGGTGATGCCTTATACTCCGGCCGTGCTAACATTTCTCGGGCACTGAGTGTCGGAACAAACTTGTGTCTGAAGTACAGACCTTAATAGACCAGGTCTCGAATTGGGGTCAGCGTAACCTAATCGAATTCAATCCCAAAAAGACACAAGCTTGCGCGTTTTCTACCAAAAAAATTCCCTTTGTCGTATCTCCTCTTCCTCCTCGCTTTGGAGACACTCCCCTTAATCTTAAGCCGTATATCGGAATCCTTGGCGTTGACATATCGTATGACGTCCAGTTCCGCGGCCATCTGGAAGAAAAGGCTAAGCTGGCCTCGAAAATGCTGGGTGTGAAGAGCGAGACAGTATTTCACATCTGGCCATTGCCTCCAACTGTACAAGGCACAAGTCAGGCCACACATGGAATACTGTTCTCACCTCTGGGCCGGGGCTCCCCAGTATCAACTTCTTCCATTTGATCGCATTCAAAGTCGTGCGATCCGAATCGTTGATGACCAAGATCTCACCGATTGGCTTGATTCTCTAGCGCTGCGGAGAGATGTCTCATCTCTCAGCATTTTTTACCGCTTCTATCATGGGGAGTGCTCCGAGGAATTGTTTGGAATAATTCCCGCCGCCGAATTCCACAACCGCACAACTCGTCGTAAAGAAAAATTTCATCCCCACCATCTGGATGAGTGGCGATCGACTACGGTGCGTTTCTCCCGTAACTTCTTTCTACGCACCACCAGTTTGTGGAATCAGCTACCCTCGGCAGTCTTTCTGAACCGTTACGACATTGGAACCTTCAAAAAACAAGCCTATACATACCTAAAAGGCCGGCAACGCTTCCGCGACTCCTGCGGTGTCACGGTTGTCCATGGGCGGCGTTGATTGCTTTCCATCAGGCGACACGCTTGCTCGTTTACCCTCCTATCCCATAAAAAAAATTAACGTACATGGTATTGATAGTTTAAGAACCAGAATAATTTAACTAATGGATTTTTCTATCCATAAACCTGTTTAATTTCATTCATATTTTTTATTAATAATATTATCTAGAAAATTACTCAAATATTAATACAAATCACGTCGAACGTTTCACCTCGCTAAAGAATTCAGACATCGTAATTCTGAATTGTTCTTTCTTTCTTATTCTGATCTATCAAGAATATAAATTTTGATAGTGGTAGAGCCACGCTGCTGTCGAATACTTTGTTAAGAATAGCATAATATTTATCTGTAGCATGAATTGACCGGCTCGCCCGGGGAAGTATCACACTCCCGCAGAAAACAGGAGTCTGAGAAATAGCTTAGTTATCGCTCTTCGTACGGTGAGCGACTGAATACCGGAGGCCTCTTCTACCCCCCCCCCTCCCCCTCCCGCTTCCACTCCCATAATGACACTTTCCTTACGCAACACTTTCGCACTGCCTATAGCGCGGCGGATGTCTATGAGCGGCGTTTATTGCTTTCCATCAGATAACACTCCTGCTCGTTTGCCTTCCTATCCCATAAAAATTATTATTATTATATATTCACGCCTATCCGTTTTAGTTGGTTTGGTTGGTTGGCAGAGACTACAGAGCTCCATCCGCTGCCATTCATCGCAGCGCAACGGCTCGTCATTGGTCACTTTTCGCCCTCGCGAGAATCAGGACGTGACGGGTGGCGAACCACGTCGCTATCATTTTCGACAAATTAGGTATATTAAATTCGTCTTAGTGAATCCCACGAGCAGCAAGGGAGGATGGAGGTCAGCCCCAGCAGAACCCTGCATGCTGAGGTAAGGCACCATAGTCCCTGGAGGAGCCCGACCCCGGGATGATCGGCACGATTCGGACTAGGCTCGCCCCTAGCCACGCATCCATTGGCACGGCAGACCGTGGATTGGCGGAGAGGAAGGAAAAGGATAGAGAGGAAAGGAAAGAGCAGGAAAGCAAATGCGGATTGGGGGGGGGTTACCAGACTTGGAATAAACGTTTATAAATCTATATAAATATTTATTCCGATGCGGGAATCGAAACCGCGACCATTGACTCCGCGAGCGTAGGGCCCCACCACTGAGCCAATCCCATAAAAAAAAGAATAATAATTATTATAGAAACTCCAATAAGAGTTAAAAGGATAAAGCAAACCCACAATCCTCGAATAACTTACAAATTAGTTTAATAACGTATTTGAATTTGCAAAATCATTAACAATTTTATCGTTACAAATTGATTTAAAAAAGAAAACTGCCATTAATCATTCATTCATAAGTGTGTTTATGAATGAATGATTCACATCAATAGTCCAGTGGAAGATACAAATACATGACTTCAGATCACAGTCCTTACCTACGGAGTTATTGCTATGTTTGTAAAAGGATTTGATACCTAGATAAATTACCTAGATAAGTTTTTATAACACAAATAATACTTTTAATAATTAAATACGCCATATAACAGCTACTGTGTTATTAAATATTTATTACATATACATATAGGATTAATCTGATATATAGTAAAAAGTCATCAATGAGTTACGCATCAAAGCAACATTACTTGCGGTTGAGCTGGGAAGGGTTTGAATTCCTGCGGTATTTACCTGAAATATTTCTGCCTTTTTAGTTAAAAAAATTCTTATCTTGGCAGCTGCTGTATTTCATTATATATAAAATACAGCTCATTTTATAGCTATCTCGCGATCACTGAATCCATTTGTTAGTTAAAGTTTCAAGAATTAATATGCCATAATAATAAAGGTGAATGAAATAAATAGCTTTTTTGCTGGTCAATTGTTACGATTACATCTTGAAAAAAGCAGACTGATGGACTTTTTTAATCAATTTATTTCGCTTTTAAAATAGGTAAATATTAAAATAATAAATAATAAAGGCTACTTTTAGTTGAATTTGAATAGGTTCTAATCTACGAATATATACCAACTTAACGAAAACATAAAAATGTCATATAAAATAAAGTTGATAATCTGAACGAAATGGAAGGTTTTCACACTCTTCTTCTAGCTGAACTGCTGACCCTGTTCCCCGATGTGAATGACCTGCAAAAAGGTGAAAGAGTTTCCGACGGAGAATGAACGGGATAATAGTTTTGGAAATAACAAATGGCAATAGATGTGAATGCTTACGGCTGCTTTGGATGGAAGCAATTTGGTCTACAGCCAAATGTTGCTGTAGCCCTAGTGAGTTCTATGACCTTTTATCTCCGTTCGATCTATTTATAGTTCAATATTGATATGATTGACAAAAATAGTCTCAGAATTGTATCCAAAGGATGGAAAAAGAACAAAGGGCGACAGACAAAACGCTGGTAAGATGACTTCAGAAGAATTGCAGGCAAAATAAGGACTGGATTAGCAAGAGATAGAGCGGCATGGAAATCTTTGGAGGGGCCTTTGTCGAAGGACAAGCTATTGATTGTACAAAATAAATTGTACAATCAACAGCTTGTCCTTCGCCAAAGTTCTGTATTAAAAAACTCTTGGTGCTTTTTTTAACTCGAACAACACTATTTTATAATTATTTAATAGTGTTTGTCATTCATTCATTTTTTTTCCATTTTCTAATATCTGTAATTCTTCTATCTCTTCAACTTTTGGTTTTTTTGTCAGTTTATATTTGTCTGGACTTATCTTGAAAATATCTTACATTAATTGTCTCATGTAATTGTTGAAGTAATAAATTACATTAATTGTCTTTCAAGAAGTTATATGTAAGGGTTATTTAAATTACTTTTATTCGGATGAATAACATAGTTATTCCTACATGAAAATAAAAAAAAAAACTCAAATCATAGAACCGAGTGAAGTCACGGAAACATCTTATATGCAGTGGATCTGCACATCTTTACTTACTTTATATAAATACTTATTTTTGTTAAGTCTAGGTAAAATAATTTTTAAACTAACAAAATTACTTCGTTTTGTTCCTAGTATAAAGGCCTGGGTAAGCCTTAATCCGCCAAATACCCTTTTACAACAAAGCCTGGATTATTTCCCGCAAGAATCAAACGATGAAGTTCGCCTGGAATTCGGCAAACTATTTCTTTTGTTTGTAAAGAATTTAAAAATGCCCTTGGGGTAGAAAAATTATTAGTAACAAAAGAAAGTACGTAGTTATTGCATCGAAGTTATACGCTAAAAGATTCAAGGGGTCCCCAACCATATGTTAGTAATACGACTGTAGAGTACCTCACCAATTCTATAACAAATCTTTGACGATCACCCAATCACGGTAAAAAGCAATACAGTATGGTAACTTTCAAAAAATAAAAGCTAGACATAACATGCTAGTAACGAATAGCAGCGTTTCTGGCGTAGTTTTGCGGGCAATGTTTTAAGCTCTGCGTAATAACTATGAGAAGATCTACCCACCGTAATAGGGGTGAATGTGGCAGTACACTTTAGATTCTGAGTTATGTTTTTAAAGATAATTTTTTCTAGCATTGTTTTTAAATTTGCTTCTAGTTTGCTTCCGCAATAGCTATATTCGATTGATTTAATATGAGCGTTGTTGATTTTTTTCATTAAGCGTCACGCTTGCTCATTTACTTTACTATCCCATCAAATAAATTCCTAATTCTGTAGCATAGTCAATCAACAATTTCATATAATATAATAAATATTTTTTAATTGAAGCAAATTCTGTCATTGTATAGGAATCGCAAACGTTTCCAACGTTTAGACACTTAACAAAACTACTGCGAAATCAGTGCCACTCGTAAATATTATTAAATACTTTCAAGAATTGATTCAAGGAAAACACTTATCAAGTCAGCGTGATAATTCCGTTCATCATTGGATATAAAGGTACACTAAGTTAGCTAATCTAAAATTGATGATATTTCTTTCATTTATTCAAAAGAAGAAAGATAACTTATTGTGCTATTCTTCTCCGTTCACTGGCACTACAACTTAAGATGAGTTAGGCGTTCTCCACAATCCTTCCTCATATATTTTAGCAGCATGGCTTCATAGCCTAGAACTAGCCACCATGTCCTTTTCTATGCAGTTGTCTCACTTCCGACAGTTGTGTTAACACCAGTTGTATTTTAAATGTTACTTAAACGTTTGTTAATGATTCCATTTAATAAAAGGTTCCTAGAAAAAATAGTTATCATCAATACTTCAATTGTACTTAGAATGACAACGCAATTCCTAGCCAATTAAGCTGTCGTCGCTCCTCATTTTTCACGTAGTCGAACGATGTTTTTTTTTCTTTTCTTTTTCCATTTCAATTATTCTCGAACCAGACGTCGCTTGTATATTACATAGGGAACAGTTAGTAGATACCTATATACTCTTTATATAAAGCTTATCAGCTCAGTAGTTAGAACACCTGATATCTGAGTGACAATTTTAGATCAATTTCACGGTGGAATCCTAAATTTGTCTTAAGAACAAAATACAAAATTCACTTCCATGTCCCTGAGTGTAAGTTATGCTCATACATTATTTTACTACGACACTTCATTCAAATCCTTCTATAGTTGTTTTAAAAATAAAATTCTTTCATTGGCCTAAACAGGAATTGAACAAGAAAATACCTCTTGTATTTGCGTGCACATAATTAAGGCTCACAAATTTATAACATACACAGTTCATATAACATCACAAAAAAAAAATTGTTCAATTTTATAAAAATTATGTTTATGACCAAATTACTAACTTTAAACGTAACACACACAAAAATATAAACAAAATACTAATTATAAATCCTTTGCATTACATGTATTTGTTTATACCAATGTCTAGGTCTAAAAACCAATTACCATCTAAAACCTTAATGAAAGTGAAATGGTTTTATTTAAACACAAAAATAAACACGTGGAGTGTATAATAATTTAAATTAATTATACAGTTGTTATACAAATTCTCATACGCCACACGTTACAATAATAATGTGTTAAAAAAAACCTTTTAAGTTAAAAGTTTCTTACTTGTTTTTATTTTATACTTTTATTACCAAGTAAAAAAATAATGAATGTGACTCCAAATCAATGAAACAGTAATCTTCCATTGTCAGGTGTGAAAAATTTCATAAAAATCGGTTTAGTAGAAGCAGTAGAAAAAGCCATCGCAAGATTTGTAACAAACAAATAAATAAACGGAGTCAAGCTAAACACACTAGTGTCTAGTCCAATTTCCGTCTAAAATCATATTCAGATTATAAATATTATTTACTGGGAGGAAAATAAACATGTATGTATTTTGTATATTAAGCGAACAATACTACACATAAATTGTAGACATAGTTTGTAAGACCGCGAAATTGGACAGAGTTTGACACTTTAACTATAAAATATATGTATGTGTAGGTACACTGAACGATGGGCTAGAGAAATACAGAAGTATATTAACCCCAAAAATGGTGGGAAGAAGCATTACGTTGGATTAAATAGAGAATCGCCCTAAAATTGTATTCTAAAACATATTCAAATTCCTTCCTTCTTTCAATAAAAAACTCAAAAATTCGAAAAAATATATATAAATACTTCTTAAAAGTAAGGAAGTATATAATAAGAATTAAAAGGATTATATTTGTAAAGAAAGAAAAAATTGATTGCTGTGTTATTCGTTAGAGTTATTAAGAATTTAAGGTAAATATCCGCTACTTATCATAAGTGTGATGGTAGAATTGAAGTCTATAAAGTTATCAAATCTAAATATAGATTTTTATATTTTATCCATAAAAATATATTAAATATAAAATTTATTGTATAAATATGTTTGCAAATATGTTTGCAAATGCAACTGTATGTTGTATTTATCGAATATACATCGATAAAACTACGAGTACATTGAAATGATTTTATTTGTTAAATTTTACGATTTCCTAAAACTAAACTAAAGAAAATTCAATCAACAAGAATTTTTTATCTCTAATAAAAAATATCGTTAATATTACAAATTATACAATAAATTTTAGTTATACGTTTTTAAAATTTCTTTTATACGTTTTTGAAATATCAAATAGTTTATGAAGTATCTTTTTTGTGAAGAATGGCTGCCTTTAATGATACTCAAAGACAACATTGTGAGTAGAAATTTCTTCAAAAGAAAACATAGTATAGGAAGTAATTATACTAAAAGTAATCACTAAAACTAAGTTTCTTGAATACATCAGACACACAAAAATAACGTTATCGTACAATGACCTATATCTTTCGTACCTTCGTAATAAAAGTAATAATAAACAAAAATCATTTAAACTTACATTAATATTTTCCAACAGTCAGAAAAGTGACACTTCCCACAACACCAAGCAATATTATTTTATCTTTATATATTTAAAGCGAACATCTACGTAGTGGTTATGAAGTCCTTAAGCGCGACGCTACGAGCGTAGCAGTCTACAGTCGTAGCGCAACTGTGGCTCGTAGCCGGCCCTCCGCACGGCCTACGGTGAGTCGAGAGGAATCCTACGTTCTGATCGATGAGGTTTCACGCCTTATACTCAAACTTGCGTTATATTTATGATGTCATGATTTCCACATAAATAATATACTGAAGGACTTGCGCCATAAAATATCGTTACGCTCGTGTTCACTTCACACCCTTTACCAAATAAACAATCTATGTTAATGTCGCACATTTGCTATGAGCACCGTTTTTTCCGTACAAATTATACTTTAAAATTCATTGTTCTTTATAAGCCAAACTTTTGCAATAAACTTCCATCTGATTGTTAAAAAAAAGAAAGTGCCTTTTCTTCTTGTGTTGGGATTAAATACTTTAAGAAATAAACATTGTGTTCTATTCCGCTTTATCCGTATCTTTTACTTCTTCGTATTCTGTATACTCTTCGTTTATAATACGTACATACATATATGTAAATATGTATGTATATATATATATATATATATATATATATATATATATATATATATATATATATATATATATATATATATATATATATATTATATAATAAAAAAATGAATTATAAATTAATATACGAATATTAATTTATTATTCATTTTTTTATTTAATATTGCATTCAATGCTATCTTATGATAGCATTGAATGCAATATTATCGCAAGCTATTTGTGTAAAGTTATCCATTTTCCATAACCACCCGGATTTACAGTGGATTTAACTAACAGGTATTATATAAACGTAATCTTCCTTTATTTTTCATGACTTCGTCGTCAGATATCGTTTTTCTCAAACAACGTCAGATATTTACAGACAGGATTCAGCCTTGTCAAATTACACAAATGGAAACACAGAAAACTAATTCCAAAGCAATGAATAAAAGGGGAAATTTCTTTGTGTTACTATTGTCTTTTTGTTATAAAGATGAAACAGTATAAAAGAATAGAGTAATTTTATTTTGTTTCTTAACAAAATCACTTATTTTGTGAGTAATTTCAAATGCATTTATTGCATAACGACATTTTCCGTAAGAAACAGATTACCTATGTGGAGTACAAAATTTAATCATTTTCTTTTATTAATTACGATAAATTTATGCAGATGATTATGACTTACAAGAAGTATCAATCTCCCAAATTTTAAATGTTATATTTGTCCCTTAAAAATCATTGACCCTAGTGACATGACCAAGTAATAGACCTATTTGTTTTAACTGGTTTGAAATATAGTTGTATATGTTCACGGATATATTATATTATTATGGGATAGGAAAGCAAACGAGCAGGCGTGTCACCTGATGGAAAGCAATCAACGCCGCCCATAAATTAATTTCATCCGTTACTACTCGATGATATATACATTTCTGCCACACGCAACAAGGAACAGAAGTAAAGAAAAGTATTGGAGTCTTCATTTCCATGTTTTTTACGAAACACGATAACACAAAAAAATGCTACAAATTAATATCGATATTTTGTGTAAATAAGGTCAGAAAAGACCATTAATGCTATAAAATATTTTTACCACTATATAATTTAAAAACTTTATTGCATACGAGCTTGCTTGTCTTTAGGCATAAATAAATAAACAACAACTTTAACGATTATGCTGTTGTTTTAAAATGATTTCGCAAAGATTGCATAGAATTATAGAAAGTTAAATAGAAGAATAATCCAACGCTATGAAACTTAGAATGTTGTTATGCTTTAATAGAGTTCTTAACAAGCTCCTATACGAACGCCAACAGCTTCGACTCTCATTAACATACTGCTCTACGTCACACTATTATAGTACTAATGAGATTTATGCACGCAGGTTGAACAACAACGAGGTGTGTGTGTTTTTTTTTTTTTTAATAAAACTCCACTCTTTTACATTTCATTAAATCTAGTTTGAGTCTAACTAAGAGTAAACTAGTTCAAGTCCTCAGATATACTCGTACATTGTTATACTATTCTCTGTCAGCGAGAACTGTGGCACAATGATCTTTTCTTGTATTATGTATAACACAACATACATCAGAAGTGCGCGTTTTTATAAATATTTTATATATTATAGGTAATAAAAAAATCTAATTTGTAGGTTTGTTAGAGAAATGAATCCGAAACACTTGGCTCGAAAAAGGATTAATTTACCACTTTGAACCTTCATCAAAAATACCCTTAACCGACGAGCTTCTATGAAGAGAGTGATGAGTGAGGATGAAGCTAAGGAAGTATGTGGGGATCTTAGTAGATGGAGGTTTATAGGCTCTGTTTACCCCGAATGGATATAGGCATGATCGTATGTAGGTATGTGTGTATATTGAACCTTCATTTTATATTTACGATTGATAATGGTGTTTTAATATCATATATTTTATGTGACCCCGGTCATAGAATGGAGTCAACCCTTTTATTCGCGTTTATGATTATCAGAAGGTGTGAACGAGCGTCTCTCTAATAACAAAACCCAATAATCAAGAAATCATTCATTCACCAATCGTGACAATTACTCCAACAACCTTTCTTTAAATTTGAACGTGGGGATTGTCTAACAGTGGAATGTTATAGCTGTATCGATGATAATGATGATGATGATACAACGTACATATTACATAACAGATCGCTTGTTATAAATTATTAAACTTAAGCAAATATAGTTTTTATAAAGATTATTCTTTTGAAAACAGTTAAGAAATACTGTGACGGAAATTTTAATAAAATTTTATTACTTATAAAATTTAACACAAATTCTAATTATAAGTTTTTGTACTCATAAAAGTAAATTAAAAAAGAATTAAATTTAAAAATGATGTTTCATTTCTATTTAATTACAAGTATGTGCGTTCTTAAAGAATGAAAGAAGAAACATATAATTAAGATCTTATTGTGAAAGTTGTTAGAATTATTTCGGAAGCCACTTCTTATATTTAACGAGAAAAGTTTGTCTTTGTTCGAAACAACAAAAGTTAGAATCGGCTTGTGGTTGGAATACAGCCACAAAAACCAATATACTCGTACGTATGTGACATTACAAGTGTTTTGTTGAATTTTTTAAGAAACAGGAGAGTGAATCAGTAAGCGTGCGTAAAATAATTAGTGCAAAGTATTATTATGCAAAGTACCAACTACATTCAGGGGTATTAATATAAAAAAACAAGCCAACTTATATCTTAAAGGCCGGCACGCAACTGTGATGCCTCTGGTGTTGCAGATGTCCATGGGCGGAGTCAATTGCTTTCCATCTACATAACAGAAAAACGAAAAAATATTACGAAAAACGATGTTACGTAAATGCGATATTAGAAAACACTATACTAAAACTTATTTTTCGACTGATGGGTACTGCGCCTACTTTTGAACGATTCAGAAACGTGGAAACTAATTAACTAATTGAATTTCTAAGGTTGATATAATACGAAACGAAGAAATACACCGGAGAACCAATTTATTCGACATAACTCTTCGGGTTAGCAAACTGAGGTAGCAAAACTTAGGAAATGTCTATGTCCAGCAGTAGATTCTCTTCTCAAAAATCGGTAAAACGTCATAATGCCTTAGGATATTGTAAAAGTTTTTAATGCGAACAATTGTGTAGAAACTAGAATGGAAAAGTGGAGTTCTTCATATTTGATTAAGGCTACATACCTGAATATATTTAGAGCTACTGCGCAAAAACTGATAAACCTCTCATCAAATAAAAAAACACAGGCGAATTGGCGATAAAAAGCTATTAACTTACGACATAATACTATAAGATGATATAAAGCAAATACGCAATAAATGCTCCCAGTTATGAGCGCCACTAAAATCACTAAAATATTAAAGATGACCTTAACCTAATTTAGGACCAATCACGCAAAAGCGATGTTAGTAATGGAACTATAATACTGGTCACTCGCAATATATAACCTTCACAAAGCTTTTAGTATTTAGTGTTAATAGCCCTTTAGGCCTGACGGTAAAGTAAAGTAACCTTTGAGTTGAGAGTTTTAGATTTAAGCGTGATCACAATTGTTTACGTATCATAAATGTCTGTATATCCATTGAGTTAATGAAATGAAATTGCAACCTAATACTCTTTGATTGATTTCCAATTGAGTCACCTGGATGATTGGCAGCCCATCAACGTGCGATTTAGTCGCAGTTATCTGCCATGAACTATGCATCTGTGGAACAATTTATTGTTTGCTGCGTTCCCAAATAAATCCGATATAGGGGCATTCAAGAAACGAACGTATGTGTTCTCAAAAGGTCTGACATCTGATCTGATCTGAGACGCCTCCGGTGTTGTTAATTTCTATGAGCAGTGATGATTACTTACCACTAGGTGACCCGCTCATTTGCATTCTTGGGTATAACAAAGAAAAAAATAATAAAGGCGTTTAATGTTATAAGGGACAATTAGGATAGAGTACTTTCTGTAATTACATCTTACAATAGATGTAATATATCCTGTGCACTTTTTGCTTTCAGAACGACGCCGAATACTATATATTATTTCGCATATAATTTGACTGTTTTATTTTATAATGCTTTAAGGACAACTAAATGAGGGTATATCCTCTTTTGAATGAAAAAGGATCATTAAAAGGAAAAATATCAGCAAGAATCCTCATTTTAAAGTATTGCTTCGTATCATGTTTTGCTATTAAGCAATGTTTATACGCACATGACTATATAGAAGCTTGTGAATATAAGAATATTGTTTTGATATCGGTCATTAAAATTTTTCCAATTTTATATGCTATCTAATCTATCTACCTATCTACTATCAAATAAACCAATCAACTTCTAACATATAAACCAATCAAATCTACGTTCATAATACATATGACTAATACATAATTCAATAAACCAATCAAATCTACGTTCATAATACATAACACACGATGACTAGAATGACGCACTTCTTAATTATTATATTTCTCACAAATAAGTCGCCAATTGACTTTTCCCGCCAACTTACATCAGTGATGTTGTGTTTTTATTTCATTTTCATAATCTTATATTATTATTAGTTATATTGTTTAATTGTGGTAGCGTATTATACAATATAGTTCGACTGAGGTGTATAAGTGAAGTGATATGAAATAAATGCGTGTATCGTGACTTTTTATGTTGATTGAAAAAGTCCATTGAAGGTTTTGGTAGAATAGACACTTTTTTATTAAGACGTAACATGCTGACTAGGCATTTCAAGAGACTTGATATTTTTGTATTTTATTTGACATTGGCATACGAGTTATAACTCCATGCCATCAAAGAAAAGAAAATAGGAGTCGCAAACGGTCTATTACGTGGCAATCAGTACGAAATCCAAGACAAGTCGTTTATGTCCGGCAGCAAACTAAGATAATGGTGATAAACCCTTTCGATAAACATTAACAAAGTGTACACATGTCGTAATTAACGAACTTAACGATTAACGAACTCCGAAAAAGGCCGTTCGAGTCGTCTTTTATAAAAGATTTATAAAAGACGACTCGAACGGCCTTCGAGTTTTTGACAATGTGCTCGCCTTTTGAACACTTGGTTCGATTTCTGCATCAAAATAAATATTTTCATGACTTACATATATTTATTCTGTAGGTACCACGATACAGGATTTCTTAGTGTGAGGTTGTGAGTCAAGAGCCATTTTTTAAATAAAACAAATTCATTTTATTTAGTAATTTCTCGTCTATCATTCAAAGCAACATGAGCTGTGAGCGTAAAATTGTAATTCACGGCATAAAAAATGAGGCACTTCTAATAATGATAATATATGTGTTTGGTTTAGCTTGCTATATGATTTTTTCGCTCCCGTATATTTGAATAGAAGCGTAACGAGGTTTTCATACACTTTTCTCTTTTATTTCCTAACATACTACTTATAATGATGAGGACTTGGTGGGACACGTGTAAGCATTTCCTGTTTTGATTACATATATTATTATACAATTATCATTACATATATTATTAGATTATATATCTTTATCAATAAGATCTAAAACAAAAATGTGACATTCAAAAACAGGTTTTTATTTATTTGTCTGATATTATAATATAATAATCTCGTTTCACAGTGTTTGTTATCCAACTCCTCCGAAACAGCTTGAACGATTTTTATGAAATTTTTTTATATATTTGGTGGATCCGAGAATAGGTCGTAAACTATTTTTTATACCTATACCTAGAAAGAATTTATATCGCAAACGGGTCAGCTAATTTTATATAAACACAACAGCTTATTTTAAAATTCTAAGAGTATAACTTTTTTAAAAAATGTTTAAAAATGGATGTTAAATATGCACATTGAATATTACACAACTTACAATTATAATACATTTATCATATCGTTTAATAAATAACCGATTTTTTTTGCAAATTTAAAAACTAAAACAGTCAACCTTTTTTACGAATCATTCTCGTGACTTCATGTCTTCGTCATCACAATTACTAATATAATTATCAAAAGTCAAGACTCGAGTCACTCACAATACCAACCACTTAACCCGATACTGAGCTTCAGCGCATTCAACTTCTGCCAACCGCCCTGCGAAGATCGTCGCAACATCTGGCCGGGGGCATTTCACACTATGTTTGCCAAAACGCTATGTAATGACCGAATTATATTTACATACGTATTATCGCCAATTTTCGTATATTCGCCTATGAATTATAAGGACACACCACGTACAAAGTGATATATAAGTACCCACTTATATATCTGAATCTTGTACACAGACTTTCGATAGAACTTTACTTTTTATTTATCTTGTAAAACAACTTCTCGCGTTTTTTGTCTCTACTTTTCTATCAGCAAATCTTTCTCAAATATTAATTAATCTGCAATCCTTATGTTGCAAATACATATCTATAGATACTAATCACATACCATCAGATAGTTTAGTAGAAAAAATAAAAACCTTGTAACGGCAAAAAAGAATATAAAAAATACAGTATTATAGATACGGTATTATAATTTTATTATAGGATAGGAAGCCAAACGAAGCGTGTCACCTGATGGAAAGCAATCAACGCGGCCCTCACACATCCGCAGTGCACTGCAGAAGCGTTGCTGGCCTTTAACGAAAGTGTAGGCTTGCTTTTTGAAGATTGCAATGTCAAAGCGGTTCGGAAACATCGCTGGAGGTAGCTAGTTCCACTGAGTAGTCATGCGTGGAAAAAAATTTTTGAAAACACGTACCGTACTGGATCGCTACTCATCCAAATGGTGGCCATGAAACTTCCTTGTGGCGAGTTGTGTGGTAGTGAAACTTAGTGGCCGGAATTATCCCGAACAATTCCACGGAGCACTCCCCATGGTAAAAACGATAAAAGATACTGAGATATGAGATATCCCTTCCTCTATAATCCCTTTCAAGTTATCATTTAAAGTAATAAAATCCTTCTTATTTCTTTATTTATTGCAGTCAAAGTCTAGACGATGTTGCAAATTTCCTTTGGAAACGCTTTAATGTCTCAAATGTTATTTACTTTAAACGTGAAATTCGAGACTGGAGTTACGGTTTCCGTTGAAATCGTTAAACCTTATTTCCTATAAATAAATCTTACATAAATAAGACAACATAAAGAGAATAATGTAAGAGAAAATGATGCCTAAAGTTTACTTTTACTGTATATTTGTAGGTGCATATGGTAAGTAAAGATGTAGTTTTAGATTGTAAAGCAATTTGTCTCGTCATCATCATTGTTATTATCAATACAGTCGTAAAAGTCCACTACTAGAAATTGTTATCCTTCAAAATAGGGGGGTTTTATCACAATCCCACGTTGACGTATTGATTGGGGATCACAGTTTGCTTTTTCGCATCAGATATTTGCCCGCATAGGCGCCTCGTATGTCCACAATGGGAAGAATTGGAGTATCCCTTTTATTATTACTTAATTTTAACTTAGTATAATAACTACTATTTATTATTAATACAACTTAATTTACTACTACTTAATTCTAGGCAGAAAGCCACACGACAATGTCGTGGCTAATAAAGGCCCTATTTAATTTTGCCTTCAATATTTTGAAATGGTTATAGTAACCTACGAGTATCGAACACGCTTTTTTTATGGGATAGGAAGGCAAACGAGCAGGCATGTCACTTGATGGAAAGCAGTAACATAGGCAGTACAGAAGCGTTGCCGACTTTTAAGGAAAGTGTCATTATGGGAGGGGGGAGGGGTGTTGGGCCTCCGAACTCAGACACTCAGACGCTAGTTTTCTGCGTGACACACAGAGAGGAATGGATATATCGATCTTCCATTGCACGCATTACCGAAAAATAAATTATTTTAAGAAACTATAAGATTATGAGAACTTTATGTGGTAGTCGCTGCAAAATTTGTGTAACAAAATTTTTATTGCTATTTTTCAAAATGTAAAAATTTGGATCGAGGCGGTTGTTCAAGAAAGTAGAAACCCACTTATAAAAAACTGACTTCTGGGTTACTACGGTTCTTATGTAAGGGAGTTAAAAATGTACAACGTAAAAAACGCACTACATTTCAGGGACAATTCATCATGAGCCTCAGAATGTTGTTTGAGAAAAGCCGATTAAAAGAGCTTAAGGCTTTCACTTCGCGACCTTTTTCCATCGCTATTTTTTGCTGAAAAAACACTTTTATAATTAACCGGAGGGCTTCACGCCATTTTATCCGACATGGAAACAATTTTTATACTTGATATTAATACATAAAATTTATATCTTCTTTTCAGGAAATATGTTAGCGGCACCTGAGCATGTAATTAATTTATAGTGTGTAGTATAGTTTTATATAGGTATAAGTAAATATTTTAAAATTGTTTTATAATATGATTTTAAAATATTTACTGCTAACTGTTGTCCGACATGCTATTTAAAGTAAAGAGTAAACTACCCATAACATACCTTATGGGTGAAATAGGCAAAAGATTAAGAGGGTCGGTCACCTGATGATAAAGCCACTGCCACCCATGGAAATCCGCTATACCAAGAGCACTGCACATCCGTTACTTAGGTGAGGGTAAGCATGTGAAAAATAAAGAGGGGATTTTTTTATGGGATAGGAGGGCAAACGAGCAAGCGTGTCGCCTGATGGAAAGCAATCAACGCCGCCCATGGGCAACCGCGACACCGCAGGAGTCGCGGAAGCGTTGCCGGCCTTTTAGGTATGTATAGGCTTGTTTTTTGCAGGTTCCAATGTCGTAACGGTTCGGAAAGACCGCCGAGGATAGCTGATTCCACAAACTGGTGGTGCGTAGAAAGAAGTTACGAGAGAAACGCACCGTAGTAGATCGCCACTCATCCAGATGGAAATTAAGGGCAGGAGAATAGGATCTCCAGCTCCTTACACTCGCCGTACGAAAAGCGGGAACATAGGAAAATGCTACCACTTGACACAGATATTCTGTGTAGTACTTTCTCTGTCGAGCCGGCCCTCTGCTTCAAAATAAAAGATTTGTTTTATGTATTTTTAGGTTTGGTAGCGGTAGAGCCAAGCTGCAGACGAATACTTTGTCAAGAATTTCTCTGTAGCATGAATGTTATTTGTCTGTAGGATGAATGGGCCAGCCATCCCGGGGAAGTACCACACTCCCGCAGAAAACGGTGCCTGAGTAGTAGCTTAGCTGCCGCGCTTCGTACCATGAGCGGTTGAGTTCCGGAAGCCCAACCCCCTCTCCTTCCCCACCCATAATGACACTTTCCTTAAAGGCCGTAACGCTTCTGCACTGCAGATGTCTATGGGTGGCGTTGATTGCTTTCCATCAGGTGACACGCCTGCTCGTTTGCCTTCCTATCCCATAAAAAAAAGTTTTAATGATCTAAGTGGAGCAAAGCGAAATTATTCACTATGAGTCAAGGCCCGTGATTTCGATATTAAATTAAAATCCGATATTAAATTAAAAAATATAAATATATTTTTTTTATTTATTTGTATGACCTAAACATATTTATTCTTAATCTGGATATTTAATACGTGTCATTTTGTTTATCAATGTAATTTACGATGCAGAGTATCCTGGTGTGAGCCTATGAATATGAAGCATTTTTTTTATATTTTTATTAAATAAAAATTGATAAAATTGGACCGTATAATGGGTAAACGGTTTTACTGGACTGAGACTCTTTTGAAGTTTGCCTACTTTCAAACAACATTTCAAAATTCGCGAATAATGAAGGCTCAGTTTTCAAGCACTAAGAACTACATGAAGAACTCAAACTTTTTGTTCGTTGGCTTCATTATAAAGTTCATACTAAGTCCTACAAAGTCATTATAATGTCAAGTTTTTGCTAAATGGCACCATTCTTTATTAAAGAAATAAATTTATTTTTAAAATAATAAATATAAATTAAATATAAAATATGGGATGTCCAAAATATCATTAGGAAGATGAGGTGCTTTAAAATTTGCACGACTTTCAACTTTGAAGAATTTGCAAGGATGATACAGGATAATCCTTAATGATATTTCTTATTATCGAAAATCAAAACTTAATTTGCGTTATTACACCATCGTATTAAGTAATATAACTTATATAAAGTACTTTTCTACATTAAAAGTTGTATATATAGAGCATTGTTTGTAAGAATTATCAACATTACAATGGTTGGACATAGGCCCCATTCAAATTGGGATGAAATTTGCCCATTTGCCCAACTAGCCACAGTGTGGTGGTGCACTATCTTTTTAGGTTTTTTAAATATTTATTTCACATAGGACATTTTATCATTACAGTTCACTGATGGAAATTAGTATCTCTAAAGATTGATACGTGTTGTTGTAATCCTCAACACTTGGTGGACAATTGTGTATTCGCAAGGATCTAACAAAAAAGATATCGCCAGTGCGTTATCTCTGATTTTCCGATGACGTGACACTTTTTAATAGAATATATAGTAAATGTTTCCAGAAAGAACAAAAAAATTTTACAAGCCAACTGAAACAAAGAGCAAGTAAATACGTATAGTCGTAGAGATTTAAAGGAGCTAGCTTTGGATCGCGCATTCAAGTAATGAATTAATTACGTAAAAAAAATACACTCACGGCGTTAATCTTTAATACATACATACAACTTCTATGTCGTCATGCTATTGGCAAAGCAGTCGTGGTCGTTATTTATAATTATGGCCTGTTCAATCAGACGCTACTATTCATCCCTCATGGCTGCCTTCTTCATGCGTTCATGTAGGGGGCTATTGAGAGCGGTCTTCATCTGGTCCGACCACCGCATCGGAATTTGACACACGCTCGGGTTCCTTCCACTTTTCCCTTCACTACCAGGCGCTAGATGGAGGTGTTATTGTGTCGACACACATGCCCAAAGAAGAAAAGTATGCGACTTACATAATATATGTACTTCAAATGCGACATAGAAGTGTTGCAACAGTGACAGATTTTTTTTATTTGTTTGGTTCATATCAACAACATGCTTTCATATATAAGAGAAAAACGTACAATATTCAATTTATTGTAGAATATCTATGTCTATGTACTATGTCACGGTTGGTTGCCTATAAATGTTACTACGCGCCATAATATTTTATTACGTCTCGTAAAATGTTTAATTAACAGACTACCGTCCCGCTGACAGGATAACGGTTCTAAACGGATAGATGAGGTTTGCACATTGCATAAACGAACGTAAAATATAAGCTATTATTTGACACATAGGCTAAGATGACCTATTATGTACTCGTATACGAGTATATAGGTTAGTATTTTATGAAAAAAAGAGAATAAAGTCCACCAATTGTATCTTTGTTTTTAACAACTTTAAATTCCAAACGCCAACCAATAACCAATTGGCTCAGCGGCGGGGCCCTCCGGCCGCGGAGTCAATGATCGCGGGTTCGATTCCCGCATTGGAAATTGTTTTTTGTGTTTATTGTTGTTTATTCCGAATCTGGTAACCCCACCAAATTGCATTGGACAAGCGTGGTGGGTTTATCGTCCGTTCCTCCGGAAATGGAGAAGCCCGTGCTCAGCAGTGGGACATATAATATGAGCTGTTAAAAAAAATACCGAACGCACCGCAGATGTATTACCTACCTGAAGATAAGATGTGTATAATGTATTATAAATATATATGAGATAAGATGTGTATAAATAATATGTAATGTAATAGCGGGGCGAAAAAAATAATAATTAAAACAATTTCCTGCGTTGATAAAAAATTTGTATTTGAATCACTTAGTTACATCAATTTTATTTTCCTGCACTCCCTTCTAAATATTTTCTTCTGCTTTCACTAAAGAATAACATACCGAGAATATAATATGCAGCTATAGCTCAGTAAGGATTGCGTTTACGATCTGCGGTCGTTGGTTCGATTTTTCTATTGTACTATTGAAGTGCACATTTAGATCAAGCGTTATTAGCTTGGAATGGATAACAAAAATTCTATTAATATAGAATCATAGTCTATTAATATAATCTTCTTTTTAAAAAGATACTTTATATCTGCTTTAAGCACTGTGCACAAAAAACTTTAGTTTAAATAAATATAAATTAAAAATTACATATTGTACTAAATATAAAAATGTAATAAGTTTCTCATTTTGTTTGATTGAAATGTTTGATTTTTTTAGATTTCTTAGTGTCTTTTTAAGTAGCATGTTATTAGCGTTGTACATACAATGTTGTTGCTTGTTTATATGCATAGCTTACAAAATCGATACGGACAACTGCATTCCAAGTTCCCTTACATGCCAACAATAAATATTCTAATTATATAGTTAATTAGGGCAACGCGATGTTTATGTATATATTCATTCAGTATAAGATAATTTTCAGTAAAGCGATACTTAGCGAAAATACATCATTAATAAGATACTCTTTCCTTTATTTCCAAATTTTTTACACACATATAATCACGCCTGTTTCCTGTAGAGCTAGGCAGAGATCCTTCCACTACGATCCCGACACACCTTCCCTACTTGCCCCACACTCATCCATCCTTCATCTCACATTCATCGTAGCAAAACGGCACTCCGTTCGTCGCTTCTCGCTCTCGTGGGAATCAAGACGTGGCGAATGTCGAATCACGTCGTTATTTTTTGAATCAGGTATATTAACATTCGTCATAGTGAATCCCACGAGTCGCAAGGGAGGATGGAGGTCAGCCCCAGCAGAGCCCCGCATGCTGAGGTACTGTAGTGTATATACTATACTATACTATAGTACACTAACTATAGTATCGTGCCGACTGTCCCGGGATCGGGAGCCCAATCTCGGGACAGTCGCTCGCCCCTAGCTAGGCATCCTTTGGCACGGCAGACCGTGGATTTGCGGAGAGGAAGGGAAAAGGATAGAGAAGAATGGAAAAGGCAGGGGAAAGAAAAGATGGATTTAGACAGGATGCTAGGGATATGATACTACCGCAACGGAAGATGAGGAGTGAAACAGTAGGTCCAATTTTTTTACAGCTCATGAATGTACCAGGCAGCACTGAGAAAAACGCTACCCTGTTTTTAGAAGAAACACTGACCCATCAGTCTGCTTTGAACGACTTCGCTTGATCTTCAATTTGATAGTTTGAACAAAATTTAAGTTAAAATTATATTTTTACATTAATTAATAAAGTTATTATAATTTACAAATAATACTGATTAGCTGTCATTTAATAATTACTGATTTTTTATTAGTTTTGCTTTATGCGATGTCCTTATTATTCGAGATATGCTGTAGGCAACATTTTCCAATGTTTTTTTAAAATATCGAATAAAAAATACAGTGCCATAAGTAGACACAGAAAAAAATGGAAAATAATGCTTCAATTTGTAAAAAAATACTGAAATTTCGGTCTTAAAGCCACAAGACCGAAATTTCATCTACGGTTTTAAATACATACTTTTTGTATTTCAAACTAAATGTTATATATGTTGGTATATTTGAATGGACTCTTAGTAAAATTATGCACATATGTACATATGGCGTGTAACGAATGTTTAAAGAGATGCTAATTGCAAACATTTTGTTAATAATTTAATTAAAATGAACAGGTATTAACGCTATTTTATATAAAGTCTCGTCTAGACAAAATGACAGTCGTGAAACGCCAATAGATATTTATAGTCAGTCTGAACATAAATTTTCCAGAAGCGTTACCACAATTCGTATTTTAAATTTATTGTATTGTAAATCTTACTTAAAAAATCATATAGTATAATATAAAAATATTTTTTCTTATTATTTCATTAATAATTTTATCAAGTACTGAACAAAGAACTATCGTTGATTCATTAAAAAGCTGCAGAAGAACTGTAAAAAAGCTGCGGCCCTTTTTTTAAAGATGCAAACATAATCTAATTAGAAACATGAACTAATTGAATAATTTGAAAAAATATCTAAGGATAAATCAAATTTTGATAGATGTTATATTTAAAAATATTTTCAAAATATTAAGAATAAATTGTAAAACGTAAAAAAAGAGTAGATAGGTATATATTTCTTATCTATCTTAAATAAAGTTAGGCTAGTCAGGTTTTGTCGGAAAACTAACAACCATTGAAGTGACGTACTGAAGTGGAGACGTCTTTGTAATCGCAATATGGGGTACCAGCCAGATGTAGCAACAATCTGTGACAGGCAACTGACAAAAACTGAGTTCGCGACGCCATTGCAAGCACAGAAAGTTTACTAATTGTTTTAAAAAAAATTGAAAAAAGACTCAGGAGTAATGCCTAGAGACCGTTTTAATATTTTTCTTATTTCCAATTCTAATTGAACCCTGTGGGTTCAATTCTCGCATTTAATTCAGAAAATAAATATTTCAATGCGCCATTAAATCTTTTAAAATATGTTTTTAAGCAATTAAAATATTTTCTCCCATTTAATGATCATAGTTCGGATAATTTAAGTTTTTCAAAAGATAATTCACGTCATACTTTATCAAAGTATGGACGTACGTGACATTATGAATACTCCCAGGATTGAACGCTTAGAAAAGATGCTTGTAATATTCAGTGCAAACTTTTGCGTCCCGGTCTAGACGTAGAGTTGGATTTAGAAAGAATACTATATAAACTGACGATATTATATATTATATACATAATATCGTCTTAGATATTTATATATAAAATACATGAAATAATAAAAATGTAATGTAGCAGATGGAAATGGTCCAATTTTAAGACCGATGATCAAGGTTCAATTTTTATATTAGAACAAATTTTTAAATTTATCTGTAATTTCAAAGTTATTTGTCCTTCCGTGTGATTGTGTGTAATTAGTCACTTAGGAATTAATTAAAAAAATGAATTTTATTAAGTACAACTTGCATTATAACGAATTCGACGCGCATATACGCGATGGTTGAGATAAATTATTCATCCTTTGTTTTCTATCGAATAAGAAGGCAAACAAACAGGCGTGTCACCTGAAGGAAAGCAATCAACGCCGCCCATAGACATCCGCAGCGCCATAAGCAGTGCGGAAGCGTTGCCGACCTTTAAAGAAAGTGTCAATATGGGAGTGGGAGGGGGGAGGGCGTTGGGTCTCCGAAACTCAGCCACTCACCGTACGAAGGGCGGTTAGCTAAGCTACCACTCAGACGCCGGTTTTCTACGGGAGTTTGGTACTTCCCCGGGCGAGCCTGCCCATTCATGCTACAGACAAATATTATGCCATTCTTGACAAAGTGTTCGTCTGCAGCGTGGCTCTACCACTATATAAAATAAAGTCTTCACTTCGAGTCCTGTACACGTTATTGTTACTGCTAATGCTTTGATACCTATTACTTTATTTTAATACTTAATATGAACAAACTCACTTGCGGAATGTAAATACTAAAAATACTAAACCGTAAAAAATGAACTACTAAAATAAAAAAATGAAGACCAGCCAGTTCCTACTGTAGGGGCGTTGCGTTATTACTGGGTTATTTAGCTAATATTTTATGCATAATTTACTGCGTGAAAATGAAAGTTGCTATTTGATGATTAGCTCACTGTGTCATTTATTTGGCAAATTGACAATTGAATATTGTAGAAAAAACAAAACACAAAAAAAGAAAAGATTGATTTTATTAACTGCCAGCATGAAATTGGCGTTCTAAGCTGCAAGCTTCATCTTGAACACCTACCTTTATTTCTAGTCATCGATAATAAAAAAAGCCTATCTCAAGTGGCCGATATTTAACTTGAAGCATTAGTTTTTGCCTTCGTCTCCCTACTCAGATCTTCACTGCGTCACACTACGTTACAAGGACGTTAGAGTTGAGCCCGCTCAACTCAAGCACCAGTTGAGTTCTGCGATGAACCAACCCATTATCTTTCCACGTCTCTCTCTCCAATAAGTCGAAGAATTATGTCGGGTATTTTGGTTGTCTAGCAAATCCTTGTGAGAAGTTTTGAAATACAGAACTTTATTCTCCAGATAAGTGAGTAAGAATACATTATTTGTTCTGAACGCTTTTTCATGAAAATAAGCAAATATGTTCAAACCACACTTTATATGTTAATAAAATGCAAGATATTTCTAACGCTGAGCTCTCACTAAAATTATCATGGAAATCCCCTGTCGCTCACAGACGTATACTTTGACGACGAAATACAATGGATATTCTTAGAGTAACAGCAATTTTCCAACTCGTTCCATTTCTTTTTTCATATTACAATATACTCAACTCACGAATCCAAATAATCATAAACAGATATACAATTTTCACTTATACGAACAAACAAATAATCGTTACTGCTATTACAACACGTCAAAACAAATCGACTAACATCTAGAGATACACTAAGATTATATTTTTTGCGTTATTATTAGGTTATTAGGTCCTCTCCACCAATCCACGGTCTACCGTACCAAAGGATGCATGGCTAAAGGCGAGCTTAGTCGCAAGCGTGCCGACCGTCCCGGGATCGTGCTCCCCCGGGTACTATGGTGCCTTACCTCAGCATACAGGGCTCTGCTGGGGCTGCCCTCCATCCTCCCTTGCGGCTCGTGAAATTCACTAACACAAATATAATATACCTTGTTGTAAAATGACGGCGACATGGTTCGCCACCAATCACGTCCTGATTCTCACGAGGGCGAGAAGCGACCAATGGAGAGCCGTTTTGCTGCGATGAATGGTAGCGGATAGAGCTCTGTGGTCTGTGCCAACCACTGCGGGGGATAGGCGTGAATATATAAAAAAAATAATTATTAGGTTATACCTCACAATTTGAAAGCTAGTAGGTAGCTTAGAAGATAGTTGGACCGTTAATTAATAGACAGTGTTTAATTATTCTTTTTTTATGATAATTCATCATCATCATTATTTATCGTCAGTACTGTAGTGATACATTCATAAATGTATTATTACTAATGTATATATTACTAATGTATATATTATTACTAATAAACTAACTAACCTTTTATATTATATTGCTTTTTTTGACATTCGTAATATTTAAATTTAAAATGAAAAATAAACAAATTGTTATAAAACAAAATATATTAGTTCAAGTGACGTCTTTTGGATAGACATGTCACCCGTCCGGATAAAAAAAAACATTGAAATTATTATATATAATGAAATATAAAATTTAAAGTGAAAAGTGTGATAAAGTATAATATGAATAAGATATAAATGTACAATGAAACGCAAGAATAAATTAATATTATTTTGAAGAGTTTTATTTGAAAAATCCCCCTAAAGATACCGGGTGTCGCCGTAAGCAGTACGGCGAGCACGCTATACTCCCCCCACTACTGAAAGGCTTTTTGGATTGGGTATCACAGAATGGTTTTTATTATTTAGGTAGACGGTGCTGAAAGACGGACAACAGAGAAACATGGAAGAACTTTTGATTAAATATCATAATTTCTTACTCATATATATCATTTAATGAATAATTTCTCGATTCAGATTTTTATTTTTAGACTGAAGATGACGTCGAGTACACGCTAGGGATAAAAGTTGAGTGGCCTATCTATATCTGGCAACAGAATCCGATAAAAGAAATAAAATACTAAACTTATTTATAGAAAAGTTGTTATTAGCATTTTTTTATTTACAACAACGAACATTGAGAAAAGGTTATTTCTATTTTAATCGAATTTCCGCTTTCATTAAACTTGAGCGTTCTATGTGAAATGCTAAATAAATAAATTAAAATTCGTTCCTTCATTATGATCTTTTAAACCAAGTACAACGAATGAAACAATCTTTCAAATTTCGTTCAATCGTTAAAAATACAATATTTTCTTGACATGCATTATGGAAGACAATTTTAGGATCTTCCCCAGGGTGCATAAACCATATACATGACACTAAAGTGTATATACCACAGGGAAAAATGTAACTGGAAAAATTATATTCAGATCAATCAAAAGTCGATTTCACGGATCGTAGCTCTTAACGTAATGAGAACCTAACATTATAAAAGATTTATCTCGAAAGAGAGATATTCAATATTCATTATATTTCAAAACATGATAGAGAAAAGTAAATACATAGCGCTATTTTCAAATGAGCTTTTACCGTAATTCTATTTAGATATTCAATTTAATGGCATGATAAATAAATTTTAAAAATATAAAAATAGTCGTCAAATACAAAGCCACACTCCGTAATGTTACATTCCGTTTAAAAGGAAATTTTTTACTTTATATTTCATTTACACTCTTGACTTATCTCGTTTTACTCATGACATGAAATTTAATTTAGCTTGTATACTAACCAGCGGTCAATTACTACTACTACTTTGCAACTGATAAGACCAAATCTCGTGGAGCGCTACGTGGTTTGACCAAGTGTACCTTAGGAGACCTCCTAGTGTAGTCGATATATTAACGAAACTTGGATTGCACAATCATAGAAAAGGAAAAAATATCTCTCTTAAGTATTAGGCTGAATAATCGAACGCTGTTCTGACAAAATCGGAAGCGATTTTTTATTTGTCTAGCGCAGTGGTACTCAATCTTATTTTTTCATAGGGGGCCACAAACACTATCATGGAGTGCCGGGCCGCAAAAAAAAACATTAAAAAATTAGGTAATGACTCCTTAGGTTTTGAGACAGTAATAAATTAACAGAAAAAGAAAGACTCCCCCTCCCACTCCCGTTCCCCCTCCCACACCCATAATGTCACTTTCCTTAAAGGTCGGCAACGCTTCCGCACTGCCTGTGGCGCTGCGGATGTCTATAGGCAGCGCTAATTACTTTTCATCAGGTGACACGCGTGAAACGTGTGTGAGATTATAATGGCCCTGCTCGTTTGCCCTCCATCCTATAAAAAAAAGATATAAATAATTTAAAAAAAAATCACGACCGCCAATCAAAGCGAGATGCACATGGATGTATGGGATTCCTGCGGTCTCACTCGCTCGATAAGGAACTAAATACGTCCATTGCAAAACATCGCTAATCTAAAGACTTGATTTGTCGTATTTACAAAAATACTTAAATGACGTATGTCAGTGTTGTGTTGATGTTATGTAGATCGTATTTACTCAACGCGCTCTCAATTTTTCTTATGGGCGTGAAATCCAAAATGGTATAAAATAAAGTAACACCAAATGGGCCAATCAGAAAAGCCCGCGAGCCGCAGGTTAAGTTTAGTTGGTTTAGCGCAATAATCTAGCTTATTTATATAGGAATTTTAAGACATAGTGACTTAGCCAAATCGGTGTTAATGCTCTTCATAGGGTTTATAGTTATTAAATTTTTTTAGGGGATAGGAAGGCAAGAGCAACACCCTACACATTACAAATGTGTTGCCGACCTTTGAGATAAGAGTAGGTTTGTTTTTTGAATATTTCTATATCCTAGTTTCAATTTCACATATGTCATAATTATAACCTATAATAGACGGTTACTGAATATCGATCATGGTGCTAGCCAAGCAAGCTATCTGTGGCCTGTAAATATAACTAAATGCATTGTTTGGAAATGCTTAAATAGTATAATTATAATATATAGTTATAGTAATAGTACAATTTATCATACGCGTTTAATTTTTTCACAAGGATTTTAAGACTAAAAAACTACCTTATTCGCCAAGTTTCGTCGTCGTTGCCTCTTTTTCTATCGGGCTTGCTTCCATCTGACGAATTTATAATGGCCCTAGGCCCTAAGCCTAGGGCAGACAATGCTATTCGTAATAAAAAAGAAAAAATACCCATACTATAAATTTGCACTTTAAACTTCATTTATTTATTTAAAGCAGAGCAGGCCGATGTTATTTATTTTTATTGTAAAATTTTTGTTGCAAAGTAAAGTCAAAAGAGTTAATGCCAGAAGGCATTCTCTGCCCGTGAGCCTTTTGGGTTCGTGGAAAAGACTTCAATTTTTATTTTTACACATTTAATCATTTACTTTTATTGTTTTCTTTAATTAACTCCGTTTTCTGTTATATTGAATTTTACTGCGTATATCATTGCCGTAAAATTTAATATAACAGGAAAAATCTCAGAATTTTATGTAACAAAGAAAAACAATGCGCAGATTAAGGTGAAGTAAGGTAAGTTCTACGAAGTCAAATTTGATTATACAGCTATATAGTTTGTTAAACGCGTATTTAACCGTGTTCAATTAAAACTTCTTGAAGTTTCAATTAAGGTTTAATATTCAGTGAAGTCTCCCTTCCTGTTATCTATCGAAACCGTTATTATTCGTGCGTAGTTAAACTTTGATGAATTAATTTAGTAAGACTTCATCTCACTGTTACAATACTTCTGTGTTTGATATGGGGTGTGTTACGTACATACTATATACATACATATACATCTAAGTCTAGCAATATTTCATCAACGTCATCACCATCAATCATCACCCTACGATAATTCACTGCAGAACATAGGCTTTCCACGAGATGCACCATATAACCCAATCGAACACATACATCACAGTTGAGAGTCCGTATTTTATTCATTTACATCATGTAGTGACTTATGTTATTATATATATCTAGATACTTACATATATCTAACTGTTACCACACCTTAACACGCATGAAATCATTGTTAGCTACCCCATGCAAATCGTCGATCATAAATATAGAACCGTGCATGAAAAGGCTAGTTTGAACGGGGAAGTTTCGCACCCTATCAGAATATCGGCGTGAAATGATTTTCCGTTCCCTTTTATGATTTTCCGGGTTTTCTTAGGTAAGTACAGAAATCTGGAGGCCTTTCTCAAAGCAAAAAAAAGGAGAAATCCCTATTTTTGCTTCCTCCCATTAAATCCTCCTTTCCTCACATTATTCACATCCTTACCCTAAGGTAAGCAATGCATCTACAGTTCTCTTAGTACTGGAAATATCCATAGGCGACGGTAATTAGCTAGCATCAAGTGTTCTACTCACTCGTTTGCCTATATAATCAATGAACAATATTTGTTTTATAAGTAATGAAAAATGGCACTTGTACAATGTCGTCCTACACGGGCAAACAAAGAATAAACAGTTCTCGAGTGACTTATTCTTCAGACAAACGTAGGTGTTTAAGTCTTAAAATAATTTAGTGTTTATGTATTCGAAGTAGTGATATTGTTTTTTATTTGATACAAAAACATGGTTGGATTCCGAGAATATATTGTTCATGTAATTAATATAAAATTATTTTATGCAATAGATAAAACTTAATTTGGTGTAGCAGATGATGTAAAAATAATTTTAGTTTATATAAAATAATAATAAGAATTGTAAATTGTGTAAAATAAATTATATAGAATATTGTTAAATTCATATAAATATATATATTATGAATATTAAGCCGTATTTTAAGAATTTTTTTAAACATCCATATATGTCCCACTGCTGAGCACGGGCCTCTCCATTTCTGGAGGAACGGACGTTAACCCACCAAGTTTGTCCAATGCAGATTAGCGGGGTTACCAGACTCGGAATAAATATTTGTAATCCATACATATATTTATTCCAAGCGGGGTTCGAACCCGCGACCATTGACTCCGCAGGCGGAGGGCCTAGCCACTGAGCCAATTGGTCGTCAAAATTTTAAGAATTGTTTTGCAGTAATTTCATGTTTGTTAAAAAAGATATTTTTGCTATTTTGGAGAAAATATATTATTGTGTTGAGTCTTTGTTACTTGTTTACTATCTATGTTCGCCTTCTTGATTTTGAAAAGTCAAGATTCAGTCGAGGCGATATTCATTACTATTCCAACCGCCGAAAACGCCAAAATACACGTAAGTGCCATAAGAGCATTATTTTATTCTCAAGGAGAAAAATGATAGGAACTTCACTTCATATTAGATGTAATCTAAACTTTAGAAGGTTTTAAGATACAAACAGTGGTAGACCAGAAATAAATGGGCCGACTCGACTGGGGAAACACTACACACCCACAGAATATCGACGTTAAGTGGCAGCATTTTTCTGTGTTACAACGTTTTGTACGGTGTGCGTCGTTTGTAATACGAAGGCGCTTCGTTTACATCCTTTTTCCTCTCATTATTTCCTTCTTCCGGACAATTATTTCTTTCTTTCCCTCTTATTATGCACATTCTTTTATTTTATGTTCAGACAAGTTGGTGACTATAATGATTTTCTTTTTTATATCTTTAATGTTAAGACATATTTATTACTGTTATAAAATAGTTATAAACCTGTGTCCATTCTATTTCCCTGTTTCTTCCAATTTGTTAAATTATATTTGCTCATGTTATACTTTTATACAATTTTTCTCTTTTTATGTATTTATCTCTTTTTTGTCTTCCTTCCTGTTGATTTTTAAAAGCTTTCATCTTAAAAATGATTGATTTTCTATTAAATTAAATTGTCTAATAAAATAGACCACAAAGTAAACAACCTATAAACTGCCTCATTTCATCTATACTATCAAAAAATATTTGGTATTATGCCAAATAACTTCGAACATGTTTATTAGAAAAACTAAAACTTTTTGTACTTGAAACTCGAAGTATAATCTTTAGCTGATTTTGGTGGTTGTATATTGGATAATAAAGATATCTCTAGAGCTACTTTAGCTTTATCTAATCTCATAAACATTTATTTCTCGTGAAATAAGATCATTTGGTAAAGGTAAATTCGGGCTTACCTCCATTTTCAATATTCCGTCTCATCAAAACAGGAAAAAAAATATCCTCTATTTTTTTCCTCTATTACATTTGAAGTCATAATTCTTTATGTTGTTTGGTGGCAGAATTCTTTATATTCTTACTACTTCTACTTTATATTCTTTATATTCTTTGGATGTTTGGTGGCAGAATTTAACATAAATAATAATAAAAGGTACAAATAAAATTTAATAATTTTTATGAAGAAGTAAAGTGCAGGTTTTTTTTTAATTATTTCGTCAAATGTTGACCGCCACGTCAGGGTACCTCTACGTCTTGGAATCTATATCACAATATTCTATGCCATTCGGTGAAGTAGTGACGTCGAGATGCTTTTGACTCCCCGGACGATATTTACTTTCACTACCACGTAAACGTGGCAAGAACAGTTAATAAAAAATAGCTTCGCGCGGAAGAGAGACAGGACGGAAAAGACTACATCGCTGAAACATTTTTGAATTTGAGAATGCTAGAACTTTCGATCGTTTTATCTATATAAAGGTGCAACGGTGCGTCAAAGGGTTTAATACTTAAGAAATTTAATACAGAAGACAATCGGAAGAAAATAGTAGAAGAGAAAAAGTAGAAGTAAAGTGAAACTTAAAGTGAAGAGAATTGAAACTAGTGGCCGATTTCATTTTTCCGATACCCGAACCCTAGCTCGTAACAATATATTTATGGCATACAAGTATTTATTCGAGAGACTTATTATAGTAGTACGCTTATTCTGTTTCTTCAGATCGGTGAAGCTGTGCTCGCCCAGCAGTGAATAATAAATTAACTTTGAAAAAAACTTTGAATTTCCCTTTAAATCTGATAAAGCTGACGAATCTCGAAAAAATAATGTTCTGTTTCGACTCTTTGTGTACATAATCATTCAAAGTAAAGTACAAGATCTATTTTTATCTTGCCCGCAAAGAAATACGTTGACAAAGGCCTAGTACAGCCTCTAGCTTTTCGAAATAAGCTTTTTACAAACAATTTAAACGAAAGCCCTGAACATCACAATGATATCTAATTAACGTAAAAATATAATATGATAACATAAAACAGAGATAAAATTTGCTTTATAAAATATATAAATTTAAATATGGTATTACATTGTATTTGTTACCTTTATTGCTATTTATACCAATTAAGGATTAAGAATTCAGAATTTCGTTTAATAGATACTGAACGATAAGAACTGCAATTCAAACTCCTTTTATCTTTCTTTAGTTCCTCTCTTATTATTTCTTTCTTTTCCTACCATTATTCAAATGTTGCCTTCTATATATGCATAGCATGCATCGAATATCGATTTCTACCTTAGTAGACAACAAATCTGCTATGCTCTTGGTGTTGTATGTATTCATGGCCGTGGTGATTACAATCAAATTTCACGCTCGCTTATTTACCTATCTATTCTATAAGGTGAAAAGTTTGATAAAGAGATAAATTTTTTTTTCAAATATTTTTTCACAAACATACAAATATTGTTTCACATAATTACAAAAAACACATTGTGTATCATTTAAGCAAAATAAAAAAAGTAGAGAACAAATTTTTTTTTTAAATCGAACTACAATATTCATGTTTTACCTACACATGTATTCTATACTTAGAAGTATTAGGATACTAAAAGCACTAAACAAATAAACGATGCATAAGAATAGCAAATTCAACGGGGGCTTATATCATAAATACACTGAATTGCGAAGACTTCAAATGAATTTAGTGCTGCAAGGAATTATTTTTCATAAATATTTGCTGTTTATATTGGAATGTGATTATGCTAATTTAGTACAAAGTCAGCGCTACCTTTTGCTGAGTACTAACTTTAAATTACTTCATAATCAATTCATACATACGGCATACGTAATTTTCCATTAAAAGCGGAATATAATGTTCATTTTAGTTTCAAATTTGAAAATCAAGTTTACAACAATCAAGTCAAATCTAAAAAATATAACTTATAATTTATATAATATAAATTATAATATGTTTTTGATTTAAATATAACTTATAATTTAATAAAAATTATAATTTATATAATATAAATAATAAGTTATGTTTTTTAAATTTGAAACTAGCGGACACATTATTACGCCGGGATAAAAAGTTGTCAAAAACATCTCATATTTTGAACAATTTTTATAATAGTTTATGCCCAAAAAATTTCAGTACCTACCATATGGCTTTGCGAAATTAAAACAAATAAAGCTATTCTATAGCGTAAGGTTACGTAGTTTAAATAAACAAACATATCTTAAGGGTCAGCAATGTTCCTGCAATATCTATAGTGTTGTGGATATATCCGGGCGGCGTTAGTTGCATTCTATATGGCGACACGCTTGCTCATTTTACCTTCAATTCTGGGTTAAATTCATTATTTAGGGCTTTCTTCTTATTTTTGTATTAAGTAAATATTATATTTTTCATGTTTTATTAAGTTTGTTAAATAACTACCACGATCCAACCTCTCCGCCAATCCACGGTCTACCGTGCCAAAGGATGCGTGGCTAAGGGCGAGCTTAGTCGCACCGTCCCGGGATCGGGCTCCCCCGGGTACTACGGTGCCTTACCTCAGCATGCAAGGCTCTGCTGGGGCTGACCTCCATCCTCCCTTGCGGCTCGTGGGATTCACAAAGACGAATTTAATATCCCTAATTTGTTGAAAAATGACGTCGACGTGGTTCGCCACCCGTCACGTCCTGATTCTGACTAGGGCGAGAAGCGACCAATGGAGAGTCGTTTCGCTGCGATGAATGGTAGCGGATGGGACTCTGTGGTGTCTGCCAACCCCTGCGGGGGATAGGCGTGAATATATAAAAAAAATCCAACACGATCACGACCTATCACGGTGCACTTCTCTCGAAACTTCTTTCCACGCACCACCACCGACATTGGCACCTTAAAAAACCAAGCCTATACAAACCTAAAAGGCCGGCAACGCTTCCGTGACTCCTGCGGTGTCGCGGATGTCTACGGGCGGCGTTGATTGCTTTCCATCAGGCAGTACGCTTGCTCGTTTGCCCTCCTATCCCATAAAAAAACATATGTTTCGCCTTATAAAATAATGAAATACATTAATGAATGTCACTTCTAAGCAGTCGAGCACAGCTCGTATAATGTAACAAATTGAGGTATATATGTAAACATCAATCTGTTACGTTGCCTTGTTTATTAAGTTAACGCGTACGTGGGTAATTTTGAGTTCGGAGAAGAAATATTCTCATTTAAATGTTTCATTTTTATATTTACGATAAATTATGAAAAACAAATGAAAAGCGGGCTTAAATAAACTATCACACTTGAACAGGATAACGACTTCTGAGTAGTAGATTGTATTTTAAGAAATCTAGCAATATTTTGCTATTACAAGAATACTTGTTAACTAAACCTAGAAAGTACGGTTCAACTCAAAAATTCCAATGGCAGAATTGAACCCAGAATGCTTGATTTTTAATGCAATTTTATTTAATCAAGCTATCGCTACTTGCTACTCTGTTTATTTAAGAGCGTTAATAGTCGAAGACCCAATTTATTCCCCTTCCTTAATTCTACACTACGCTTGCTCGTTTTCCCTTCTATGCTATCTCTCTCTCTCTGGTCGATCCTTCATGTCTGAAGAGCGCGATCACCAGACTTTACCAAGCGGTTCGTAAGGCTCTTCCATTTATTACAGCCGTCAATTGTACCACTTCCACGAAATATTCCATGCCATAAACAACGTATATGACTTCATATGCATTTTTTATGCCTATTGTGTAGCATATTGCTTATCATTAAGTGACCTAAACACAAATGGATCGTAGTCAAAGTGAATCGATACAAATATGTAGATGGTAACATTTAGACAAGGTTGGCTGAATTAAGCTTATCAATTTTAAGCCAATGTCATCAAGGCGAACCTCCTAGCCCTTTTTTCGGCTACACGCATCCAGCTGGTATCAAGACAGTTATAGTAATGTATTTATATATATATATATATATATATATATATATATATATATATATATATATATATATATATATATATATATATATATATATATATATATATATATATATATATATATATACTATATACTGTCTTGATAGCATATATATATATATATATATATATATATATATATATATATATATATATATATATATATATATATATATATGGTTGACAGACACCACAGAGCTTGATCCGCTACCATTCATCGCAAGGAAACGGCTCTCCATTGGTCGCCATATTTATAACCCGCGACCATAGACTTCGCAGGCGGAGGGCCCCGTCACTGAGCCAATCGGTCATCCTATATATATAGTAATGTACTTTATAGTGATTTAAATTGATCGGAAGACGTTAGTCGACATCGCTTAAACGCATTTCGGCAAGACAAGTTTCGTAGACGCTCTTCTATTTCCATTCATATGAACACTGCATTTTCAAAATCCAAGACACAGCTCAAATATTCTGGCATCTAATTTGACAGCACTTACTCGGTGTTATATTATCGTCGTAATCCACCATGCGAAAGTACAAAGGCGAAGTGATTTGTCGCTATCCTTTTATCTAAAGCATGGAAACTAATGAATCCCTAAATGGGACTCGATTTATCTATAAGTGAATTCTAGTAATCATCCCTTCGCTTTCGTCTTTTAAACGAGGCAGTTTTCGTTTAGATTTTCAATTCGATTTTGTGGATAATCGATTTAAATTTTTTTGTAGATCTTCTTTAGTTTGTAGATAAAGATTTTAGAATCATTGCTTTGTGGCGTGCTTACTGTATGGTTCTCAAGAAGGAATGGGGCCACCCTATTTGTTGTATTTGTTGAGAGCTATATCTGATTATCTCGTATGTCACCATGGGAGAAAATACCAGTATATACACTCTATTGGTATTTGCTCTTATAGTGCCGTTAATACAATGTAATTGTAAAGAATACTGTGGCCAGATTGGCGATATGGCAGTCAACAATTAACGATATAATTAAAAAAAATAACCCACATTGCTTTGTAAAATTTTAAATTTCATTTATGTCATTTGTATTTTTTTTTTAATTATTTATGTTTATTAACCTTTTTCTACAACGGAACATCCTGTGTGAAGAGGTTGGTTTCTCGTAAATGAATCAAGGCGGAACTAAAAATAAAAGAACTTTAAAAATATAAGCCCGTTACCAGGGAAATATAAGCCTGTTATTACTTTTACATTTTGAGATTAAGGTTGGATGTAACCCTGAAGCAATTTCAAAGTAATAAGTTCGCTTGCAAAGAATTAAGATAAGTAGAAAAAAACTCTGACTCAACCCACATAATAAACCTGTTTTCAAGATTGAATGTTAGAGAAATTATTTAATATAAAAATATATTATATAAGAGATAATCATGAACTGGATGAATTCCTCCATAAAAAAGTATATCGAGAACAGATAAGTCACAAAAGCTGAGGGTTGGTGTACAATTTTGAATGAATAGATCCAATTTTCCTGGTACGTATATAAAAGGTTTTTTTATATTTCATTTTATTCCTAAAAATTATAAAATATGATGATTTTTCATGTTTTATGATTTTTCGAGGATGATAATCATTGATGAATAATTTTAGAATAATAATGATCAACATCATTATAGCTATAACAATGCGATACTAATCATAAGCTGCTTCCAAGTTTTCGTGTGTTTATAAGGTTAATCTCTAAGAACAGTCGAGAATAGTTATATATTTATTAGGGTTTTCAAAATTGACACAAAGATAATAAACCTTTATTATATAATAGAGTAGACTATTGCTCACATATAGTCTATTGCTGAGATAGTGAAAATGAGGACATCGTATAATTACCTAAATGAAGGCAATTTATGCTTAAATTTCATGTTACGCGCTCAGTTAATGCATTTATGAAGCTATAATTGCGTTTGCGGTGTCCGCAATTCAATTTATAAAACAGCAGGGGCATTTATTTAAAATTTGGTACATGATTAATTTCATCACTTTAATGTGGAAGTTACATAAATTATTACTTCATTGATGTTTAACGTTATCATCATTATCATCAGCCTTCGACAGTCGTCTGCTAGAAATAGGCATCCCCAAAAGTGGGCTTCCTAGTACAGACTTTGGCTGCCTGTCAGAAACATAAAGTACCTGTCGAAGCAGCAATAGCTTATTGGGCAACAATTGTCTTTATTACCATTGGACTATTGATATCAACTATATTTGACAGTGGTAGAGCCACACTGCAGACGAATACTTCGTCAAGAATAGCATAATACTTGTTTGTAGCACGAATGGGCCGGCTCGTCCAGGGAAGTACCACACTTCCGCAGAAAACCGGCGTCTGAGTGGTAGCTTAGCTATCGCGCTTCGTATTGTGAGCGGCTGAGTTCCGGAAGCCCAACATTCTCGGCCTCCCCTACCCCCTCCCCTATCCCTTCCCTAATCCCTCCCCTTTTTTTACTTCCTATTTCCTTTCTTTTCGTTTACCTTCCTATCCCAAAAAATATATATATTCTATCAACTTATAGTTGCAATGATTAATAAAAAAATCTATAATATGAAAAATATACTACTTCTATTTTTTAAAAAAATATGTTACACAGAACAATGTAGTCAAAGCCAGCTGAGCCGTAACAGTGTGGAAACACTTTCATAACTTCACGTCCGGCCACCATTGATCCACGGCGTTATTTAGTGAATAAATAGACTGGCAGAGTATTTATAAAGCCTATATGGATGGCTACACTAAGTGAAAACATAACCGCCTTTTTATTTGCCTCTTTTATAAATGTATACCATTATCACCATGTGAACCAAGCAGTCTTTAGTCTTCTTTTAGTCTTTCGAATTAGCAAACTAAAGTGGCAAGGGGTTGATTACGTTTGTCGGAGATCCATCAATCGTTGGAGCAGACGAGGGCTGTAGTGGAGACCGCGTCTCGGCAAACGTAATAAGGAATGCCCCCCGGCTAGATGGTGCAACTATCTGTGCAGGACGGTTGGCAGAAGCTGGATGCATGAAACCGAAGATCGGGCTAAGAGGAGCTTCATGGGGGAGGCCTTTGTCCAGCAGTAGACTGCCCCAGGCAGTTGATGATGACGGTGAACCAAGCAGAGTCAGTTTATTATACCTCGCGTAGTAAAATCATACGAGTATGTTTTTAGACGTTCGTCGCAATAACATGTGACTGATATTACAGTGGAAATTGTTAATTATATCAGCAGAAAATGGAAACCTTGCAGGTATAAATCTGTTGGTAACCCTGGCGATGCTGCTCGGCGGCCTATAATGCCTATATAAATCTGTTTTTTCTTGGAGATGTCACTTATCAAATTTTGAAATTCCACAACCAAACTTTGTAGTGCAACGTGTGCGCCGACAGATGATTCCCGATCCAGCGTCCAGCATCAGAAGCGGACCACACCTTTTTCTCGCCTTTTTATTTTCATTACATTTAATCAGAATCATTTAACCTTTTAATTAACATTAGAGCATAGTCTTAATAAATCTTATTATTAAATGATCATCGTCTACTAAATGTTCTTTAGTTCTGATGGTGGGTTTATATTTCTGAATCCACCATCACAACTGAATTAAATTATACAAAAGAAAAGAAAAGAAAAGAATGCAATATCGCCCGTTCAGTTTCCTGATTTGTTGTCCTATGTTCACCTGACAATTCCTCTGTTTGCAATATTACGATGTTATTATTAAAATAATTAGAAAATATATAATAAGTCATATTATCCATTACATAGGGATTTGTAATTTTTACATTGATGCCCCGATCTTATGGCAAGGATCTAAATCCTTACATATACCTCTACTTTACAATCAACGCGCCGAAACATCTCCAAGTGAAATGCGTGAGCTCACTCATTTTAAATCAATGGCGAGTGGATTAAAGACGAAGTAATGGTTGCAATTACTGCAGGCAAATATGAAACATATATCTAAAGACAATACCTCAGATTTTGGGTGTCAGAGCATATGTAATGGTTTACATTCATGTTCTACAATACCTATATCTTATAAATCGAAAAGTTTTAAAGTAACATGCGTGAAAATATTCCTGGGCAATAATCAAATATTAAAAGTAAAATACGAAAGAAAAATTGTGGTAATAAATATCCCATAATGGATTTAGGAAAGTTAATGAGAACGTAAAATTAAAGACGGTTCAATTTTCACGTAATGAAAGTGACAGCAGTCGTTCGCTAAAGATTTTAATGAATCTGAGATTGATATCTACATTAAAACGCGTTTCTTCTTTTATATACACACATATGTACAAAGTAGCAGCAATTGATTTGGATTAGGCTTACATTATAATGTCATGTGTTTGTTTCTTGCATCGGAATAAACGCTTATCATATACATGAATAGCCTACAGCTATTTATTTCGAATCTGGGTGCCAGCTACAATACTTTGCTTTGAACACGCGTGGTGGATTAACTTCTGAAATAGCTAGGCCTTACATCCAGCACATATCTGTATATGTGCTGGATGTGAGGCGTACCTATTTCAGCTACTACATACTACTTACTCCGAGCCTATACTAGTAGTATGTAGTTTAACACAACAAGTCTTGCACATAGAAATCACCCGTCATCCTCCGTACTCCCCGAACCGCCTACCGAAATAGTAGCTTTACTACAAAGTCAATTAGGTCATCAAAAATGAAATATGTTAAATTTTATTGCATGGAAATTATTTAAATAAACGCAACAGTTACAGACCAAGGTATTTCTGCAAACTGTAAACTAATTGTTCAAGAGGTTTTATAACATTTCTGATCCTCGACTACGTTTTCAATTTCTCCGAGTTTTCCTTTGACAAGTTAGTTGCATTGGAGTTTTTGTTGCACTTGTATACAGTGCCGCGGAAATAAATTTACGTATTAAAAAAAATTTAAGCTCACTTTCTCTACACTCCTAACATGTTTAAATTAATGAAAACCAATATAAATGGAGATTGACTCTTCATTTGCTGTATTCGGATTTATTTTCCGACCCAAAATTAAACTGTTTACAAATTTTTAACTTCTGTTGTTGAAATTGTTTGTTTAATTGAATATAAATTAAAATCGGATGAAATTAGAAGTTCCCGAATCCCATGGAATTATAGTCTGTATGTCTCTAATTAAAAACCTGAAAAGAAAATAAAGCCATTATTTAAGATATATCTGTCAAATATTTATGATATTATAGTGTTTCGCTCGTTTGTCCTCCTATACCATAAAAAAAGTGTTATGCATCGTATTCATCATGCTGGGACTGACGTTTAATGAACTAACCGAAACTGCTAACGTTGAAACTTCTGTAACTGAGCTGTCACTCGCTGGTTAATTTACGTTCATGATTAGTAATTTATGCTTGTCATAACCTTAGGTAAAATAGAAGAAAATGATATTGCAAATAAAATTATGATAAGTATTAAAATTAACTGCTATCATTCATATGACGTGACGGTTGATGGATAAATACTAGTGGCTTGTTAAAAACTAAATTTTATTTATTTATATATTCACGCCTATCCCCCACAGGGGTTGGCAGAGACCACAGAGCTCCATCCACTACCATGGACTACGCAACGAAACGGCTCTCCATTAGTCGATTCTCGCCCTCGTGAGAATCAGGACGCGACGGGTGGCGAAATATGTCGCCGTCATTTTCAACAAATTAGGTATATTAAATTCGTCTTAGTGAATCCCCACGAGCCGCAAGGGAGGATGGAGGTCAGTCCCAGCAGAGCCCTGCATGCTGGGGTAAGGCACCATAGTACCCGGGGAGCCCGATCCTGGGACGGTCGGCACGCTTGCGACTAAGCTCGCCCTTAGCCACACATCCATTGGCACGGCAAGTCGTGAATTGGCGGAGAGGAAGAGAAAGGATAGAGAAGAAAGGAAAGGGCAGGAAAGAAAATGCGTATTGGGCGGGGTTACCAGACACGGAATAAATATTTATAAATCTATACATATATTTATTCCGATGCGGGGATCGAACTCGTGACCATTGGACTCCGTGGGCGGAGGGCCCCGCCACTGGACCAATCGGTCGTCACTACGTTTTTCCAAGGCAAAAATTCAAGCGAACCGTCAAAACTTTCTTTGCTAACCTCCGCGAAAACAATCTAGCAAAAACAGTATTGTGTGTTTGTAAAAAAGTGTAAAATATAAAGAATTACTTGTTACCTAATTCTTATCAAAAAACAGTCGTCAACAAATCCTCCATTATTTTACATATGTAGATACATATATTATTATATCACTACTACCAACAACTTCACATTCACTATGTACACATGTGTATAATGTACAAATGTGTACATTTGAATTTAGATTGCATAAAATCACAAAGGCGTGTGGTAATAGATTCGCTATATTCTAGTAACAAGCACCGAATATTTACGAAATCTTTCGGCCCCGTAACTGAATACCGGCAATAATGGGTTGTTTGCCCTGACGTGACACTTACGTTGAGAGGCATTTGAGGACTTGCGTTACATTGACATTCAACAATGTATCGATTTTTATCGAAAATAAAAAGAAAGACAGAAAGTTTTATTTGCAAGTCCATGACGCAAGAACAATAATATAAATAAGAAATATTACTAAATGAAACAGAGAGCACTAACATAGTATATATATAGGGAAACGTACGAATAGTGTATACACATATTTATTTATGGTAAACAATAGCTTATTATATAATATATGGTTTAAAATAAAATTGTTATTTTCTATTAGTCATGCGTTATTTTTTATAAATATGTTTTTCTACTTACAAATAAAAATATAATTATTATTAAAAAAATTAACCTAATCAATATTTTGTATCTGAAGATTTTTAAAAAAAATAATATAAAAATATAATATTATATAGGAAAGAAAAGAAGGGAGTTTATAATGCTGAACACAAATGTAAGCTTCATAAAAAATCTCTTATCTTTAGAAACAGCTCTGCGTAAAAATAGCACGTTCCAACATTTTTTAGAATAATCAATGTCACAGTAAATCACTCCGGCTTAAAAAAATACAACCACTTATTATTTCCATAGCTCTTAAATTATTTTTGATTGTAGATATCTACGTGATAAAAAGTAACATCTCCTTTTATCGAAACTGATTACTGCAGAAACTCTTTTTCTTTTATGGTGTACGATATTAATAAGTTGCAGGGCCACATTTATATTGTATTTCACTACGCAGCGTGTATATAGATAAGGTAGACGATAACCACACAGGAAGAAATTGTAACGCTAAAGTATACTCTAATGGAAATAAACTCAAGTATTCTGTTAGGTTAAGTCTGAAACCGGCCGCTTCTTAATTTATGAATAAGCTGCTTAGGAGATATCCGAATGGATGAATATGTAAATGTAGTACAGGAACAAACTCTATGCATAAACATTGACTACTTAGGGAAGTCGCTACAATGAAAGTTCGCATATCAAATATGTATAACCTGGAGTCATTATATTTGATACTAGTAGGGACTTGCTACGGCACGAACAGGCCAGCTTGTCACCACACTCTCACAGAGTATCGACGTTAAGTTACATAGACATCGGAAGCATCACAATTGCGTCACCGGCCTTTGAGATATGAGTAGGCTCGATTTTTAATTTAATTGTTTGGAAATATCGGTACAGATAGTTGGTTCCGTATTGGTACTCGTGGTGCGTGGAATGAAGTTTCGGGAAATACGCACCGTACTAGACCACAAACTCATCCGCATGATGGGCATTAAAACTTTTCTTTCAGCGAGTTGTACGGCAGTGGAATTCAGCGGAAGTGCTCCCAGGAATTATTCCAAACAATTATTCAGAGCACTTCCCATGGTAAAAGTGATAAGAGATAAGACATGAGACATACCTCCGTATTGCTGGAAAATCAAGCCGTTGGGTGAGAGCGCGGTCATCGACGATTTCGCACGGTGAGTGTAGGGAACCGGACACCCAATCCCTTTCCCCTTCCTTTCATTTCTTACGCCCATTACTTCCATCTTCCCCTTCCATAACCTCCCTCTTCCGCTTTTATTATTTAAATCTTTACTCTAAGGTAGGCGACGCAGGTGTAGTTTCCGTAACACTTATTGCAGATCTTCATGAGCGGCTGTTGTTGCTTAACATGAGGTGACCTACTTGCTTGTTTCCTACTTTTACGTTGCTATACTACTATTAAACTGTTGCTGAACTGCATTTTAAACTGTCGATTAACTAGACAACGCTTTTAAAGATGCCGCATTCACTATGTAACAATGGACTATCCTCTAACGCACAAAAAATATATTTTAAATACATGACCCAGTGAATTTCGTTTCACCTACAATTTATCTAATTCAAATTAACGAAAATATATCTCCTGGTAGACTTATCTTCTCCTGGTATTTAGGTATTCAATACTTCTCAAAATCGCACAAAAAAAATAACAGTTTTATATAACAACACGTCCGTTAGGCGATAAAGCCGCCACGTAAGCCATCTATTGAAAGTAATTGGAAGAAATAGGAAGAGAAAGAATGTTTCATTTTTCAAATTTGCTATGTTTTCCCAATATTTTTTTATTTGTAAACCTTCCCTGTATTAGAGTAAACAAAATAAAAAAAAATATTCAAAGCCATTTTTAAGTTTTAGCGAGTCTAACAAAATAGCTTTCCATTTATATATACATATATAAAATAAAAAATAGGATACAATAAAACAACCTTATCCAGAAAGCGTTAACAGCAAATTCTTTTGTAAACACTGTTACAAGACTTTAAATTTACTTTATAACAGTCGTTAATGTTGATGGGAAAGAAGACTAAGCGCTGACACAAATAAAATGAACTTGTGGCTGTGAAAAATGTCTATTGCTTTTCTTCACTACTGGATTTAACTTTCTTATTTTGCACATAGTCGCAGGTACGGAAGAGAGAAATAAGCTTTTCACTTATTTTATAATTTTATATATAAAGTTAACGTCCTACTTGTCTCAGTGGTAAAATAATCATTTTTGGAGTTAATGTTGATTCAGTGTACCCGTTTACGTATACCCGGCATTGGATATATCGGCTGTAAGAAAAACATGTTCCAGAATTGAAGTACAGACCACTAATGTTCAAAGTCATTTCTCTTTTACGCGAAGTACAGCAGCGGAGTCAACGGAGGCAATGGTCGCGGGTTCGAAACCCACATTGGAATCAAAATATGTATGTATGGTCTACAGACATTTATTCCGCGTCTGATAACCCCGCCAATCCGCGTTGGACAAGTGGGTTAACGTCCGTTCCTTCAAAAATCCAAAGGCCTGTGCTGAGCAGTGGGACATATATGAACTGTGAAAAAAAATAAAGCATAATCCGCCATGGAACTACAATTAGTAAATTTCACATTTGGTTGTGTTTATCATTAATAAAGCCATAATAGTCCATTGCTGGACGTACCCTGCCCTAATGCTGAGGGGGGTTGCCATAAACCCAAGCATGGAAGGCGAATTAGGGATTGCAGATTGGTTTTATTACTCAGGTAGACACAGCTGCACATCTAATGATAATTTATCCCGTAGTCATATAATACTGACGGTGAAAAATGGGGTTTCTCTTTTTTATTTCGCGATTCACACAACAAGACAAACACTATATAATCTAAAAAAGATGAGCAATAAGTCTTAAAGCTTGGTGAACATAAAAACAGTAAAATATAAAGCTCCTATGAAATGAATAGAAAATAATATGAAAAGAAACAGAATTACAGAATAAGGTATTTTATCTCTAATATATAATACATCATTCTAAGTTATCTCTTTAAAAGAAATATTTCTTGCTTTTCAAAACACAATTCCATTAAACATAAAAACCAATCCATTTGTCGATTGTTTGCCGATGTCAACTTTCCATAAAGATTTCTTCTAGAACTGCAGCCTGAAACGTGATAGCGAAAGATTTGCGATAGAAGTTTTTCATTCCCCTACTATAGATTCAGTCTAGACGGGGTAGCGTTCATGAAATAGTAGTAAATAGATGGTTTAAAGGATTTATTGTAACTTTACCGGCTCAATGACACGTATTTAATTGTTTCAATCTTTAAAATAATCTTTATATCAATTTCTGTAAAAAAAAAATAGGTTATTTATTTAAAGATGGATTTTATGAAAAGTAATATTTAAAAAAATACCCTACTAACCTTTATGTTAAAGCTTTTATTCGTGAAAAAGATAAACAATGGTATAAACATTCTTTCATAACATCGCTTATCGTTAAAAGCTAGCGCTAATAAAACTGCTCACTAAAAACTTAAATCCAATTTTGATAACAACAGCTATTTGACTGTACGTCGTCAAAATTATTATGACTTAGTGCCTTTTGTCAAACAGCTGTAAACTGAAGAGCACTTTCATGCTACGAGCGTGTATTAAATCTAGGTCATAAACAATGCCAAGCTTTGTAAGGATTTCATAACGTTATTTCAAAAATCAAATTTATATCCACATACAATCAAGGCGGAAACTTTGAAGAAAAATAATACGGTGTAATTTATACGATAATTTCTAATAAATTAAATATCTCATTATTGGAAATGTCCGCTTATATGTACTGCAGTCTTTGCATATAACACTTCATTTAATCACTTATATTATATGTATATATAATATATTATATTATATGTATATACTCACGACTTGTCTCGTCAACACTCTATCAACATGTGTTTACTTGGAAGGTGGCCACGACTGGTGGAGAGAATCATCACCGTGCAGTCATAGGACACAGCGCTCGAAACGAAGACAGCTATGTATATATATACAGCTATGTGCACTGTACTACAACAAACACTACATTTACAATATTTTTCACGTACAATTGGGAGAAGGACATGCAATATATTGTTCTTACATTTACTTTACCTACCTAAAATTTATGTTTCAAAGAAGTTATGCAGTCTAACCATTTGGACTGACATGACAACTGTCACCCTAGAAAATACCACACTTAATATAAATAGTCTACCGCACCATTTGTCCACTGCCCTTATAGAGTAAGGACTGTTTTCCGTTGACTCATGCATTTCTCTAAAAAGTCGGAGATATTAAAATCAATTTTATACAGGTGTAATACTTTTTTGAGCCAAGAGTGAGGAACAGAATCGAAAGACTTATTATAAAATCAGTTTTAAATTTCCTTTTGTATAATTTGCACCACCTTTAAACTAATCTTCTCTGTTTCACCTGCAGGTTGACTAATAAAGAGTGCCCAATGGCATTAAGTCCGCCTGATGTACTGAGCCAAGGGGTAGTCAATGAATAATATAAAATAAAAGCAATGAATAACAAAAAGAAAATACAGAACTGGTTTGAACATTTTAGTATAAGTACACATAAAGCCATCGAAGTCCAAGTGAAGTAGCAGACGACTGATTAGTTCCGGTAGACAACCGGAGTTGAAGCTTGAAGTAAGATTAAACACTAATTGAAACTGCGCGAAGTTTTAATTGAACTGCAGCTGAGCCTTTCGGTCTCTATCTGATGAAAGTTAATTGTATGGTTAAATAATCAGTTTATATAGGTAAATTGATTGTAATTATCCATATAATATATGTTGGCGTATTAAAATTAATAACATTATTTATTTTATGCGATAGACAAAAATAATTTTATATGTATTTTGGTGCCATCTGTTGGCAGATTATATAAGAATAATGTTGATTTATATAAAATAATTATATTAGTTGTAATTTATATAAAATAATATATTGAAAATTATCTAAAATTCATATTAATATGTTATTCGAATATTAAACTGTATTTTAAGAATTATTTGGCTTTTTAATTTTGTTTTTTTAAAAAAAATATTGTTCATTATTTATTGTCTTTGTTCCTCTTCTCGATTTTTTCGTGTGTGTAATAAAGTCGAAATTGAGGGGGCGAGATTCATTGTAATTTTCAAACACCGCCGAAAACGCCGAAATATAAATATTATTATTCTCCTTTATTTGCTTATTTCTCTCTTAATAACAATATTATTAATATAAAAAAAACTACAAAAATAATATTATGAACCTACCAATAGAACCAAGTACACGAAGGATTATACATCCAAGGAAAAGAATCTTCTCACTATCCTAGTGGTGCACAATATGGCTTTTTTATGCTTTTTTAATTATAAATTTAACCCACTTACCTAGACCTAACTTGGACAGATGGGAGTCCAAATTTTTACCAATAAGTCCATTCACAAAGACCACTATGGGTACGCTGACAGTTGAATCAACGTGCCACATGGCGGAAATCTCAAGCGCGAAGTCTCCTAGTTGATTGTATTGTAATGAATCCCAACCCTAAATCCCCAAGAGCAGTGCTTAAAGAATTCAGGACCAAGCAACCATTTAGACTCAAACTGTCACCCTAGAAAATACCACAGTTAATATAAATAGTCTACTGCACCATTTGTCCACTGCCCTTATAAAGTAAGGTTGGGTCATGCATTTCTCTAAAAAGTAGCAGATATAAGAATCAATTTCATACTGATGTAATACTTTTTTGAGCCAAGATTGAGGAACAGAGTCGAGATCTTTTTTATAAAATTAGTTTTAAATTTTCTTTTGTATAAGCTGCACCACCTTCAAACTAATCTTCTGTGTTTCGCCTCCAGGTTGACAGGTAGAGAATGCTCAATGGCATTAAGTCCGCCTGATGTACCTATTGTACAAAAAATTTAAGTAAATACATAAACAGTAGAGTATAAACGACGGATGTTGAATTCTAAATAAATTCCTGTAATTTAAGTTCTTTTCTCGATATATTGACATTAAAGCATTGAAATGGACGGAAAGCACTTCAAACAACGACATTGAAATAAATTGAATCCATCGAGCCATGAACTCAGTCGCTTTTATTAAATGTCCGTTTATTTTGTTTTAAAACCGTTGGGCTCCAGTTTAATGAATAAGATTCAATTTGTACGTACTGTTAAATAACGACATTGTAAATAATAATCACGGAAATACTGGATTATATACATATGTATATACTTTTTTTATGAAAGAGATACATAAACAAATAAACAGATCATCAGGTAATCACCGCTACCCATGCACCATTGACATTTACAACATCAAGCTGCTATAGACCTTGAGGTAAGATGTGAATAATGAGAGGAGAAGAAGAACGTAATAGGAAAGAGAAACTTTTCGACATGCGCATTTAAACAAGTTCGCCCACTACACGCGCATCATCCTGAAAAGGCTTTTGATCTCCGCCTGGCTCTTAAACGTTGATTGCTAAAAGAAATACCCAAAAAATATCAGCTCTCTTTATGTTGAAAAAAAACTTTAAATTAATAATTTCTTGATGTTTGTTTGCCATAAAGAGTATAAATAAATTAGGATATAATTAAGAATATTTACGAATTTAAATAATAAAATTACGTTTCCAAAGTATATAACTACTTTTATACAACTATTATAGAATAACAACCACAACAGTGTAAAACGAATGCGAATTAAAAACGCCGCTAATAAGTTCTGCTCAATATTAAACCAGCACTGGTATCGATCACTGTTTGTTCCCAGTGACGCCTAACCCATCTCTGTCAGATCAGATCCAATCTATTAAAGTTGATCAGGAATACTTAGTTACAACACTATCATGAATTAAAAGACAACAAACAAGAAATCAAGGTAAGTATCAACGTGAAAAATAACAGCCGTTTTTATAGCAGAAAAGGCAAAAATGCGGGTTACCAAATAATAAGCGATATATGTAGTGTACTCCAAACGGATTTAATTTCTCAGGCAATTAAATTAATATATAATAATGGACGAACCATGGTAGCAAGACATTCAAAGAATATCGGCAACGAATGGTACCATTTTACAGTAAGCATATAACATATTCTTTAGTGCCCGTGGTGCTACGTAATTTTCGTGGGTGGCAATGGTTTCTTATAGACTTACGCGAGTGCTTGTCCTTTCCAAAAATTTAAATTTAATTTATTCATTATAATGTACTCTTTACGTAAATTACTTTTGAATATAATACTATACGTATAAGAATTGAAATCAACATTATTTAAAAAAAGGCTACATAAATGGCTAATAGATGCCAATATTTATAATATTCAGGACTTTTTTGCTTTAAAGAGTCGATCAAATGTATATAATAGATAAACATATAGTGTAAAGTATAAAGTGATATATAAATGTAATAATAAATTATAATTTTAATGATATTATAATAGTTTAGCTATGTATTTAGATTTGTAATAATTGTTTTAGTTATTTCTAATAGTGTGTAATAATTAATGAAATTTGTACGCCGTAAGTGGCAATGTGATGGAGCTTTAATACGTCTTTTTTTTTTCATTTTGTTATAACCTCACATTATACAAATAAAGAATCATTATTATTATTATGTGGTCATTAAGTGCCAAATAAATAAAATAAAGAATATACTCAGTGTTTATTTATTCAAACTTTATGTACCATCGGAACATAAAGATTCGGAATCCAAAGACGGACTCTATGCCTGAAGACATTCTCTACCAGGGTTCAAAGAAATTGACAGATATGATGAGAAGATGATCAACATATGTTGATTGTAAAATACTTATTTTAATACTAATATATAATATTAGTATTAATATGAGTCTATATTTGTTATATGCGTCAAACGATTAAATGAGAAAGGGGAACAGCATCAACTGATATTTATGGAAATGATAGGAACGTAGGCAGTTGTTTGTAGGTTAGTTTCTGACGTGACGTCAGAACCAGTGTTCTCGATGATAACGTGAGTACTTGGTACGTATCTATGGTTGGTCCAATTCAAATCTATTCGTTGTTTATGGCAGCTATCATTGATTTTGCCAATGTCAAATCAATCGTGAGTATGACACAATAAAAATTATTAATTTCTTAATATCTCATGTAGTATAAATAAACAAAAATCACATAATATAATCAACAAAAAATAATTATCTTACTGTTATTTTTAAACTGTCATAGTTATCCTACTGAGTTTTATAATAATAAATAAAAAATACCAATAATAATATATATACACTCTATTATTATTGGAATCACTAATTCTAACATTCTCTATGACAAGACATAATATATAAGTCCTTTTAAGAAATACCTTACAATAAATAAATTTTCTTTACTTATTTGAAAGGCGACCGATTCGCTCAGTGGCGGGGCCCTCCGCCCGCGGAGTCAATGGTCGCGGGTTCGATTCCCGCATCGGAATAAATATTTATATGGATTTTTAAATGTTTATTCCGAGTCTGGTAACCCCCCCAATCCACATTTCCTTTCCTGCCCCTTCCTTTCTTCTCTGTCCTTTCCCTTCCTCTCCACCAATCCACGGTCTGCCGTGCCAATGGATGCGTGGCTAGGGGCGAGCCTAGTCGTAAGCGTGCCGATCGTCCCGGGGTCGGGCTCCCCCGGGGACTATGGTGCCTTACCTCAGCATGCAGGGCTCTGCTGGGGCTGACCTCCATCCTCCCTTGCGGCTCTTGGGATTCACTAAAGACGAATTTAATATACCTAATTTGTCGAACAATGACGGCGACGTGGTTCGCCACCCGTCACGTCCTGATTCTCACGAGGGCGAAAAGCGACCAATGACGAGCCGTTTCGCTGCGATGAATAGCAGCGGATGGAGCTCGTGGTCTCTGCCAACCCCTGCGGGGGATAGGCGTGAATATATAAAAAAAAAATATTTGAAAATAATAGGCACACGAGCATGTCAACTGATGTTAAGCAACCACTACCACCCATGAATTTACAACGGATACTAAAGACGCGTCTCATACACACTAAAATTCAATATTCTGTGAGGTTGTGGTACTCTTACAGGCAACATTTTGGATAGTAGTTACAATAAATAGTATATAATATTTGTGTAAAGCGCCATTGCTGGAAGACGTTATGCGACCTATTAGATCAGATGATCTTGCTTGCAAAACGGTCGTAGAATAATTTTTAATCGCATAATAAGAATGTAATAAAGCAACAAATTTAATGCTTAAATTACACGCATAGAAGATGAAGTTCTGTTTTGAACATATTTACACACACGAGTAACTTTTCATTTTCAATGATACTCAGTTGGGTGAGTACAACACCTGCCGACTTAAGGCGTCCAATTACAATATTTCTCAAATTATCATTTCATCACCAAAATGTATCTAACATTTAAATTACTTTGTTTTATATCCTTTTTAAACATGTAATTGAGACAGGATTTTAGAGTGAAAGAGCCACATATGAATGAGCTTATTCTATCGGATTTATTTATTTTTCAAAATTGTAGGAATTAGACGTAAATAAAAACAGTCAATAAAAAATTAAAAATGTACTCTGTAAACGCAAATGTCGCCAATATAAATAGAAGTGACATAATATTAAAAATATTTTTACTATTATAAGTTGCCTACTTTCATCTTGTTTAATATTATATAAAATGAATAATATACTAAAAGTTGTAAAATATAATAGAGTTGCGTTTACGATGCATCTAATAAAAAACATCGATTTTTACACTTATTTATTATAAAGAATGAACAAAACATCGGATTGGTTTGATGCGTCGGTACTTTACATAGTGTTTTTAAAACATCGATGTATATCGTCCACTCCTACTTGGTATTGCATAGGCGACGCTGATCGCTTATCATCAGGTGAGTCGCTTGCTCATGTACCATCTATTCCGTAAAATTAAATACCTTAAATCAAACCATGTATTTCGACACTTTTCTTTACAAAGGATAAGGGTAAATTTTTATACGTCGTTTGTATTACAATATCTTCCGTAGGTATTTGTTTTTCTACAGCCCATCAATGGCCCACTGCTGAGCACGGACCTCTCCATCTCTGGACGAACGGATATTTTAACCCACCACGCTTGTCCATTGCGAATTGGCGGGGTTATCAGACACGGAATTAATATCTGTAGGCCTTACATATAATTATTCTGATGCGAGAATCGAACCCGCGACCATCTGACTGATCCAATTAGTCTTCCGTATGCTTTAATCAAAAGTTTTTCTTTGTGTAAGATCGAATATTTCATTCATATTATAGACTGAAGATTAATTGGCTCAGTGGCAACGCTACTGTAGTCGCAGTCTATGGTCGCGAATTCGATTTCCGAGTTTTGGTAAACGGTAGCATAACCATAACTGAACCAATGTGTTTAAAACTTGTGCAAGGTCCAAGATTACATTTTTTCAAGTTAAATAAAAGAAAAACATTATATCCGACAGTCTTTATTATTTTAAGTAGTTAGCATAACAACAATATACAGTACGAAATCAACATATGTATAGCATAGAAACATGTTGGAATGAGCAACGTTCCGAGGGATTCTTTAACAATTATTTTAGAAGTTTAATCGGTGAGTTATTTGAGAAAGCCTCAAGTACATACAAAAGTAGATTAAATAGATGTAGCAAAATAGATTTAAAATTTACACATAAGGCACATTACAGCACAAACTAACATGTCTACGTTCACAATTTTTTTTAAGAAACTTATTCGGAAGTTATAATAAAGAACACAAGAACTGTCTGTCTTTTCTTCCCCTTAATAGAGACTATAAGAAAAGTGTTAATAGACACATTCTTTGTTATCCTCTACTTAGCAAGTTAAGTTTAACCAATTACTCTAGCCCATAGCTAGATTGTAATTATAATGATAAATTCTACAATAGTAGAGTAAACCACCATTCACATTTTTTTAAGAAACATTTGGAATATCAAGAACAGTACAGAAATGCGCAAATACTTAAGTAAAGCATGTCTATTAAAGATCATGAATAAACTTTATTTGATTGAAACACAAAAACAAAATTGTGAACCGCAGTTTGGTATTATCTTGTTGTACAAGTTTAAATTAGGATATAAACCTTTCCATGATAAGAGTTTTTTTTAAATTTTCTATAAAATTAAAAGAGAATTATTTTTCGGCATCAAAAATAATCTCGCAATTGTACAAGAATAAAAGACAAACCAATAGGAACTTTTGCAATTATTTCCAAAGAAATTTGACATTTTTTTTTATTATAAATTATTATATATAAATTTATTAAAAATACTAAACATTCAAAATGCAGGCGTTACATTCCTCCTAACAAAAGTTAGTTGTCCTTAAAATACAGATACAAAAATACAAAATTATCGCACATACAACAATCGACTCAATATGAGTCAATAATAACGTCGAAATCATTTCAACGGTCGTATTATTAAATTCATATTATAATTTGAATAATTGTACTTCACATAACAATTTATTCATTAATAAAATATTATATATTCATTCATATTGTGGCAAAGGCACCGTCATTTGTACTAAATACATATAGCAATATAAAAATATATCTACAATATAATTAAAAATATCTACTTTTACATGGCACTTCTAAACATCGTTCAAAATAGTTATCTATTGATTTAATACCTTCGAATTAATGCCATAAAAAATATTAAAAATATTCTAAACTATATATATTACACATTCTTAGCTACCATGGCACTGACACTAACGCTAGTATTTCTTAATTCACTAAACAGACAGCCAATCACAACAACGACACATAATACTTAGCAGGACGTTACATAAAAATCTTCATATCATACATATTCATATATCGATACAAAAAAACCTAACAACAAAGCTCTTCCATTGTTATTAAATAAAAAAAATCCATTGATTATACACAACAGACTAGAAGTCCACTTTCAAATTCCTTTTATTTCAAAATCTATGAAGCGTCTATAACACCTAACATGTTAACGAAAAAGCAGCTAACGATATCATTTGTAATACAATACATAAAATTTTGTAAAATAATGCATTCTTAACAAATCACTGGGAAATAATAAGTAAGGATTTAAGAAAATATAGGAAAAATATAGGAATAATCTGCACAAGAAAGCAAAATGCTTACTTCAGTAAAATGCAGGCATTCAGTTGGACATATATACATCTAAAAATGTACCTCTTACATTTATTGAAATAATTGCTTACTGATGTAAAATACTATCACCAAGGTTTAGATACCGCTTTTATATATTTTTAATTTGAATTCATTAATTGTGAGTCAATACTTTATTACCCTTTGAAAATGATCATACAGTAAAGAAATAGTAATCAATAAAATTTATCCTCTTCGATGTCCAGATTCGTCTTATTGTTGGGTTGATTGGAATGTCGTTTCAGTGTGCCCATAGAGTCGTATTCATTGGCTATAGCCTTCGGATACAGCTTGGGCGTGGCTAGAGCAGTATTGTGATTGTTTGCGTTGGAGATGTTATTGCTCTTTGAAAGCAAGATTCCACTGGGGCCACCGATTCCGGTAAACGATGGTTGACGCTTCGCTTTACGGGGCTACAATTGAAAATTAACATTAATGACTAAATAACAAAATTAGATTTAGAGAAATATTTGATGGTCACGTTAGTTCAATGGCGAAGTAACTGCTTTCGAAGTGACGATTGCGGGTTCAATTATCGCTTCTGCATTTACATGTGTATGACCTAGAAGAATTAAAAAGTGGATTTCCCGCTAATCTGTTTTGGACAAACAGTGCGTTATCATTTAAAAGTAATAATAAAGGAGCTGAAGAAAACTACCTAAAAACTCGCGCGCGCACTTGCCACAAATTATAAAATGATTGCACTAATTGAAAAAACTTTCCGAGTGTGCCGACAACAACTTGATACAGTTTCATCTTAATCGGTTTTGGAACCTATACGAGACAATCAAACATTCATTTATACTTATGATGTTAACCTAAAGCGTGTATTGAAGTTTTGATGGCGTGGTAAGCGAAAGTTATATAAATGTTAAAATCGTTACTGGCATTTATATTCTTATTAAAAAAAATTCAAATGCTTAATGACAGGATTTATATGTCTATAACACTCACCACTTCCTTCAAAGGCACGGTGACGTAGCTGTTCTGTTTGGCCGTGATGTAGTGTGGGCTGGAGGGTACGCGTGGCTGTTTACGCCACGGCAAGGAGCCGCGTCGTTGACAGTATATCACACCGGCCAAGCACACTAGGCAACCTTATGGGCATACACAAACATTAAAAAAAGTGAAATAAACGCATGCTTAAAAAAATTTAGAAAATTTTGATTAAAGAAGAACCAAACGCATGCATTTAAGAACAATTATACGCGTATTAAGAAGAAACACATTTATAAAAAAAATTAAAATCTCATCGAAAACGAGAAACTCATCTTCTAAAAACTAATCCTACTAATATTATAAATGCAACACTTTGTGAGTATGTAAGTTTGTCACTCTTTCACGAAAATAGTACTGGACGGATTTGGATGAAACTTTACTGTAATATAGGTTATACATCGGAATAACATATAGGCTACAATTTGTAATGATTTTATGTAATTTTGGTCGTAATATAACGATACATGTCAATTAAGTCGGAAAAAAATCAGACCTCTGAGAGCTATCTTGGCGTACGCTGCCATTGGAGTTACATAAAGATGATGTACCGTAGGATTGTTTGTCTTGAATAATTCTAAATAATTGTCCGTGACGGCATATATCTACCTTTTATGTGGAGCCTTTGACCAAAATTGTGAACCATAAATTGAGTAAAAAAATATATTTATTTAATATGATCTGTCACGAAACTTAATGGGGCAGACCAAATTCCACTGGAGCTAGGCCGCGGGCAAAAGCTAGTATATTTATAAATAAATTTAAAATAAAGAAACTCATCTTCTAAAAACTAATTTCTATCATAATTGAAATGTTCTCTTTCTATTCTACCAAACACCGGGAGAATTATCAGTACAAAACATAGATAATTATATTAAAATACCTCAATCTAGTAACAAAGAATTTATTAGACAATTACTGTATTTGGATACTTTAAAAAATCTTACCCTACCTATCTTATATAGTTAATACATATATAGTTTTATTAATAAAATGTACATTTAAAAAAATAATAAACTAAAAAATATGTTATCTTGTCACCATACATAAGAATAAATGAAAAAAGACAACAAAGAACTTTAAGGTTTTTATTACTTTTGATTATCACACATTATTTTTAAAAAAACTAATGAAATTTATTTTACGGAAATGGCCAAATAAGGAGGAAAAAAATGTGGTCAAGTTGTGCCTTAACCATTTGTGTGTTCCATCCTTGTCAAGGGGAGTGCTAACCGTCTCTCCTTTCAATAGACACGATCAAATCGAACTCGTTCAGTTCTTATATACTAAGAGACTAATCAAACTTTACTAGCGCGATGTAAAATTTAATCATGTAACTAATGATAGAATTATTTAACATAACAAAAATAAATGCTATATTTTTAAAATAAATATTATTTAGCTAATAAAATAAATATTCACAAAATCTTATTATATATAAACATATTTATGTTTTAAGAACTATTTCTATAATGCAGACGCAACTAATGTCATCTATCGTCTGTAAGCTAATCTAGCCTTTATTAGATGACAGCGCCATCTATCGGGTGAGTTCTCAACTAGCACGATGTGATATCGTAAATCGTATACTTTATGGAAGTCTTCAAATTTTGTTTTTAAGGCTATATCATTATAAAGTTAATTTTTACTGTATGTATGTATATTTATAAATAAGTATAAAATAATAACGTTAACCACCAAAAATAATGTATATCGTTTGAAAGTAGTCTTAACACATAAATAAATTTCATTTGAATTAATGGCTTTCAATAGTGCCAAAATAGCACAGATGATTTTGCCAATGTCACGTAGAAGGGATAAATAAATTAATATTTTTATGTAACAAAATGTTAGAAAATATGTTTAATTTATAATTCGTTGATGCGATTTCTATGTATGTATATACTTTCCTACTTGCTCGCATTATAAGCATATTTCTATTTCACAGTTTAACTAATTTTTTATGAGTATTTCAGTATACATAAGTAGTGCCTTTTAATAATTATTGATTTTTTTTTCTAATACAGCTCTTTGTAGGATTCACCTTGATAAAATGAAAATAAGAAACAATTATGAATAATTAAAATTTAAACAACGCAAACAAAAAAGTAAACGAGTAATTATCTTTCTTAGTGTTTTTTAAAATCATATTATAATTTAAAATAAACAACACTATATTTCATAACTTTATAAATTAATATGAATTTGTTTTCTTTTCAACTATAATAAATTATATGTATAAAGAATACAATGTAATTGCACAGAGACACTTACCCATAACAAATGCTGCCACAACACAGCCCACAATACTCCCGATGCTCAGCGACTCATTGCTTGCCATGGTCACGAATGATGCCATCTCCACATTTTGACTGTACGCTGGCATCGCATACAATTCTATAACAATATAATTACTCCAAATTTATAAGTTTAATCTTAGTATGTATTAGAAATTACTTTTAAAAAAGCTTATAATAAACTGGCAGTTTCATAAACGCTAGTGATGACTCAGATAGAGTTAAAGACAAGGCTAGGAAAGTTAAACTTATTTAAGTTAAAATATGCCAGTCACTGTAAATAATAAATTTTATCAAAACTATCAAAATAATTCCTATGATGCTCGAAGACGAAACGAATTAAATCAATAAAAAAAATATACTGCGAATCTTCGGGTGTGAAGGATCGGACTATTTTGTTACATAAATTGTTTCTTCCTCCTTCACCTCCCATTAAATCCTTCTGCCCCTTTCATTCTTCACTTCCTTGCTTTAAGGTAGGCAATGGATTTATAGTACCCTTAGTATCTAGCTGTCTATAGGCAGACGATCATTTACAATCAGGTGTGAAGTTTGCTTATTTGCCAACCTTTTTGATAAAAAACTTATATCTGATCTAGATACTTGAAACAATCTACACCAGCTATACTCAAACTGCGGCCCGCTGGGCTTTTGTGGTTGGCCCGTCTGGTGTTACTTTATTTTAAACCATTTTGAACTTCGCGCCCATAAGAAAAACAGAGAGCGCTGAGAAAATGGGTTCTAACAATACTACCGCGACGCGGTGTGCAGTGGTATTATTGATTCGGTAATTTGTCGTAATATACGGAATTTTTTTTTTTTAATTTACAGCAGACATCTGATTGTATCACAACATCACTTTATTTTAGTATTTTCGTAAACACGATAACTCAAGCGTTGTATTGCAATGGGCGATTTTAGTTCCATATCGAACGAGCGAGACTATAGGAATCGTGTCGCTTTGTTTGCTGGTCGTGACTTGTTTTGAATTCATTTACATGACACGACTGTGTGAAAACCTAAGAAGGAATTACCTAATTTTTTTTAGCGGCCCGCGACAAAACAACTAACTCGTGTTTGTGGCCCCTATGAAAAAAAGGTTGAGTACCACTGATTTATACTCACCACATAGATGTGAGTTTTTATATCAATTACTAACCGTTGTCCATCTCAGCATCGATTGTTCCGCAAAGTGCGACCTGCAGTTGCGCGCCGACACACGCCCCCGCGGCACAGCTGCGTCTCCGCACACGTTCTCCCCCTTCACACTCTGACCACTCCCCCCAAGCACCCCATCCACTCTCCGACTCTGCAGAATGCGTACCAACATTATATATCTATTTATCGCTATTAAAAAGTTTCTTGGTACATTATTTTTGATTTTATATTCTTAAGATTACTAATGACCTATATACGAATGGGCCAGCTACCAGGGCCAGATACCTATTAATATTGTGAGAGTGTAATGACACTCTCACAATATCAATACCCTAAAATCTTTCGCTCTCTGAATGTATGTAAGTTTTGACTGACCTCTTTTATTTTGCAAAATTTATATTACGTTGTATATATTTATTTCATTAATTTAATTATAAATGTACACAATTCTAATTATTTATTTTTTCACAGCCCATATATGTCCCACTGCTGAGCACAGACCTATCGTTTTCAGGAGGAACAGATGTTAACCCACCACGCTTGTCTAATGCAGATTGGCGGGGTATTATATTCTTTTATTATTTATTTCAAATTAAATGTATTTGTGTGTCTGCAGAATGAATAAATTTTTATCTATCTAAAATAGACAATGCATCTGCAGTATTACAGTTTTCCATGGGCATGTCAAAAAAACCTTAATATTATATATTCCCACCTATCCCCCGCAGGGATTGGCAGACAACACAGAGCTCCATCTGCTACGATTCCGGCACATTTTATATATTAATATTTTATACTTTAAGAAATTTATTTCTCAATAAGAATACAAATTCTAGTGTTAGAAAAATATAGAGTACTTAATAAGTAAAAATATGAGTATAGGAAAGACGATAATTTCAGTTTTTAGTTTCCGTACCTGCGCACGTACTCACGCAAACGCGTCGTTCCAACGCCGCACCCGCGTCCGCACATCCCTCAGCTGAGAGACACATACGAGTCCGCGAGCGGTGCCCAGTGGCGCCCTTCTCACACCCGCTGCTACACGCACTCCACTCGCTCCAGCAGGACCACTCACCTGCGGATTTAATATACATAAATACATATCGTCAAACCTAACTCCCGTAGGGGTTGGCAGAGACCGCTACGATCCCGACAGACCCCCCTTGTTCCTCCACACTCATCCATCCTTCCTCTTACATTCATCGTCGCGAAACGTCTCTCCGTTAGTCACTTATCGCCCTCGTGGAAGTCAGGACGTGACGGGTGGCGAACCACGTCGCCGTCATTTTTTAACAAATTAGGTATATTAAAATTCGTCTTAGTGAATCCCACGAGCCGCAAGGGAGAATGGAGAGAGGCACTATAGTACCCGGGGGAGCCCGATCCCGGGACTTAATGCTGGTTAAAATAACTTCCATGATAGTTTAATAGTGGTAGTCATGGTAGTCCAAATTGGTCATCACTCCCCCAGGAGTCAGTACCACAGCCCCAGGGGAATATGGAGGTTAATCAGTTGAATTTTTGGTGCTACGTTCTTTGAGAATTAGAAATTGAATTTTCTCTGGATTATGGTTGGACCAGTTCATCCACAGACTCTTGCTGTTCTACTACATTCAGGGAGCTATGACTGTTGAAAGCCCAACGTCTTCTCCTACCGCATTTCATTCAGTAAGAGATGACTGGGAAGCCCAACGTCTTCAGGTCTCCTCAGGACCCTTTCTTACTTAACCATCTTCCTCCAACTTTTAGGGAAAGATACACAGAATCCCCGGTGTTGCTAATTTCTATAGGCGAATGATTACTTATAGCTTGTTCATTTATTTCCTGTTGTATATAAAAAAAGCATTTCTCACCAGTGCATGCATGGATATTGCATGCTCTCAGCATGTCCGCAGGTCCATTGCAAGGGGGTCGTCGACAGCGCCGCGAGCGAGTCTGCTGCCCCCCACCGCAAGCCACGGAGCACGCCCCCCAAGCCCCCCACGCCTCCCATCCTCCAATATCCTCCTCAGGCGGCGTGCTGCTACAAGTTCCCCGAGAACTGCAATACCTCTCTTCTTCACGGGCGAGCGATAACTGTGCCAAACCATAATATGATTATTATTTACTACTACGTGTGTACCTTGACTGTGTTACGTTCATTTTTTGTTGCTATGAGCAACGATCTCCATAGTAACCGTTGTTATAACTAAGGGTGTCAATTGATTTCATAGCAACAGTTGCTATAAAAAAACATTATATAATATATGTTAACTATATACATATAGTTGTATGTGTATTGTACCCTGTATGTATGGTGTAATCGTTATTTTGCCATATAAAAAATAATTGAAATATTTTTGGGAAGGGCCACCCTAATCACCTAGTGGTATAAAAAATAGTTTACGGCCTATTTTCAGACCTACTAAATATACAAAAAAAAATTATAAAAATCGGTGAAGCCGTTTCGAAGGATTTCGATAACAAATACTATGACACGCAATTTTTATATATTAGATAATTGGATAATGTAGATGGCTACATGGGCGTGTTTTAACCTTTGGTTGATTATATGTCAGAAATCTTCACGTAAGTAGCCAATAATAACTATACGGACTTTCATCGCAATCAGTTGAACGATGCACACGAACGTATAAGGAACTAACAAATAATCCCTTATTTTTGTACATACATATATAAGAGCTAAATGCTAATATAGATTGTCGACTATGGGTAAATCTTCTGAGCTTGAGATATAAGCAGTCATGTATTAAGAAGGCTTCCTAAAGCAAAGAATAATTTTTTATGCAAGAAATAGACAAATGAGCATAAATGGGTAATCTGACGATAACTAATCACCACCGCCCATAATATCTATAACACTAAAGGCCCTATAGACGCGTTGTTGGCCCTTACAGTAAGGATGTTAATAATAGGGAATAGAACAAATAAGCAATGGGATAAGGAGAAAACATCAAAATCGCGATATATATGAGAAGCAAAAATGACTAAAATCTATTTAAATAAAAAAATATTGTTATAATATATAACAGCTTACCTTTATTTGTTCCGACGATGGTGCTTTACACAAAAACTTAAAGCGCTTTTCGGTGTAGCTACCGTCTGAAGTGTTGCCTGCAATAAAAAAGAGGAAAAAATGATATCTACATATGTTCACAATTTTAATTCATTTTTCTATTCATTGTAATTATTATCAAGACAGCCGTAACAATCCACTTCCAAACATTGGCCACCCTCAAGATACGAGAAAAGTGAAAAGGAAAGCAAGAGTCGCCCAAGTGGTGTCCGCGATAAAATTTCGCTGGTCGACAGAAAAATGTAGAATACACTCACTCACCAAGTTATGTTTCAAGATAAATTGAAACAATTCAATTCATAACAATACGTTAAATATGTGTTTGGTGTTGTGTATAGTGGTTGGTGGGTGGAGAATTGATGGCCGATTTTCGGTAAGTTTTTGGTTTAAGTTCCAAATAAATCCACTTAACCCAACAGAAAAACACACATTGTTAATTTTCTGTTATTGTTGTGCTCGTCGCGGATCTTAGCTAAGTAAAACTTTTGACTGTCCATATAGTGATGGATTTTCGCAAAGTAACGCCTGACTCCATTAATAATACGTTAAAAATAATTTCATCATATACTTTACACACTGGTCATCGGATGAGCGGCTATAAATGTATAATGCCAAAAGTTTGATATACTCAAAGAATCATTCTATTCCTCCTCTCACATTCATCGTAGCGAAACGGCTCTCCGTTAGTCGCTATTCGCCCCGCGGAAATCAGGACGTGACGGGTGGCTACGTCGCCGCCATTTTTGGACAAATGCCGAGATCGTAGCAGATGAAAATCTGTGGTCTCTGCCAGCAGGAGGAGGCTCACAGGAGACAGGCGTGACGATATGTATATATGTGTATGTTATTATGGTTTATAAATAAAGCTTTCATAATTTGGTTTTACAATTAATGGTTTAATTTTATTAATTAGGTACATTTTATGTGGTTTTGAATCACAATTTTTTTTGAGGTCAAAGTTTGTACTAGATAAGGTGACCACATAAATGCCACTGACGGGTTGTTTTTCCGCTTTCTGAACCAAACGTCGTGCTTTCGATTCTCGCACCAAGATATATATTTGTATGTCCTACAAATATTTATTCGAAGTGTGGGTATTTGTTTTTGTCATTTGTGTATTTATAACAGCACCCACTGTAAAGGATTGGCACGTAACTCCCAAAAGACTGTTTCAAGGAAAATTAATGGTCAAAATCCCGAAACACACAGATACTTTAATAATTATCAAAGTTACATATACCATTTTAAAAATCAACTAACCATATTGTAATTAAGCTTATAACAACATAATACAGCACCATCTATGGATAAATTAATTAACACTTTCGAGACATATATTTATAAAACTCGTACACCCACATCATAGGGAATCCTAATGAGGGCCTATATATATTTGTAAGTTATTGTATACTCACTTGGAATTTGCACCCAGGGAGTCCAAGCAGTTGCCTTGCGCACTTCGCAAGGCCGCAAGTCACATGGCTGACGCTCAGATCGTGGACCATCACAGTCGACACCCCCGTGCTGAGGTGAGGGGTCGGTACAAGTACGGCGACGCTCGCGCGATCCCGCACCAACCCCGCACCCCGAACCCGAGCATTGCGACCATGCCCCCCAAACTGACCACCCACCGTCCACTGGCGCCAAAGCCGGATCTAAAATAAATATTATTTACGTTAGATTCTTATTTCTTAAAAAGTTAGGACACTTTTATGTTCATATTTTAATTTAAATGTGTTTCAATATAAGTTTGGTGGGTTCTATGTATTCTTTATTTCTTATAAATGATATTACGTCCACCTCATTATCAGAACTCGTCTCTATAAGTAAATTTTACAGGAAAAACAAAAAATCAGATCTTTCTTTAAAGTTTGAGAAATTTTTATAAAGCTATTCTTACTTTACGTATAAAAAGAGATTTTTTTGAGGTAAATACATCGGAAACGCTTGAAGATTATCAGTTAGACAGCATTAAAAGTAAGAAGTGACATAACCGCCTTGTATGATACCCCCGGGAAGAATTGGAGAAGGAAATAGCTACATGTTTATGGAATACATAAAACGGGAAGCTATAAAAGATCTTCTTTTCCTTATCTTGAATTCTAGGTTAGTATACATATATGATCTTGAATAATGTAACTCAAGAAAAACATTTCAACTACTTACATATAAGCACCTTGATCAAGTTCTCAAAAAAAATGGAGGGGAGTTTGGAACAGAAGAGATCCTGCGTAACAACGCCGACATACACTCTGATAATTATAATCAACTTAAACGCGTCCCGGCTTGTGGATATCTTTGGATAGCGGTGATTAGTTACTACTAGGTAACTCGCTCATTTGTCTGCGTTGCTATAAGAGAACTAAGCTAACTACATTTACCTGGACATGGAGGAAGATTGGAACAGAAGAGATCCTGAGTGTCAACGCCGACACACACTCGGCCGCCGTGTCGCGGCTCCGGCGCCGTACACGACCGTCGCCGAGACTTGACGGCGATGCCGCACGAGGCGCTGCACTCCGACCATCCAGACCAAGTTGACCACCCACCGTGCGTTGTACAGTTTGCTACCGATATACTTGCACCTGTAAACAATCATATTTATCAGCACATTTATTTTACAATCCAAATAAATGTATATAGCAGAAAACCCCGGCATTCCGCTATATACATTTATTTGGATGTCATGAACGCTGTATAATTGCGAACCCAGTGATTTTACTAAATTAGAAAAAGATTACAGGATTTTACTTATCGCCGTTTTATAAAACACGCTATAATTAGCACCAGGCAACTAGCGAAGCGCTACGGGTATACACAACGTTCAAGGTATCAAATAATTAAAATATTTCATTATTTTCCTAGCAAATGTTCTAAAAATGAAAGTCAGTGTAACTAGTCAAATAAATAATAATAGTTCTAACACGCAAATTTTATTTATAAATGGTAGTCAAAGTTTTTATTATGAGTATCAGATGCAACTGGGCCAAACATAACCTAAAATTAAAAAAATTTTTTTGTTGTATTACCTAGGCATTAGCGAACGAAGAGATGGGTAATCTCTAACGTTCAGCACTGCCCCGTTATAATATAAAAAAATCAGTTCTTACATTTCTATGTCGAGGTTGTTTGGTAACATTGTATTTGTTTTAGATGCGTTGAAGCTTTAAACGATGTTATGAGCAGAAAGTTTAATTAAGTCAAAGCTTCCCTATATTCCGTAGTTCATTTTTTACTGTTTGAGGAAACAAATAAGCAAACTGACCTTCGCAGGGTAATCCGCCGTTGGCCGGTTTGGGGTTATCGCACCTTCTTGTTCTACACAAGCACATGTCCGGCTTCTCGTCAGCGTACGCGACGTGCGGCGTGCCGTCCTGCATACAAGGCTCCCATTCCGACCACGAAGACCAACCGCCCGCCACTGAAAAGTATTTATTCGTGAAGGCAGTTGGCGTTGGGTGTGGAAAGAAAATGAAAAATCGTGCTTCTTGATTTAGGTGTAATTGCATTAAGAAGTCAATTTAAGCATAGACGAGGGATTCCTAAAATTGTCGATATCGACCCCTGGGAATCCAAATCGACTCCAACGACTTAAACGAAAACTGATTTTGGGGGTCGACGAGGTCTAAAAATCGATGCCTATTATTATTAATTTTCAAAAATACAAGTTCTTATTTGGAACTTTCAAGATACTTTATAAGTTAGAGGTCGCCAAAGTGGTCACTCAGGTCACAGCTATCCACGGTGAAGCGCCAATCGGTCATTTTTAGACACATATTGATATTCATAAACAAAAATGCGATAGTCAGAAATTATTTAAATTAGTACCCCAAGAAACAGAAGGGATATTATGTATATAACTCACCGGGCGTATGAACAGATGGACAGCTGGCCGTCGCCTGGGTGAAGTACACGTCGTGAACATGTGGGGCGGCTCGCACGCACAACTCGCGGGCATCATCCCATCCGCAATGCGGGTCTACGGCCCCGACGCATCCTGAACGCGTTTTATACCGAGAGCAACGCTCACTGCCTAAACGCAACACCGCTGTTTCACTGCCGATATACAGCGACATCTAAAACAATGACATATTGTTATACGGTCTTATACACAGCTCATACAACGAAGCCCAATTTCAGTGATGAAAGATTAGTACGATTGTGTCGGAACTTTTCATTCGCGTGAACGCCGCTGTACGTCGCTGCTATCGATGGGTGCACGACGGTTGAATGACAAGCGACTGTCAGTTGCTTGTTGGTTTATCTCTTTATTCGTTTCATTATAAATGGTTATATTAAAAAGCGCAAAAGAGACAGAATGCTGTCTTTGTTGCACGGCACACCCATTTATCGTCATCATGCCTCTGACAGCCGTAAATTAAAAAGAATAGCACAACCATTAAGCCGACGTACCCCCACTACTGTTGATGCAAGACTTGTGTATATAACCGTGATGTCAACTTTATAAGTAAACAGATACAAAATATGAACGACAGAAAACATATTTGGTGTAAGTAGAAAGTGACATATATTGGTTTTATACACCATTTGAATCAGAAAAAAACTACGTAGAATGGTCTAAAAAACTTAATCACACCACCCAACACCCTCCCCCTCCTCTTCCCCTCCTCTCCCACTCCCATAATGACACTTTCCTTAACGGTCAGCAACGCTTCCGCACTGCGTATGGTGCTGCGGATTTCTTGCGGCGTTGATTACTTTCCATCAGGTAACGCGCCCACTCGTTTGCCTTCCTACCCCATAAAATAAAGAAATAAAAGCGATAACTTAATATCAACTTACAGTATCCTTAACGAACTGCATAGATCGTATATCAAAACCCCCTTTAGAATCTTTCAGCTTCCATATCCCCACTAAGCAAGCGCCTTCGTAGCCTGGCAACACTGCCAACTTCAACACGTCGCTGTTCTGTGTTGCCACAAATACCACCAACTGCTTAGTTACACCCTTAGTCTCGGTCACATCAACTGTCACGTGGGTAAACCTTTCTAAAGTCGCCTTGTATACAGGCTCACCTGACACAGGTTGTATCGATTCGTACATTAAGTGGTATCTTTGATACTCAATTGTCTGGTGTGTCCTGAAAATAAATCATTCATTACTAATCAAACAACTCGGATCAAATTTGAATTCAAACGAATAGAAACCTAATTATAAGTACCTAGTATCGGTATTACAACGGAAATGATCCCTGGCCTCACGGGATGGCGACCGCGGCTCCCATATTGAAGTGGGCGAGTCTTGCACTTTGTAAGGACCCTCGAATGCCGCATTTATATCCGAAATGTTATATATACACACTGCACTTCCCGCTATGCTATTTCTATAAATAGAACAAAGATTTATTTATTACTAAATATCAAATTATTTTTTTTTAAATTATAATTATATTAGAACATAAAGAAGATTAATTTAGAAAAAAGATTGTCTTTTATATAAAATATCATAATAATACCAATGAAAATGTGAAGTGTAGGTAAAAAAAATTTGGAGACTCAAATCAAACTAATGTATATTTTAAGAAAACCATTTTATAGCTGTAATTATGACATACTTACATTATATATATGATAAAAGATAATTTCCAATAATTTTATTAGTAATTATAATTCATTTATATATAAACCCAAAAATAACCTTAATTATACCGAAACTTTTGTTCTAAAATATCATAACTTACGTGGGTGTAGCGAATGTGGCGATAAGAATCTTCTCCTGTGGCAAATATTCGACCCCCTGGACTTCGTCATAGTAGAAAGGTATTTCACCAGGAACGGGGCATTTCAGTCTTGCCTTGAGGAACGTACTCCAATTGTCTTTCATCACACGGTGACCGCCAGAGTCATTCTTGCAGACGCGAGCGATGCGCGAGTAAATAGTCTAAAAATAATGTTACAATTACACATAAAGTTGTTTAAAATCAATATTCGGGTTTACAAAGTAATTAAGTTATGAAAACTATTAATATAATTACATAGTAGATTTTTAAAATATATATAAATTATAAAGCTAAATCCGTGCACTACCAGATTGAAACAATTAGGCCACATTTTTCCTAATCCATACCATCCATATATTTCTCTCGTAATAACAATATTATAAGTATAAAAAAAATATTATAATTTGAATTTTTCTTTTTCTATTACTTTTGTTAGTTATATTTTTAATTTTGTTTGTTATACTTTGGTACATAGATCTTCATCATATACAATCTTTATCATGTTTTTATTTTATATGTATATTAATATATGATAAGTATGCGTGCTTTGCAGAAAGGTGTCAGTTGCATTGGATTGAAGTTTGATACGATCGCCACTCGTGGGTTAGCCGTTTTTCTGCTACTTTCAGACTTAACAGCCTCGCTAGGTTCAAGCTTGAACAAATTTATTCAAGCTTGAAAAAAACTGACGGTCCGTTTGCTTCACAATCTCAGAGTCGCTCAGAGAGCTATGAAGAGAGATATGCTCAGAGTTTCTCTGGTAGATATGATTCGGAATGAACAAATCCGCCAGAGAACTAAAGTCACCCACATACCCTTTCAAATTAGCAAACTAAAGTGGCAATGGGCTAGTCATGTTTGTCGGAGATTCGACAATTGTTGAAGCAGACGAGCGCTGCAGTGGAGACCGCGTCTCGGTAAACGTAGTGTGGGACGCCCCCCCCCCCCGCTAAACGGTACGACGATCTGCGCAAGGCGGCTGGTAAAAACTGGATGCGTGAAGCTAGGTAGAAGAAGGCTAGGTGGCGCTTCTTGGGGAGGCCTATTTCCAGCAAAGTACTGCCGTAGACTATTAATTGAATGATTGAATATAAAATTCATAAACCTATTATAACATTGAATATATCAAGAACGTAAAATGGCTTAATTAAAAATAAATTTTATTAATGGCACTACAGGGCTAAATCAGGTTTTAACTAATAAATGTTTTAGAGGTGTTTAAAGGAATTTCTATGAATAAAACGAATATAGATCAACTGACTATTCCCAAGTTTGTTTAAGAACATTCAACTTACTTTTCCGCAGTTTAAATATTCGACAGCGACTTCCCTAAACACGAAATACACGAAGTGATCATCCTCAAAGCTTCCCACGAACTGGGGTTCGTTCAGCCAGTTCAGGTCATACTGTGTGGTACGAAGCATACCAGAATCATGTGCGGCTGCCCCACGACTCCTGTGGACATAACATTTGAAAAGTATAGAAAAAAGAATAAAATGATTGAAAGAAAGTATGATCCTTTTCTTTTTAACATACATACATATGATCAGGCGTTTCCCGTAGGGGCAGGCAGAGACCATAGATTTCCATCTGCTTCGATCTCAGTACTTTCTTTGTTTCTTCCACACTTATCACTCTCTCCATACAAGCTCGCCGGTTAAAAGTACTCTTAACCTGGACTTTTTTACAAAACTTCAGCAATTTGGTCAAGGTATGTTTTCTTGGTCTTCCCCTACCGACCCTTTCATCCTCATCCGCAACGTAAATGTCCATCATAAAACAACTTAAGGACCACCTTTGGTATGTGTGTAATTCCCGGACTAGAAAATGGCGGAGATTAATTTTCTTCTTTTAATTGTCTTACAAGACATAGAGGCAAATACCAATATCTGTAATCTACCTAGCTAGCAGCATACAAAATTACAGAAACTTTTTTATTTCTAAGGGAGTCCAATGTCCACTAGTGGACTGTACTGATGATAAACGACCACCAACGCCATCTCAAGTAATATAAAATTATCTAAAAATTAAAAATTGACTTCATATTATAACAGTATCGTTACCTGGAAATAGCAGAATCAGAGCTGGTGAAATCGGTGGTCGTCCCAGCATAATACTCCCCATTGTTGGCGAGGATGGCAGTAACATTGGAGTGTGGGTTATGTGGACAGAGCACCACGCCAGGTAGCCATTCGGAGACATTATCTATCTTCTCAATCTGTTGAGAATTAAAGAAATTTTAGCTTGTATTCCACAACCAAAAAAAAACAGAAACCATTTGTAAATGCAATCAGCTGTAATAGACCAAACTAAACAAAGTTTAAGGAAATTTATGCAATGATTCACATCGAGATCAGATTTGTAAAAACTAAAAAAAAAACTATATTAAAAAGTGTCATTTCAAAATCGTGTCAATAACCTCCAATGCATTGAGTATAAACGGCACCAGCAAGGATATTCTTACTTACTACTTGGTTTCCCATTACTACAAGACTGTCCTAAATTTAGGTAAAGCAACTTTAATTAATGTGGTACCTAAAGAAAGTGAATCCAGGCATAAAAACTTAAAGCCCACATGTATTCTAACTTGTCGAAAATATAGGAGAAAGCAATGTACAACCAACTCAACGCTCGCATTGATACCAATCACATTCTGCCAAACTATCAATCCAAATTTCGTAAAAAAATCTGCATTATTAGATGTTATAGACAATATTCAGACTGAACAGGACACTGCAAATGGAACCATTTTAATACTAATGGATTTCTCAAGATCTTTTGACAGTATAAGTTCCAGTTTTTTTCCCTAAATTATAGTTCTATATTTTGGATTTAACTGTGTACATTAACATTGTTCAGAGATGTGGAGCAAGCTAACTTCTATACCTAGATCAGTAAGCCATGTAGTATCATAAGGCTCAAAAAAATTTATATATATATATATATTGTATAGCCTAAATTGTGTTACATATATGAAGGATAAAACCCTAAATTCTAACCTCTCTCCAGCTGCACATCGGGCTAAATGCATAAGTTCCGCAAGCAAACAGCTTGTGGCCGTAGGACAGCAAGACTTTTATGTAATTATGACAATCTTCCTCTGACTGGCCCTTCAATTGACACATCTTAGTCTTCTCCGCTGATGCCGGCCAATTAGAACGCTCAAAAAGTCGCAGTCCTCGTAGAGATAGACGATACAAAGTGTCCCTGAAAGAATAATAACACTACAATTAATTTACGTCCAAATTACTACTATCTGATACATAAGTAGCGCCACCAGTTTCCATAAAGTCAAAACCGGTTCCACATTGATATTATTAAGTAATGTGGCTCGATTCAAAATTGTTAATTATATCTTTAAAATATCCTGCTTTAGAACCAGTAATTGAGACAATGGGCGTTGAAATGTTAGACATGAAGTAATTCATTTGTATTGCAATATAAATATTTAATGGTGTTTACTTATGTTTATGGAGTTTTTTCCCACGATTTTTTATGCGCCTAAGCTAATGTTAAGTTACTTCATTTCGTTTCGTCCTTAAAATTCTTTATTTATTTTTCTTGTACAGATTATAGTACAAAGGCGGACTTAAGGACTTAATTAATTATTGTCGTGAAGTACTCCATTATAAAACACAACAATTAACTCTATGTGTATATTTACTGTCATTACCATGTATTACAAATAAAATGTAACCGTCGACAAGAGACAGTAGAATCACACAACCACTGCCACTTTTCTGTTTCGTGTCTAATCATGAAGCATGAACACAACAAATGGATTGACAATTTAACTAAACGCATCAGAACGCTAAAGTACATCAACTAGTTGCTGTGTATTAATAAAACGTTTCTTTAAAGTGGTAATTATGTACAGCTATCTCCATAAATACATAATTTACTTCATTAGTTACACAACATATAGCCCGTCAGCTCACTGCAAATAACTGTTATAATAGTATAATGAGTTTCGACTATTATCTCAATGCTCTTCAATATCTAAAGCAAAACTAATGCGTCCCAGTAAAACTTGCTCCTCGTTAAAATACATACTTCCAAACTTATGCACACTTATATAGGTGAACAATAAGTTAAATATTTGAACTGTACACTCTTTGTTAATTATATGTTATAGATAAATAGTAGCTCAGAGATCAGTGAAAAGGTGTTAATTCAAAACGTCACTATTAGAGACAATTCGAATCACACATATCCGTTGAATTACCAAAGTCGACTTAGCTCTTTTAATTAGTTACAGTTGCAATAGGCCGGTCACATTCGATAAAGAATTCACAATCGACAGAGTAGACGAGTGCTGAAGTCCAGAAAGCGTCTTAGGATATGAAATATGGAACGCCGCCAGATGAGTAAAAAAACTCTGAGCAAGGCGACTGGCAGAAACTAGGTACGTAAAGGCGAAGATAGGGTTAGTCAGCGCCCCTTAGGGGAGGTCTATATCCAGTAGACTACCAAAGGCTGATGACAATACAATATATTATCATTAATAAATATCGTAATTTATAACACGTCTAAGAAAGCAAGCACTAGCTAATGCCCTTAGATGTTTAGGTATCATCCTATGGTATGTTCTTAAGTAGGCCTTAGGGCCTACCTTGACCCCTTTTGGATGACATTTTATTTTTAAAATACTCTTTTGTATGCTTCGTCTAATTTATAATATCATTTCAAAATGCTTTTTTTTATCATGAAAAATTATTCGACTTCTCCAGTGGAAGTAACACACACTGGCTCGGTTAATGATTATACGGTAGAAATAAAAAAGGGAGTGAGCAATTTCAAACAATCTTTACATAAAAATGAAAATCGCAACAAAATTGTGTTTCTAGCAAATTAACATTAAATGTTCTAAGGTCGAGAAAAATTATCATATTTTTTAAAAACCAAGATAAATATGCAAATACGCAATTAAATATTCAACTACCTTGTAACACTTGTTTAACTAGAAATAGGATTTTGCAACGCATCGGGAGCAGCGTAGATGTTAAATAAATAAGCTATTCGTGTGTTACATAGTAATCGCATGTGTGCAGTATTAAGAAACATTATACACCTGCGAACAACTTCCATACGTGACCGCCGTTCCAAGTCCTGGGTTTCATTCGGTTGACCGACTGAACAATGAGCTACACGCGGAATATATCCAATACTACTGTAAGAAACAGTAAACTATCAGTGTCGCTGATATCATTGTAATACGAATCTATTACAAAAAAAAAACATTGTGATTTGATAGTAATTTTTCAATTTTCACTTTGATTTATGTAGATAATGCTTTCGTTCATTATTTAGACCGTAAGTAAGAAACGGCTCGTGAGATGGCTGACAGTCCGTGTTAAAAATCAGCGGTGTGGATTTACTACATTATTTTAATGAACTCGTTCTTTTCCGCTATTGGAGTATGTTAACCTAAAAATTTGTAGAATTTTTGAAATTTTTAGTATCATTTCTAGATCACTCATCTCAGCAATCCAGTACAATGCGACTTTCCCGAAACTAACGCGAGTATTTCCGAACCGACATAATATTGGAACATTAAAAACAAGCCTACATCTTTTTCAAAGGCCAACGATGCTTCTCCAATGCTTATGGTATTACAGACATTTATAAGCAGCGTTGGTTACCATCTGTTTATTAAAACATGCTTGCGCGTCTGCCTTCCACTGCCATAAAAAACCATGATTTTTTATAGCACAGCAAGAATAAAAGTTTACATCCCGGCCGAAAGTGGAATAGTCTTTGTTTTAATCCTCAATTACAGTTGTAAGTATATTTAAAAAAAGGTATTAGATAAAATATATGTTTTTACACTCAAATCAATTACAAACACTATCAAGTGTAGTCGGATATTCTTATATATTGATACTGGTACATATGTAACCCAGTTTCACAAGGAAACGTCCGCATTTATTGCGTCTACATCGGCCTACATTTAGAATTTATGAGTGGGATCAAACGGTTTTTTTCCATCGAGTCCACACATACAAGTATTACACCTGAAACAGACGTAAGGTAGACATTAAATATTAATTGGAAAAGCGTATACAATAAAAATGTGTTGCTTGGAAAACATACTATCTCTAATGGAGCAGTGACAAAGCGTTCGCTTTCTGAGTCAAGGATCATGGGTTTTATTCCCACATCAGGTTTAATATGTGTATAGCCTAAAAGTATGTATTTATACTTTAACGTTTATTGGCCCTTTAACATTATGTAAACAATTTATAGATGTACCCTGGTAAACCAGCAATCGCAACTTTCTTATAATTTTTTTTTTGTGATAGGCAAACGATACCTAGGCGTAGACATCCGCAGCGTCATAGGCATTGCTGAAGCTTTGCAGGCGGGTCCTTAAGAAATATGTAGTTAATAAGTAATAGTAGTTTTTAAGTAGACGAACCAGAATGGCGCTGTGATGAAGTGTTCTTGTACAGCCTATGTCCTAAAGTGTAGTCAAACAAAGGGCTCATCTAAATATAAGATTGTTTTTATTTAGAACGCATTGTACAATACAAGCAATGTAAACAAAGTGTCTAAAGCAATGTAAAAAAAATCTTATGTGACATAATTTAAAACTATGTACGTTGTCATAAAACTTACTGTTTAAAAGGAAAAACCGAATCGAAAGAAAATCAAATATCATGAATGTTAGTGTATGCCATTTCGACGCTAACAATTTATGATCGGTCATACACCGTACCGTACCTACGCGTAAATAAAGAGTGCAAACACCCACGCGTGGTCTCTTAACACCTAAATGAACGCACATTCTTGATAGAGCCGAGAAGCACTTGAATAAACACATATATTTTAATAGCTGGCCAAACGTATACAAAGGCATATTGACACGGGTCGCATTTCCTTTTAATACGGACCGCTTTTATTCGTGTGCCGTAGGGCTGCCAAGTCTCATGTAACAACTTCCGGAAGGGAAAAAAAGTACGGAAAGCACTTTTTACTAAAATAAATCTGTTAAATAAAGTATACATCATAACTTCGTACAACGAATAACAATCAACCCGAAAATCATAAAATTATTTTTTTTACTGATAATAGCAACATTTTCGCAGCCGAATTAGCTACAGCAATATTCCCCAAGAAATTCCAAGAATACTAATAGTTGAATTATTACATTTAGTCATTTTTTTAAGTACCTTATACGCATTTGAATGCATATTGCATAGGTATAAAGACCCTGTCACGGCCAAATCCTCCGTTATCGAAGAATGATTTAACAACAATACTATTTTATAACAATAATCGAAAGAATCCTTATTAATATTTAATAATTTAAAATATCGTGAAATTGCCCATACAGATCGTGGGGTACTATGTTATATTGCTTTTAATGTTATTTTTGCATTCTAATAAATTTCCAATTTAATTTAAAAATGTACGATCTAACTAACCTAGTTGCAGTCGATCGTTCATTTTTTGTTAATTTTTCAGGTAGCGAAAACTCAACATTGTATACTCGCAATAGTTTTTTTTTTAATAGGGCTTATCAAATTCTTCAAAAAAGTCAGGAACGTTGAATGGATTCCCGGACAGCTTTAAAATTGACCGCAGAAAAGATTCCCGTAATTCCTCAAGGACTGGCAGCCCTAGTCCGAAATCACACCGCAATAAAGCAGCGTCGTATTATGACTGCGTTACTATGTACCCGATAGTCTTTCAAACTATTCACAATTTAACAGTACCTATAAAATATCAAGGCAAATTATTATCATGGTTAAAATTATGACTAACAGTTAAGTATATTCCGTCCACTTTAGATTAGCGTTAAGTTAAGCGAATTGACACTGCTCTTGAGCGTCATTCTTAGTAAAGGACTAAACGGAATTGCTTTCAAAGCCTCTTTCACGTATACAAGTTAAACTGAAAGTAATCGAACTCGATTCGTTCACTTTCTATGTAAAGCATACACCTTCAATCTTTATCTAACAACCCCAAGTCCAATGTAAATTCTTTGACTTTTCCCGTCAAGTTTTACAATGACATTGTGCTCTTATTTCATTTTCATAATCTTATGTTATTATCGGTTACATTGTTTAACTTTGGTGGCGTATTGTACAATATAGTTCAATTAAGGCGTGTAAGTGGACTGATATGAATAAATACGTGCATCGTGACTTTAAGTTGACTGCAAAAGTACATAGAAGGATTTGGTACAATGGCATTCTGACTGTATAAACTTACAAGACGGGCTCAAAAGGGCTTGAACCCAAAGCAGTAAAACCATTAATAAAAACAACAATGTAAATTTCTTAAAAAGTATTGAAAATTATTTCTTTCTCGGACAATTGAAACTTTTTAAGGACATTTAAAAAACAAAAGTACACGTATTTCAAAGGACAGGAATGTTTTATCCTTTATGGTGTTGGAGATGTCTATGAGAGGCGTTGATTACTTTCCATCAAGCGACATGCCTGCTCATTTGCTTTCTTATTTCATAAAAAAATATAATTTCTTCAGAAATGAGGAGGGGCAGCAGTAAGATATACCTTTAAAAAATACAAACATCAGTCGATCTTCAAAGTGTCATGTTAACACGATGCCTTGCCGACTGAAGAATGTCGATTCAGCGGAATGCAATATTGACAGTTGGCGTTTAGATATAGTTAGTTGCATTTCCTTGCATACCATAAGTTTATATATCTCCCATCACTGTCACGCGTATATTAAAACCAACGTAATAGAAAAGGATAAAGCTTATATTATTATGATATTTTACTAGTAAAGGGGCTAGTGTTGCCGGTGTTATTATTATTACAGTTCCAAGGTAAACGATATCACGTTACGCGTTATAGGCAACTACGCGCCTACATCTAACACTGGCGCAAAGGAATCTGCGTGGGCATCATTTAATAACTTAATGATAAACCAATATGCACACGGCGCGAGCATTTTTATTACATTCTTAAAGTTCCTTACATTCCCCTATTAAATATAAATATAGCAGTAAAATGCGACACAAATTATATATAAAATGCATATATTAAACGACAACTATTTCTTTTTTATGGAAAAATGAAGCTATATGCCTTCCTATACCATAAAAAAAGACGAGAAAGCAGGTCATCTGATAATAAGTAATCATTGTCGCCCATGAACATCTTTAAATTTGATGGTTACCGCAGATATGATGTCCGCCTTTAGGACAGGTATTGGGGAATAAAAAAAAGTAAGTAAAATGGAACTGCGTTGGGCCCGTGGTCATAAAATGAAGCCCAAAAGCCACTACTCTGCGGGTTTCTGCGAAAGTATTAAGTATGTTCCGAAGTTCTTGCCCATTTCTGCTAGAAATAACTAACCAACAAAATAATCTGCCAACAATTATTGACACTATTTTGATACATAAATTATATCAAAAAAGCAAATAAAAATAATAATTTGTCTAGGCAAGGCGTAGAGTTTACCTACCTAAATGATTTTATTAAGGTCAATGCCATTTAAATTATCATAATCCATCTACGGTAGTCCATACATAGACCTCTCCAATAGCACGCTACCTAGTCCAATCTTCGATTATACACATTGTAGCCTCTGCCAATGATTGCCATGCGCAGATGATCTCTCCATATGGCCAGGGAGCGTGTAACACTACTTTTGCCAAGATGCTGTTCTCCACTTCAGCACTCTTCACCTCTAAAGTTTATCAATTCTCCGACGGATGTCCAGCCCATTGCCACTTTAGTTAACTAACTCGATTAGCTGTTGCTAACTTTGGTTTTCCCAGATATTTTTTAAAATTACTATTTATATATTTTTGTCTCCTAACTTTTTACTAATTTTTTTTAAACACCCCATATATATGTCCCACTGCTAAAAGCACGGGCGTCTCTATTTCTGAAGGAAGGGACGCTAACCCACCACGCTTGTCCAATACGGATTGGCGAGGATTTAAATTATATATGTTGAAATGAATTATACAACGGTTGTTAATAAATTATTGAAAGCTACATTTAAAGACATATTATTCGTCATGACCCAATTGAAGATAGCATTTAGATCTTTTTCCAATAAAACACTCTTTGATGAGTCTTTAAATAGTTTTATATAACTTTAAATAGTAGTAGTCACCACTATAAATTTATAAACACACAACTAGAAGTTAACTATCTCGAACGTCATAAATTAAACAGTAAATGGTGTCCAATGAAACGTTACATCATAGCGCCCCAAATAATTTATTTACGTTTTATCACGCGCCATCATATATGATAATTAGCGCAATCAATTACTATTTTTAGCGACCACGCCATAAAACGCAAAGTGCCGCATTGTCATCTCAATGTGCGCTTATTTATATAGCTTGTCGTCTCCAAAAAGAGGTACCACATAAATATTGAAGCTACGGACATTTTCAACTTTTGTATAAACTGACTTCTGAACTAATATACAATATTAAAAGTGTATTTGTAAAAGTTGCTTTAAGTCTATAAACCAATGAAGTATTTGAACTTGCGATGTCAGATCGCTTTAATGATGCCTCAAATAGCGCAGTGATGAAGCGTTCGCTTACTGAATTAAGAGTTGTAACTTCAATTTTCCTATCAAGATGAATATAGGATGTCCGGTGGCAGAATTAGGTTATAGATATATCTGTTTTGCCTACAGTACATATTCCGAGTTTGGGATTTTAGCTTGTTCATGTCATAATGATATCCACGATATAGAGAATCCTAGTGTGAAGATAGTTTAAAGCAGTCACAGATTCAACATTTTCGAAATGAGACTATTCCGCGCTTATGTAAACACATGGTGACCATATTGCGGCCTGCCTATAGTACAACACACGCAACCCGTTGGGACAAATTAAACCAACTAGTTATGAGTTCGTTTACCTAACGTGCCCGTGCAACGCGGAGGCATATATTGAGCCTACGGGATTGAGTTATCGTTACAAACACGCACACTGATGAAAGTGTGGTGGCGTGTTAAATATATATTCGTGTACTCCTTTATAATATGAATATATTTTTGATAATAATATTTAATTAATTTTTCATAAAAATAATTTAATTTACAGATTTATTTCGGTAAATTAAATACCGAAATAGGACAATTCTACGCCACAATTTATGATATAAATTGACTATACGAAATATAAAGTCAGTTTATATCATGAGCCAATACGAGTGAGTGGTGTTATATATACAACGTAGTGTGTAAGTACGCCTGCAGCCAGGTGGATGAAGAGATGTGCAGAACGTCTGGTAGAAAGTGTATTTCAGAAAACAAAGATCGTGCTAGGCGACGGTTGTAAGGGGAGGTCCAGCAGAGGACTATAACAAGCTATTAATGTAAAATAAAAATAAAAGTATAATAAGCACTCATCATCATCGTCATCATCAACAGCCAGCACCAATTTACTGCTGGACACAGGCCATAATAGTAATAAGCATTGTTTTATAATAAAAAGTTAACACTTCCTAAATAAGGCGAATATCTAATAAACAAACTATGTTTTTTTTTAAATATTTACCTCCAGTAGAGTAAGAGCAAATATTACTTAATCATTTTGGGTACGATAAATATATTTAAGAGTAAACAACAAATCCAAATGTTTGCAATACAAACGAATCAGCCGATACTTAAAGCCCAATTTGTACACAAAATATATCGAATCGTACACTTTTCATCGGAAAGACGCAACTAGAAAAGGCAGTTGTGCACCTGTAGAATTAAGTTGAAAATCGTTAGTCTCGTAGTACTGTACCTTAGCACCAAACATTCCGTTACCTACCTGTTACTGATAAGCATACTATCTCATATCTAGTGACAACAGGTGAATGACTCAAACTATTTGTGTGTAAGAGCTATTAGAGCCCGTCAGAGTACACACAGTTATCAACACGAAAGTTATCATAACGTATAATTCATATGAGTTATGACCAGCGGTCCCTAAGGCTAGTGATACACTGAAAAAGAAATAAATATATAATAAAATATATAGAACTGTATGTTTTTTCCGCAACTTCTTTCTACATAACACGAACAGATATGTGATAGGATCCTTCAAAAAACAACGCATTTACAACGCCTATTGTTTTGCCAATGTCTATGAGCGGCATTGATTGCTTCCTAATTTAAAAATACACCTATATTAAGACAATAAGTAAACAAAAAAATAGCCACCATCTCTAGTTCTTATTTAAAACATGCTCACAATTCGTCCCATGCTAACAGACCTCGAATTATTAGTGAACGGATTTTTACAGCCCATTTTTATCCCACTGTTGGGTACGAAGGTAATAGACAATACCTCAATTTTTGAAAAAAGGTTAAATTGAAGTTTATTTAACTATATCGTAATATCTAGTCTTTGCAAGGTTTGCACAAGGTAGCTAGTAACATAATTGGAAAAAAAACATACATCCATCTTCGACAATAATAAAGTTCCATTTGCAAAATTAAAATCATACTAGTTTTTAGATGTTTAAGACGGGCTCTTGTATGCGACTTCCATTTTTTTTTCACAGCCTATATGTCCCATTGCTGGGCAGGAGTCTACGAATTTATGGAAGTACCGATAAGTAACCCACCACGGTTTTCCAATGCGGTTTGGCGGGATAACCAGACTCAAAATAAATATACGTAAGTCATACATATATTTATCCCTATACGGGGTACTGCTTGACCACTGACGCCGTAGGCGGCAGCCCTGCCACTAAGTCGACTTTCATCAATCGGTATTTTAAGGTTTTTAAATTTTCAAGCGCGCTTTTACGTCGGACGGAATTATTTTGGGGTAAAAATTAGCTTACACAGTTACTAATAAAGCTTCAATAATCATTATATCGAGATAACTGATAGAACAAAATTTAATACAATTATGACTTTGTAAACATTCATTGACGACCAATTGGCTGAGTGGCGGGGCCCCCTGCCCACGGAATCAATGGTCCCTGGTTCAATCCCCGTATCGGAATAAATATATGTATGTATGTTTTACAGATATTTATTCCGAATCTTGTTACCCCGCCAATCCGCATTGGACAAGAGTTAAAATTCTCCGTTCCTCCGGAAATGCTATGCTCAGCAGTGAAACATATATGGAGTGTATTTAAAAAATATCATCATTATAGATTCATTTTTAAAATGTATTCTTTTTGAAAATAATCAAATAGAGCCTCTTACAGAAAGTTCAATGCCAAAGGAAGTGCTTCATCAATTTATGGGTGCAGCTGTCAAAACACCGATGGGCATTAAAGCCCACGTATCACTTATATAATCGTAATTTGTATGAGAACTGCGACGCTCCATCAATTTGCTTCCGTCTATGGAAAGATTTTGACATAATAACAACATCTCTAAGATATATATTTATAGCATTGGTGTAGTGGTTAACAATATTTGCCAAATAGAGATATGTCTTTATTTACGTAGTTAAAAATAAATTTAAATTTTTTTATACATCTCATATATATCCATACATATGTCTTGTTAGACACGGGGCCTCCATATTTTTCAAGGAATGAACGTTAATCCACCACGCTTGTCTGTTTGAAACGCTTGATTCGGAATAAATACCTGCAGGCCATACATAAATATATAATATTTAACCTGAATCGGAAATTGAAACCGTGACCATTCACTCAAAAAACTGACTTTATGTATGTAATACAACGCGAAACATTAATGCGACCCATTTATAAATTTGCTGTGTGGTTTACACCACAGAATAGGGGTTTTTCGCTTTTCATTTCTTCACGTGTCGTTTAAAACGACTATGGGTTATTAATGGAGTCAGGCGTTACTTTGCGGAAATCCACACTTTCGTATTGTCTTCCGTAGTGTCGTTTACAAGGTGGAAAAGTGATAGTGTGTGTTTGCTGTTGTGTATAGTGGTTGGTGGGTCGAGAATTGATGGCCGATTATCGGTAAGTTTTTGGTTTGAGTTCCAAATAATTCCACTTCATCCAGCAGAAAAACACACATTATTAATTTTCTGTTATTATTTTGCTTGTCGCGGATCTTAGCTAAGTAAATCTTTTGACTGTCCATATAACGACTATGGGAGTAAACACCAGGAGTTGGCAGTAGAGTTTACCTGAGAATGAAAACCAGTCGGGGATCCCATATTGACACCCATGGTATGGGTAATACGACCACACCACATTTAGTCTTTTAAATTGAACAAATATGTATATTTTTAAATTATTTTTGGTATTTTTTAAATCTGTTGTGTATATAGTAATAATGTCGTGAACTTATAATCAGATTATTATTATACACATCATACATCTAGAATACGATCACTACTGAAGTCCGGTTTCCGAGTGTTCATATATTATATTTATATATAATTAATTCTATTATCTTCGATATAATTGTAAAAGGATAAAAAATATTTACTTTTAATTAAATTATAAATAATCCGAAAGTAGCAAAAAGCTCGACTAGCTGGTGAAAGATTTTTGCTACTCAATCCTCACTAAAATACATAGTATTTTTCCATTATTTATTTTTTTACCGCCTACACTAAGATTTAGATCGTGTAATCATAGAGAGATCTACAATTTGAAAATCTCAGCCGAAGTAAAATGTTAACTTATATTTAGAATTCTTGTTCCAACACTCACCTTGCGCCCACGATCACCTGATCCCTTGCCACATCGAATAGCAATTGCGAAAATGATTTAGCATCCTTATCTTCAAAGATATCGCTGTCCGTCGCCAGCAGGTCTGCAACAACCAATTTCTTATCAGTGACAACAGTTGTATTGAACTAATTTAATAGGTTATATAATATAAAATATCATACTTAAAAAAATATAATTATCTCCAGCGCTCACAATACCATATTTTCCTTAAAAATAGTGTTGTAGGTGTCCGTAGACTATGGTGACTACTTATTATAACATTTAAGGTAACCTTCGTTCGCCTCCCACTTCTACAAAAAGAACTGAACACCACCTAGATCGACATCCAATCATGCATAATTCATGTGGAGACGAACCACTGATTCTCAAAATAAATTTCTTTGGTGCCGGTTAATGGTATAATTAAACCGGCTATTTATTTTCTTGGTCACAAACAATTGGTGAAAAAAAACATGAACAACATTAGCACTAATGTATTGTCAAATAAATTCCCAATACACATGCCCAAATGTTTGGCAAATATTAACGCTTTTATGGTTGGTAATCACCACAACCTACTTTTGTCTCCATAGATATCGTAGAAACGGTACGCGACCGCGGTCATGACACTGTTATTGATGTCGGGACACATTAGACGTGTTCTCGTATGTGCGTTAAAATGAACAACTTAATATTACTTGCTTTAAGGAAACGAGCGTCAAAACATTATTTATTATTATTGTAGCTTTATTTCCCACACTTTTTTGTGAGGTTTTTCTAGAGTTCCTTTTCTTACTGTCATCATCATCAAGCCATTACAGCTGCGGGTGGGCCTTAGCCTGGTTCAGTAAATTTTTGCAGTCGGATCTTCGTTTAGCTTATTCCCTCCAGCCCCGCACACTGATTACCTTTAAGTCCTCCTCGAGTCCATCTAGTTTTTCCTACTGTGTGGACCACTTTTTGGGTAAAAACCTCTTCCATCATTAACCATTTCTCTCTGGTTAGAGCTTAGTTCATCAAGTTTTTTCCTGCTGTTTCTACAATGTCGTCTACAGAGATCTGACATTGTATGTGAGACCTATTACAATCATACAGACATATATTTATATGTATATACATAATAACTCCGTAGCCAGTATTATATTATCATATTATATAATAGGTACAATATTTTTGTTATTAATTATTACTATTGTAACGACAAAATCTTCGGCGCGTTTACAGCATAATGACATAGTTGCGTTTCTAACGCATAGTGTACCCGTCTCCACAACATGTTCAACGTCTGCATCCTGCGATATTCGCGAGGTCTGTCAACTTCCTGCGGTGATACGTCCGTAGCCCGAGTACACTGAACATTTCTCATTCTCCGCCAATGTTACGAAGAAATTCAACAAAATTTTCCTTTTTCCATAAACTAGTTTAGCCACATTTGATTCTCAGGTCTTAAATAACAGTATCTGATTTCTAGTAATAAAGTTAAAGATATTTTAATGGTGCACTAAAGTAGTAATAATGTGAAAGTTAATATATCGCATTTATATTCCATTTAAATTTATTCAGCTCAATGGTAAAATCTAGTTCATTTTGTTTTGAAACACAACTTTGCCACATCAGTTGATATGGCTAATTTGGAAATGTTCAAATAGGTTTTAAACGTAAATTAATCAAAGATATTACTTAAAAACATATACTAATATTATTATGGTATTTCAGTTGAGTGTTCCATTGATCGGAAATCATTTGGATAGATGTTTATAAGAAATAAGATATTACAAAACCGAAAGCGATGGAAAAATTAAATGGTCACTGATTTTGCGCAATCGACCTCCTACCTAATAGACTAACGTAGCAAAGAGTTGAGGTCCAAGGTAAATATCACCAATTAGTATGTCAACGCTAAATATAACGTTTAATAACAATTTGTTCAAATTATTTGGAATAACGTATATAGATACATACGCTTGTCTCCCGTAGGGGTAGGCAGCGACCACAGATCTCCATCTACTACGATCTCGCCATACTTTCCTTGCTTCCTCCACACTCATTACTCTCCTCATGCAAGCCCGCCGGTTCAGAGTGGTTGACCTACCATTTATTTGGACCATTTGAAATAAAGACTCAGTTAATTTTTAGTTTTCCAGATACGAAGTACTCGAACAAGAATTATGTTACAAACGAAATCTCCCATATTACTTCATTTATGACCAAGCCATATTCCCTTTCTGGTTTTCTTAGCAATCCAAGTCGAGATCTCAACCTTACGTTAGGAGAATGGATCGCAACTACACCCCAGCCAAATTATGAAAAGAATGTTTAACAACAAAGCATTGCCTAGCAACCAACAACCTTCATATATTGATAACTTTCTTCTGTCTCACAACTTTTTCAGTCTGTTTTAGTACGTTATAAGACAAATTTTATGTAATGATCATCTTTACTTTTAGAAATGGATGTGTGTTTATTTTTATTTTTGTAAATTGAGTGTTTATACTTAATCTGTGTACCTACTACTTACTGTATGTATGTAATATGTAATAAAATTATCCATTTCAAAGGCATTTGCTTTTTAAAGCCAATGAAGCTAAAACAAAGACCCTAAAACCTTTTTTTATTCTATTTCATTAAAACGTTTATTTTAAATTTATCATTTTCGGAATTTGGCCAAGGTATTCTACCCTAACATACCCTCTTCCGTTGTGATTTATCTTTCGTATGGAATGCTACGATTAAGGAGAAGCCTATATTACCGAATAAGAATAAAAAAAATTGTCATCTTTGTCTTTATTCCGTAACTTCTAACGACGTTTTAATAGCTTCAGGATCCACATAATTCCACACAAAAAAGGCGCAAACTTGTATTCAACATTTACGTAACAAAATATAGACAATGATTTATATTTTCGAGGAATAAAAACACAATGCGTTGTGTTTAACGATTCTGTCAAACACTGAAGTGAACGTAGTTATTACGGACAATAAAAGATGGTATTACCTTGTCGGTTTATTATCCTGAAGTCATCTTCGGGGAGTTCACCCTTACTGAGGGCGGCGAGAAGTATTAACGCGGCTACTTTGAATAGGGTAGACATTGTTGCGGTATTGGCGTTACACATTCTGAAAAAGAAATTCCTTATTATCATTTTTATCTGACGACTTAATAGGCCCAGTGGTGAAGCTATTGCATTCGAAGTTTACAGAGGAACTCCCATTGACTAATTTACTGATGTTGGGCTTCTAATGTTAAATCGTATATTATATATATGATTTAACATTCATAAACAATATATAATATACATCATATACATTATGAAGCCTTAAAGGGATAATTATTATATTTATAACGAATGTTATTCACAAAAACCTTACCATAATAAGAAAGTATGAGACCTTAATTCAAATCTGAGCCTAAGTTTCCAAAGATACTAAAATTAGATAAAAGTTTTTAAATATAATTTGTATATGAATGAAACGTAGGAACCGTATTTCCGAACCGCCTTTAAGCCTTTTGTTAAGATTCTAATATAATAAATATTAGAATCTTAACAAAAGGCCTACTACACCTTTCTCAGATGCCAGCAATGCTTCTGGTTTTGCAGATGATTGTTTTCTATAAGGCAATACGCCTCCTATCCTATAAAAGAATAATATTATATTATACAAATAAACAAAGAAAATAATTTAAATCTAAAAAATGTTTCTGAGTAAAAAAATCAATAACCGTTTCAAATTACTAAGACGAAGGGCAAAGTAGGTGACTGATTCTTCGTCTGATTAACGTTATGTAAAGAGTAATGATTATTCCTTTCATTCCGTATATTCAGAACAGATGACAATTCAAGACTTGTATCTACATATGTATGTACATATAAATATATGTATATATAAATATATATCCGGTTCATATGAGGAACTACTACTCTTGTAGATTGGCTTCTGAGTTGTAGCAGTGCTACTTCTTTTGATAAACATTTGCCGATGTTCGCGAGTGACAGTGATTACTGTAGTGATACGTTTATAAATGTATCACTGATGCATTTAATTACCTTTTATATTATATTACTTTTTTTTACATTCGTAATTTTCAAATTTAAAATGAAAAAAAATAAATTGTTTTTTAAAACAAAAAGGCATTCGATAGACAAGCGTCTCGAATGTAACATATCGCCTTTCGTTGCACAAATAAATAATATTTATAAAGTGATGATAAAGTGTGAGATATAATATAAATGTACATATGATTTGAAACAAGAAAAATAAATTAATATCGTTGCCTATTTGCCTCTATCGAATGCCTTTTTGTTTTTTTTTTTTTCATTTTAAATTTGAAAATTACGAATTTTAAAAAAGTGATATAATATACCTATTACATATTACCATCACGTGATCTTCTTGCTCGATTGCATGGCAACTAATGTAAATACATGACGATAGTTGGGCAGTAAAGCTGTCAATATAAAATGTCACAATAATTATTATTTTATGCCAACGATCAGGAACGTACTTGAATATAAATACCAACATAATTAGACCATAATGTCCGTCACAAGTAAATAAATTGCCATGACCGATACGTAGAACACTATAAACACCGAGGTTGTAAATAAAACAGAAGAGTGATATAAATTCAATACGGTACTAACACGTTTTATTTCACACTTTATTTAGTTACTTAAACTACAGTCTAGGATTGGGTCGTAGCAACTTTATGATAGCTGCTTAATTTAGTGTTTTGCATACCTAACTTTTTTAGATCAGGTGAAAACCTGGATGAAAATATATTTTACAGAGCAGTCGAAATTAAAATTTGTATTATTTTTCGAATTGCTTTTAACTTCTCTTTCAATCAAATCTAATATTTTGTAAAACTATGACACAGCAAATTCAAATTAAATAGAAAAAGAAATTCATCATTATCCAGAACCTGTAGCAAACTATTACCAAACATAAGGCGGGGAGGCAAGACGCGCCACTTAGCTCGAACTTTGGCTTTACACATCCAGCTTCTACTAGAATTTATAGACGGGGAATTAATATATTGTTTTGTGTAATGCGTATGCAATCTTATCAATGTCCTAGAAAACTGTTTTAAAGTAATGTATACCCGGTAAAAAAAATACAAGTTACAAATAATTCACTTCTCTATCTTTAGATGGTTTCGCACATATTTATGGCACACAAAAAAAGTAAATGAGAATAAAAAAATAGGTATCAATGTAAATTGTAAAAATTAAGATGTCGTGGCTTCCCGCGCAGAGCGAGAAAACACCATTTTACAACTAAAATGGTGTTTTCTCGCTCTGAGCGGCAACCCGCACCGAATGAAAAACCCTTAAGCCACGCAATCAAGGTGTTAAAATGGTTAGTTTGATAAAGGATTAAATAAAACACAACTTAATTCAATCCTTTATTTGTAATTATTAAGTTTTTACCATAAGCTAAACAAAAAGTATAATATCCCGCATATGCTCGTACATGCAAATGTTTATAAAAAGTTGATATTGCCAAGTACTACTTAACTTGTAGAAGCTATAAAATTAAAAGCACTGTTAAAATGCACGGCATTTATGTGTATTCGACGTAAAATTTATTGCAAGTGATGTGGATAAAAAAATATAGAATACAGTAGATGTTTTAATAAAGGATGTAAAATAATGAACACCTGAATATTACCCGCGAAGCGTTTCTTTATTTTTTTGGTTTTTTTTATATAATAGTTGTTTATTTACCGCCTATATTCACTACCGAGTAAGATCTCACTGAAGGATCAGATACTCTTCGCTTTCAAAACATTTACTATATTTATTTACTCTCAGTTTTCTGGAACGAACTGTGCGAATGTGGTACAATCTAAATACCACCCTGATCTGACACCTGAAGTGTTCCTCCGTGATTATAACATAGGGGCACACAAGATAATAGCGTTTGTGTCGATGCCGACAACGCATCTGCGACGCCTCCGACGTTGCGGATGTCGATGGGCGGCGGATGATCGCTTACCACCAGGTAACCCGCATGCTCGTTTACCTGTTCTGCGATAATAAAAAATATAATAGTGATAACATAAAACAACAATAATTACATGATAGTTGAGATTAAGTCTGGCGAAATCTAGAGTCCGTATCCGCGTATAAACATAACCTTTTTCAATAACCGTAGTTTCTTTCTTTCTTAAAGAACTACGAACGCAACTGCCATTAAAGTACACTAAACGTCCATAGATAACAAATCAATCGATTAACTTCAACTTAATCGATCAATTAACTCTTTAAATTATTTGCCATCGATTTCTAAAACTAATTTGAAATTAACGGACTGTATACCATCTAGTATGGCAGGTGGTCGTTTTTTACATGTAGAGAAAAAGTAGCTTATGCGTTATAATTATGGTTGAATGAGATTGTGTGTGGTACAGCCATATATAAACATGAATGTATGTCGATGATTTTGTGTGGTTAACGCGCTATTACCTGCGTTGTTTTTTATTGTTTACAACATCATGGGTGGTAAAATTAATATATTTAATTAAAAAAAAAGACTTATGTTTTTGATATAACTAAAACTCTACATTTACCTTTTCGAACTAAGTTAAACAAAACATGCGCTAGAAATAGTAACCATCAGTAGTTTATTGGAAGATACAAACTCACGTTTTCAAATCGATTCGTATCAATTGGGCTATTACTGCGTAATTACAGGCCAGTGTTAATAAGCTTGGCCGTGTCAAGGATATATATACATATAGTCACGCCTGTCTCCCTGTAGGGTTAAGCAGAGACCACAGATCTCCATCCGCCACGATCCCGGCACACCTTCCTTGCTTCCTTCACACTCATCGTAGCGAAACGGCTCTGCATTCGTCGCTTCTCGCCCTCTTGGGAATCAAGACGTGACGGGTGGCGAACCACGTCGCCGTCATTTTTTAATCAAGTCAAGGATATGAATGAAGATAATTAATTATAAACTAAGTTGAATCACGTATCATCTCCTTCCCGGTCTTATCTGTAACGGGGTCAGCTACATTTAGTCATGAATACGATAGTCGTTGAATATCATAATGTTTTTTATGGAAAACGTAGACAGACAAACAAGCTGGACAACTGATAATAAATTAATCACCGCCGCCTATGGACATCTGTAAACGTTATAGCACTGCATAAACCACGATACGGATAATGTAGTAGGTATCTACTACATTGATGGGGCGAAGTGCAAAACCCTTTAACTCTGTCAGTAAAGTTACTGCAGATACGTTACGTATATTAAAGTATATTAAGAAAAAGGCATTAATGGTAGATAGAAAAGTAAATGAATTTGAAGAGGAAAGTAAAAGAAGATACGATCTTTGGCTCCCTGTACTCATCGTATGAAAGGCCTAGTAACAATTGAATGTCAAATGCGGAAGATACAATTAGCTAAAACGCCTTCGGTTAAGACGTAGGCAAGCATAGTACCGCAGGCGATGATAATACCTAAGTTTAAGCTAAGTACTTGTTAAACATACAAATAAGCATTTTACTTCGGCCCCTTCTCAAATTCTGCTACATCCGGAATGCAACCTGAGAGCTTACAAGCCAATTTCCTGCACCGAACTCAAGCGGTCAAGATAAGGAAGTGAATACGGCTTCACTACACTAAACCGGTTGGTAATCGACGTATAATTTCAAGCTGTCACGTCTTAATTTAGTGTAATGTTGGCCAGTGATTGAACTTTTGAATTCAATTGGTAAACAAATTTCCATTTCAAATTGGGACAATGTAGGTTTTGTCCTTTAGTAAAACAACTGTTGTTGATTTGTGTATTTTGTTTTAAGCCAAAACAAGTAATATAAAAAAACATTAGTTCAATTCCTACTATAGATGAATAAAACGAATGTTATTAACTAGTATTTAATTTTAGTAAATTTATTTAAGTCAGGGAGTGCGAACTAATAGTAGGAATTGAAAAAATAATAATGAAGACTATCAATGCTTTGATACTATTAGAAAACCTGTTAACCATTTCAACTAATTGTTGACAAGAATGAAGATTTAATTGGATCAGTGGCAAAGTTACCGCCTTAGAAGTCGGTAGTCGCGGGCGAAGTTCCCGTATTGAGACAAAAAATATGTATAATAAGCATGGTGGGTTTATGTCCAAGCTCAGCAGTTGATCATATATGGTCTGGAAACAAAGCCCAACTAAAATTATACTACTACGATCTTAGATTATAAGCGCAGTCTTACTTAGTAGCTATTACTGTCAAAATAAAAACTAACGCATGCTTATTGAATATTTCTAGTCAACGCCAACCGTAAACACCTCTTAAACAAAAATAATAATTTTATTAACATAAAATATTATGTAAAAGAAAGAAAAAGAAGAAAATATAAACAAAAAGTATAACATTACACTGCCAGGCACACTGTAGCAGAAGACGAGATAAATTTGGCAGAAAAAGTTTCTAGGACTATTGGCGCTGGGACGGCTAAAAATAGGAGTAAAAAACTCACTATTTATAAAAAACAATTATGTTTTATTACAAGCAATGTTTATATTAAAGCTACACATATATGTAGTACTATGAATTATAAGAATTCTTAGCTTAAACGATCGAAAAACTGTTTCCTAATAAATAACGTAAACGTTAAACATAGAGACAGAGGTTAAATTAATCTGCAATGATTACAAATTTCCTTATCCTTATAATTGTGGGTACTTCAAATGCTCGATCGTTTCGACCTACATAGTGTTGTAAATAAAGGCTTGGCTACACGATCGATTCCTGTATTGATAGTCGTTATATAACTTATATCTTTATTAAAGCTGCATATCAAACTTCGATTTTGTTTCAAGACCAGTGTGTAAAAATTCATAAAAGTGTATTAAATTCGAAAAATGATATAAATACTGCACGACACACTTAAGAACTAAATCCAGATCTTGGAAGTGATCTTGATTATTAAGTCAGAGTAACGCTTTAAGGTTCGACTGAAATATGTATTTAGTACCAATGAGATAGGGGGCAAACGAACAAGCGTGTTGCTTGTTGAAAAATAATCAACACCGTCCATGGACATTGCAGCTAGCCTTTGATATATATGTAAGCTTGTTTTTTTTTGAAGGTTCCAATTCAAATACCAAAGGAGATAGCGAGTTCCACAGATCGATGATGTATGGAAAGTAGTTTTACTACTGGGACTTCTAAAGTCAGAATACAAGTAAAATGAATGAGTAAGAGTTAAGAGTGAAACGCTTGCACTTGTGGTAAAGGCCTCGCTAAGACAAATAGGTATCATCATCGTTGGCTCACAGCATATTTTCAGTATGTTAACTCGAAAATCTTTGGTAGTGACTGGGTCTCTAAAGATTTTTTTTTTCATTTCAAAGCTTATCCATCAAGGAGACTCCCGAACGTGTAATTATATTTTTTTCGTCGTTATAAAATTATTATCTATTTCACCTTAAGATAGCAGCATTTTCTTAAATATGAGTTGTAATTTGAAATTGTATGTTGCAATCATAAAGTAACGGATATGGTAACAGATTATCAGTTTCCATCGATCCATTTACCATTCGTGTGCATTACGCCTAATCATTCAGGACGGCTACATAAATTATTCCAAATGGACTTCTGCACTTTAAGTTCAGTGTACACGGGTGCGGCTAGTGGAGGTAGATAATTGTTGTATTAATGATAAGATGATCTAATTCCAATCAACTTATACCAAACACTTGAATTATTGCGTACTTGTGGTGTAACTGCATGTTTACAGAGATAAACTTCTACGGCCATTTAAAAACCGATTTGTTACAAATAATATACAGTAAAAGCTCGTTATTTGCCGAGTATATGTTCCATAAATATGCCGCGAATACAGAAACCGTGAATACGCAATGGTAATTTATATGGGATTATAGGGGATACGTTCCTAGGTGACAAAATAACCAAAAACAAATATATAAAAAAATCAATTTAATTGAAGTTTTTGAACACTAGAATACTTTTATTATTGTATGAATATATGAACTTATTAGATCCGCGAACAAAGAAATTTTTAGCCGTGAATATAGGGATTGGGTGGCATTTTTTTAATCCGCGAATGAAAACGCGAATGAAGGAAGCGCGAATAAGGAGCTTTTAGTGTGTGTATATAAAAAGTGAATACTTTCTATAATTCAATAATATATCATTAACCCACACCAAACATGGTGTGTGGTAGTGAACATTTTGACACCATAACCACCTAACGGTCGCCTGGACCAAATCGCGATAAGACTGCCCTTTGTATATAAATATTATATAATCAACTACTGTTGCACTAAGCATCGGCCTTACGATCTGAACGTCGTGAATTCTTCTTCTTCCACTGGACTATTGATGCGCACTATATCCTACCACAAGTATTATTAGCTTAGTTGGAATGGTTAACAAGAATTCTAGTAATATTAAAAACATAGCTAGTCTTGTTTTAAAAAAAATACATTTTTATTTTTGGTGTACAATAAAGAATATATCTATCTATAATATAAAATAGTATATCCAATTAATATTAGTTTTTAAACAAACGTGATCAACCCATTAACAGTTTAGTAAGACAATATAAAATTTAACCATACGCCGAGCCCAGTCGCGAATGGTACAAAACTGTTCATGACGTTTTCAATGACATTACATGGGAATACAGTTAGGAAGTCACTCTAGTTATACCATCCAAATTGGTGCTATCCACAAAAATCACTATAGTGGCGTTCCCTAAAAATAGAAAACGTATACGTTCCCTAATAATAGAAAACGTAACGCCACTATAGTGACCGTAATCTCGGTGGAACGCTCCTATAGTGACGTACCGTTCCAGTCAATCTCATATCTAAAAGGTTAATTACATACATACCTTCTTTTTACTTAAACATAAATACATACTATGGACTTTTGCACTTTAAGTCCCGTGTACACGGATGCGGCTAGAAGAGGTAGGTAATTAATTGTTGTATTAATGATAAGACGATCTAATAAGTGGTAGAGCCACCTACAGATGAATACTTTGTGTAAGAATGGCATAATATTTGTCTGTAGCATGAATGGGCCGGCTCGCCCGGGAAAGTACCAGACTCCTGCAGAAAACCGGCGCCTGAGTGGTAGCTTAGCTACCGCGCTTCGTACGGTGAGCGGTCGAGTTCCGGAGGCCCAACACCCTTCCCCCTCCCCTACCCATTCCCGCTCCCATAATGACACTTTCCTTAAATTTCTGCAACGCTTCTGCATTGCCTATAGCGCTACGGATGTCTGGGCGGCGTTGATTGCTTTCCATCAGGTGACACATCATTTGCCTTCCTATTCCATAAAAAAATTCCAATCAGCTATACCAAACACTTGAAGCTTAACTAAAATATTATTTATATCATCGAATAACTGACCAAAATAATTACATACATTGTTAAAAAGCAAGCAAATCTACACGCAATATGCAGGCAATATTACTTGAAGCCAATATCCATTAAGAATTGAAATTGTATCGTTAAGAGTCCAGTGGAAATTATATAGACTTTAGAATTGATATCGGCGCAAGAACAGAAGTTATGGCACAACGATAAAGCCGGCACAGTTCGTAATGTCACTAAACTGCGTGTCGGGTGACACCCATCCATCAAAACATTATTAGATATTGTTTCGCAGTTTGCATCATCGCGGGCCTTGCAGTAAATAAGCCACCAAATAAGAATAATTCCAGGAAATGAGTAACTTATGTCCGTCTTATTAGATTATTCTATTTCAATACCTTCGTAATCTGGCAATCGATCGTTGTAGAAATTATAACCCATGAATCTAATGAATGAGTCCCCCAAAATCATTATTATACATATTAAAATTAAATAGCAAGGTGGTATAACACCTTCAACTAGTTACAGAGACGAAACTTCTTTCTCTTATATTAAATAACTCACAAAAACACATTCCCACACCTAAACGAAGACACACAGACACAATACAACTCTTATTAAATTAAACATTTTTTGTATTTGCTATCATAGTTGCTTTGATTCGAAGATGTTAATGGTGGTAGCCTATTGGCTTTAACAGCTTTATGGAATTCAGGGCCCGTAAAGGCCCGGGCAAGTAAATTAGAATTGGGAATCTGCGCAAATCGCAGACTCCATCGGCTCGACGCCGTGTCAGAGGTACACATGTGTGTGCTGATTTTAAATTCGTCATAATTCTACGTTTAACATGTAGGGTAGGACTTAAGTAACTAAAGTCCCTATTAGTCCCATAGGCCCTAAGGTCTGGGGGGTGAGAACCGACCGGGTACGTGAGAGAATCTCGTGTAAGCAGCCGGTGTAGAAGTGTTGCTATCATAGTAGTTTCGTACAACACCCAAGAAAAGAAAATGCTAAAAACCACAAAGCAAGTTATAACCTTATTAGTAATTAATAAAACATCCAGACATAAAAGAATACATATTTGCAATTTGTGTAGGTATCTTTCAGTTGATAATTTCATAGCAATAGTATTGATAACGTAAATCAAGCAGATTGACCCGTATTGATAAAGACAATGTTTACTCAGGGCGGTAGTAAAACTTCTTAACAGATAAGCCGATAACACATATCTACCATACGTAATTACATAGAGTACAGTGTTGTAAAAAAGGCAATTTTAGAAAAAGCAATTTAGAGCAAGCAAAGCAGAAATTAAATCGAAGCTGAATAATTCTGAAGAATGTCGAAATAGAAGAGCTAGTGACGATGCGAACGTAATTAGAGAGACAAAGGCAAACTCTATTGGCTCGGTCATATAAAGAGGATGGAAAATTGCGCTGCCAAAATGCCATATATGGCATTACCGTCCGGTCAACGCCCCACGCATCGCTAAACCGGAGCGGTAATTGCTGATCTGAACGAGCTTCAAGCTTACAATTGGCGAGAAACACTACCACACCCGCACATGATCATAAACAGTTGCTTATTCTAGTATTGGAGGCTAAGACACGTTGGGTCGTTAAGACAACAGAATATGTCAGTAATTTGGAACAATCAACCATTTGCCAATTCATATTCACTCAATACATATGAATTTGCAAGCAAAAAAGTGTTGGTCGGTGAAGAAAGACTGCTATATCAAAGAGTGGACAGGGTAGAGAATGCTGCCGAAAAACAGATAGTTGTATTGAATTGGCTGACAACCTCTACTAATCAAAGAAACACTAGATACATATTATTAGGTACTAATAAATGAGTCTTATACGGGCAAAATATCATTAGGTAGCTTATCACAGACTTCTAAAATATTTATTTCTAATAATTAATAGCCTACTCTATAAAGGTTACAGCTGCTGACATTATTAAAATTAAAAATTTGGGCATCGAACATTTAGCATCGAAAACCTTGATCCCGCGACTGCATAAGTTCAAAAATAAAGCAACATTTTTTCATGAACGATGACTTGTCAAGAACTTTTGCTAAATCCATTTTGAGCTTGACTTTTGAATACACACTTAACACATTTCTCCCTCAATATACCTAAACTTGAAGTGCTACGTGCCTGAGAGCATGTTGGCCACAATCAAAGCAAGCGTATATATCGTGGAAAGCTTACTCTCATAACATGTAAACATTGGTGAACAATAGGCTCTCTCAGAGGGTTACAGTACAACGGCTGCCATCTCGAACAAGAAAGCTACTGTTTCTCAGAATAGCTGACGCTCCTCTCCGGGTTGGATTTAGGGACCGCAATAATTGTTGACAAAAATTAATCATGTATAATGATTAATTTTTGTTAACAATTATTGCGGTTCTTATTCAATACATTGTTACTTTATTTATTTTTTATTGTAATATTACATATTTCGTCATATCATCATTAGTAGATCCATAACAGTTCACTACTGGATATTGGACTCCCAGTGAGGTGAGGTATAGAGCCGTAATCCCCACCCTTGGCTGGCGGATTAGGGATCGCATATTGTTTTTTATTACTCAAATAGACAAAGTGCTCCCTTAGTCACCTTTTACGACGCCCACGGAAAGGAGTGGGGTGGCCCTATTCTATGACGGGGAACCCATTATATTTTTTATTAATATTTTGTATAATATATAGAGGCGACATGATTGACCTAATTGGCAAAAGATTATACTATTATACACTTTTAAGTAAAACTGAAATGAACAATTTCTTGGGAGTCGTTTTGGACTGGCATGTTATATTAAGCTTTTTTCATTACCTTAATATTTTAAATTCTTATATACATATATATTATCCTAAAAATATGACTTCATATTTTTAGGATGCCTCATGTTTTTTAGTTTTTTAGTCTCATTGTTTGTTGATATGATATAAATTATAACTTACTCCTTTAAATAGCTCTGTTATATTTCTCTAAAGCCCCATTTAATTAATTAATTATTCTGAGTGCAGCCCTGTCGCGACCACATTAGAAGTGTTCGAGATCTGCGGTTCGCTACGCAATCCAAGTTTATATCTCAGAACCATAAACGTGAGCCGTAAATTTCTGTATATCAATTTTTGAAATTTTCTCAGTTACACCTAAGATATAATAGCTATTAAAGGTTTTATAACTAAATTACGCAATTTAGTATTACTATAGTATAATAAAATTGCTTTACTGAATTTTTAGGTTAATATATCCAACCGCCCAACTGGCACAGTCGTACACAGAAAACGTTAAACACTTTGGTCGCTTTCTGTGTCAAGGATCAGATTTAAGAATAAATATTTGAGATACAAGTATTTATTTGAGTATGGATGTTGTTTCATTCCTGCCAGCCACTCTACGCAGACCGTAGCACCATGTGGTCGAGGGGCGTCCTTCAAAACGTTCTTAACGCAATCGCCACTCTATCATTCGTCTACTCCAGCAGTGGTCGGTTCTCCGACAAATATAACCTGCCCATTGTCACTTCCATGGTGACTTTCGTTCTCCGGAGAATTTCGTCATTATAAATAATGTTCACTAGATAAACCCTTGAGTAAAGCTCTCTATATAGTTTTCTGTGCGTTCTAGGCTTGTGAAACAAACGCATAAATACTACGCACTCAAAGACCACCAATACTAAAACGGTCAAATTTACTTTACTTAAGTTAAAAATGTCAGCTGTGAGATTATCTGACTTTTCATGAAATAAACATTATTTTACAGTTAATTATATTGTACACTAGATGACTCGGCAAACTTCGTACCGCCTCAAAATCAATAAATAAAAAAGCTGAACAATAATTGCAGAATGTTTCAACTTTAATAAAAAATGTGGTCAAAACTTAACCAAAGAAATGAAAAAAGAAACTTCACTTTTGAATTTAATTTGATTTCTGAACGACTTTTAAATTAATTTGATATCTGAACAACAGGACCATCATGAAATATTTGACAGGTAGGAATAGTTTCTAAGGGTTGTTTGTTGCTTTTACTATATTCCTAATATTTTTATCATAGTTACTTACTTTTTAAACCTTCTCTGGATGTCCAAAAATAATTGAAAACCAAAATTAACCAAATCGGTCAAGCCGTTCTCGAGTTTTAGCGAGACTAACGAACAGCAATTGATTTTTATATAAATATATTTATTATTTTTTAATAGTTACTTTAAGCTATATTCTTTATTTATTTATCCGGGAAAAGATCTCATGGTTCCCACGTATAGAAACATCACAATTCGCACACATGTCAATATCATAGATTTATGACAGCGCAGGCAATCTATAATTTAGTATTCTAACTTTCGCAATAGACGGCTTTGCGAAAAGAAAGTTCAGTAAAGGCACTTATTACACCCGCCAGCCAATTTCCAGCATGGTTTGCATATAATAGGTGACCTAAGGTGACTGTATCATCAGACTATGACAACAGAAAACGATCGACCATTGAAACGCATGCTGGAGAAATTGAGGGCATTACAAACTTATATGGTTACTCGCTCATACCCTACACAACATCAGCCTCGGGAAAAATTATGTGTAGATTTTCAAGATACAAATGATCATTCTTTTTTAAGGTTGATTTGGTCTTTCAGAAAGTGAGAACAGCTTCACACAATCGATTTTTAATTAGTGTGTTAAGTAAACTTGTACTGTTCCATATACATGTAATAAAATACATAAATAAGACACTATATTCTCACACTGGTATTACCTGTTTTTTGGTGACATTATACATATAGAAACTACAAAAACAAACAACAAGACACAGAATAAATTGTTGTAAGCCATACACAATGAACATTATATTATGTTCAGAGTCAAAGGTCACGGGTTCAATACTCGCATCAGGATAAATAAATGTATGACCTACAGGGTTTTATTTCGAGTCTAAATGTCCCGCCAATTCGCGTGTAGACGAACAAGGTAGATTAACGTCCATTCCCCCAGAAGTGGGTAGGCCAGCGCCCAAAAGTGCGCACAAAAATCAAACCCACAAGCCTAGCTGAGTACGTCCTTCGTCACTGTGCCATATTGTTCGTCTTACTTAAAAAAATAAATACTATAATTTATTAACTATAAAAAAAAGTGTCACCAATCGCTGATTTACGAGGGCACTTCTGTGAACTGCTTACATAATGCTAAAGGGTCGACACCCGTTAAGTTACGAGTGAAGATTGTTAAAACAAATGAGATGGAGCACGGTCAGATACAATAGTTTGACATGTAACTGAACAATAATTATTTTATGCGAATTTATTATTAAGTAATTCTTTAGATAAACTATTATTAATATTTTAATCAACTAATATTAATATTTTAATTTTTAATAATCACTACAGTTAATGTTATTTAATGCTTTATAGTATATAATACTTTGTCAAGTTTGCTATGTAATACTTTGTCAAGAATGACATATATGTCTGTAGCATGAATGGGCCGGCTCGGCCGGGGAACTACCACACTCCCGCAGAAAACCGGCGTCTGAGTGGTAGCTTATCTACCGCGCTTTGTACGGCGAGCAGCCGAGTTCCGGAAGCCCAACACCCTACCCCTCCCTCTACCCTCCCATTCCCACTCCCATAATGACACTTTCCTTAAAGATCGGCAACGCTTCCGCACTGCCCACGGCGTTGCGGATGTCTATGGGCGGCGTTGATTGCTTTCTGTCAGGTGACACGCCTGCTCGTTTGCCTTCCTATCCCAAACAAAATGCTGGAGTGAACGAATACTGTGAGTTGAAACCACGTGTCGGCAAACTTAGTGCTGGACGCGAACCGGACGAATGGAGCGACGATATGTGCAAAACGAATGGCAGAAACTGGACGCTTGAAGCTAGAAACATAGACGATGAAGATGTTACTGCTTTACATTCCGTCAAACTTAATTCCAACAACGTTTTCCCACAACTAACACAGTTCGCACAAAATCACAACAAGAACCGGCACAAACAAGTAACTGATAAATGCTTTAACTAGGGAGAATGTTACTTATAACACCAGTTTGTTTCCCGGTGTGGGAATCCGCTCAACGTCCGTCCTGCTAACTTGCTAAACGTCCCAAATAAACTGTTAACTACGCTATCCCGTTAAACAAACACGTTTAATTAGAGTTTTCTGCACCACTCGGAAATAATTAATGAACGCCTTGCGCTTGGTACGTAAACAAGAAAAGAAATGAGGTGCCTTAAGAGTTGTTTCTATTATTATTTTGCAAGGATGTTACAGCTTATATAGCTCCTTACAAAATCCCTAACCTTTTGCGAATCGGTCCATTTTTTTATGTATAGAAAGCCGAAGAAGTGTGTCACCAGGTGGAATGCAATCAACGCCGCACACAGACCACTACAAGACATTTTGAACTTTTGTAATGTTTAAGATTTTTAGAAACGTGTAAGCTTGGTTTTTGAAGGTTATAAGATTCTAAGAGAAGGTTAGAAGATGTAAATAAACACCATGAAGGCATTAATTTTTAAATTGCACGTAAAGATATTATTTAAAGTATATGTATCGATTTTAAAAGGCGCTAGATATTTCTAGTCTATGGGTTCTAGGTTCAAGTCTGAATAAAGATTTAAATTTATAGGTGCACACAAATAACATAATACAGTCTTAGATCCTTTGTTATAAGTTTTATAGTCGCATAGAACGACACCCACGGAAGTGAATGTTGGGGAGATCAACTGTTGCCGACAAGTAATTATGAAAAATCTATCTCCACGAAAAACTAAAACACACAAAAATACGTTCTTAATCTAAATTTTCACCGATGGAAACAGTTTAAATCTGCTCAAATCACGTTATTCATTTAGCTATTACGTACATTTAATAACAAAAAAACCATCGCCATTTTAGTTCGCGAAGATTGATTTTAGTTTTTGCTCCGAGTTCCGGCACGTCATTGTTACTTGTGAAACCGAATCAAGTCACAAACGATATCACGAGATATTCCCGAGCATTTTTTTTTTGTATTTACATCTTAAATTGGAAGTTAGTAAAGTTATAGTCAACAACTGTATTTACTGATTTTATTTGTACGTTTTCTAAGTATTACACCCAGAATTTTTATCAAAAGTCATCATATCAACTAATCTGAAAAATTATGTGTTAACTTTTGATGATGTTCATCATTTTCTGATTATTAACGTAAATGTCATCACATTTACGTTAATAATCAGAAAATGATTAAAAACAAATTTTCTTTTTGTATCTCATTCTACTGTATTACAGATGAAAAACAATATTTTGCTTGAATGAAAAAAGATTTCGATCAATGTTTATCAGATAAAGGTAAAATAATATCTTATCAAAATTTACGTCAGTGTCAAATATATGCAGTAGTAGACTTAGATAGGAATTCTAATCAGCATATCACAGCATCAGGTAGAATTTAATTTAAAGCCCAAAAGATTTTTCAGAAGAAAATTTTCCTGAAAGTAACCAAATCGATTTTTGAAATAATTGTGTATCCACTTGTATGCGAAAAAGCAATTAAAAAATACTAATGCTATTAGTTAATATTATTATAATTCTTTAAACTTTAAACTTACATTTTATACAAATTATAAGAATATCAAAAACCCCATATCACCATTATCAATACAACAATAACAGCCCATTGCTGGACATCAGTCTCATCAAAATTGAGATGTATTTCCATTAACCTGTTGCTTGTAGACAAATTGAAGATTAGTTATTATTATTGAGGTAGATACCAACCTGCTACTATGAAACTTTGCTTCAACCTTTGCTGTCACCTACTACAATGCCCATGAGAAGCAATTGGGTAGCCATATGCCTATACCAAAAATTCCAGGTAAGCAAGTCCATGTAAAAGAAATTATTTAACGGCTTAAAATGTGTTCTGTATACCAAAACATAGTAAAATAATTAATAAATAAGTAATCATAATATTATTTTAAAAAAAAAAGAAATATTTTGACCTGTTATGTAGCTCTATGACATATAAAGGTGTACTATGTTATTGTACTTTTTAGTACAGAATAACTTTATTTATGCAGTTACATGAACATAATGCTATGCATAAACATGCATAAACATGAGTTAGTGTTTCTGCTTTCACACAAGGATCATTAATTATAATCACAGCATTGTAACAATTTAGCGTAGCCTCATCTCAATTGCAACATGCTGTACTGTGGTTTGGCATTGTATTCATTGGGAGAAAAATTTGCATGTATTACAACTGTATTCATAAGCCAAATAACACAACTATTGTTTACTTTTATGAGTGAAATGAAGACATTAATTTCTGTTTATTTATATCATTCATAAATAAATACACAACTAAAATTATTATTTTTTAAAATCATTATTTTTCTTCTCTGATGGTTTTAGGTAACTTTTTTGCCAGTTTCAAATAAAATATAATAAAAATAAGTTTCTTGAAATGTAGTATTCTACCAAAACCTTCTTCAACTTTTGCCATCAACAAAAAACATTTATATAATAATGAAAATAAAATAAAAATACAAGGTAACTATTGTAAATTGGCAGAAAATGTCCAAAATCATTAATTTTAATACAAATTTCTATTTGTAAACAGTGATACTTGCACTGTTCAATATAACATGGCATAGTCTATGTATTTATAAATCGGGATGAATTCCTAACTAAATATTATTATAAAATAAAAACACAAGGTCACTATTGTAAATTGGAAATATCAAAAATAATTATTTTAATACAAATTTCTATTTGTGTATAGTGATACTTGTTGTAGTATAGTTGTGTATAACACTGTATCACATGTTTTTATAAATCAGAGTTCATCCTGATTGATAAAATCTAACATTATGCAATGAAATTGCATGTAAATATAATTTACTGTAATAGTTCAGTTACAGAAAAAAATGTATTAAGATTATAAAAAACCTTACAAAATTGTTCAATACCTGAGAAAGAAATAACTTCAATTTTATTTTACATGTAGTATAAAGATAATTAGTGTTTTCTATATAGAGTAATTTATTTCTCTTATTCATTTTCATATTGTTTGTTTGTTGTTCCCAATCAAAGTAATGCATTATACTTATATAATTTATTTAAAATATTAATGTAGCAATAAAATATTGCAACAAAATTTTTCATATAAAACTCATCTGAATTTTAACCTAATTAAATTATTATGAAATAAGTACTACTGTAACTATATATAAATTAAAATTAAATATTTACAAGTCTGAAATATGATATACTACATGTATTGTAAACGTAAATAAAATTCAAACTAATGATTTATGTAGCCATTTATCTTAAATCATAATTTTGTGTGGGCTACACAAACTATTACGCGGTAAAGTTTTGCAAACTATCTAAAGCAACTTGTTCTTTCAACTTATGTTTGTAACAATTTAAAACAATTTTAACTATAAACATAAAATAAGTGTCATAGAATCGACGAGTAAGTAACAGATTACGAAACAAAAAAGAAACTTTATAACTTACCATAAAAGAGATGTGGGTGAAGTCGCAACCAAATTTACGTCTCGATGTAAGTTACGAGGTCCATTCTCGTCCTGGATTTCCAGTTTAGGGCATTGTATAATTCATCACTTCGTTTTTTGTTCAAAGCGTTACTTAAACTTGTCCCGATCACTGTTTATATTTATTGTTGATACAATACGAGGTTAATAACATCTATTCTAACATTTGTCCAAACTAGAAAGATTTCACTTACAGGTTTATTATTATTGCTAAACAAACTTCCACTTAACATAAATTATCTAAAATAAGTTTAACACAGTCCGTACCCTAACAGGTAAACTACAGAGAGCAAAGCTGGCTCGCTGGTGAGGCGAAAAAAACACTAAGTTTCGAACTCAACGCTCGAAGTAAGCACAACACAACACATACCCCACCGACATAAACGCATGAGTGTGTGTGAATGAAAATGGGATATTCGAGTGTACTCCTACTCCTACCTCCCGCAACCCGCTTATCGGCATAAAAAGTAATACCTATTACAATTTCTTCTTCTCCCAAGGCGTTATATGTTTTGTTTTATTTTTCATTCATAAACTGTGCTAGAACTATTCTTATGCAAATATAGAAAAATAATACTTTACTGATACCATCATTTCCTTATATTCAGTTGTACCTGAATTTTACGCATTGAAACATTTAAGTACAGGGTTAAGGGAAATATTCGGATAAAATAGAATACAATAAAAAACGATTGAGTATTTTTATCCTAATTTCTATTTAGAATAAAAATATATTTAGAATAACTTATATACGCAGCTATATATTAGAGTGAGAGAGAGAGGACTCTCTCTCTTTTCCTTTTCTACTAATTATTATTTAAAAGGATTTTCATTTATAGTTTAGCAGACCCTACTGATATATAATAGAGTCATTGGTTGTTACCAATTTTGTAACATAGTATTGTGTATCTCTCTGGATATTTTTTGCAGATTTTTACAAATTAATTTGACGTAAATGATTATACATTGTTTCTTAATCCTCTTTTGATAATTATCGTAATAAATCATATTCTTTTTATAATATTGTTCAAATCTATTTTTAAAACAATTTTTTTACACGTTAAATTTATAAGAAATATTCCTTGTTAGGTTCATTATTTAAAACACTTATAAATTCAAAATACCCAATATAATTGGTAAATTTTATATAAGTAGCAACATTGATGTTCAATGTCATTCTCCGCTGATAATATACGTACACAAGTTTAACGCACACATTAGCACAGATCGTTGTGTGCTTACTTGTCGTCGCATCGTGTCGAACGTTTTGCCTCCGCCCGCGCACAAACGTCCTTGCGGGCACCGACCGCGTTTTAACTATGAACACCTTTTGCTTGCCACCTTTTTGATAGATATTGTAAACAGAAATAATTACTACATACTCACCGTAGAATGTCACAGATACAAAGATAAGTAGATAACAAAAATAATGAGACTTTTAACCTTTTGTACATATTTTATTTTACAAGTTTTTACATTAAGTACACCCAACTTTATACCCAGTAATGGCGACTATAATAAATAAATAAATATTTTTTTAGAAACATTTAATTTTGATTCTTTTATTTAAATTTGATATAAAAATTAAAGTTAGGAAACTACTTTTATATATTTTATAATAAATTTAACCCTATTTTATTGGATGTCTACCGTATCTAATTTAATAATAATTACTTTCACAGAAACTTTACTTTAATAAAGCTGGTGATTTATTTTTATTTTTTACAATTTGTTATCATAATAATAATTCTAATTAATGTGAAGACTGATTGTATTGTTGCAATTGTTCAAAAAAGGAACATTAAAATGTAGTGTTTATTTCCATTGTTAACTTGCTAAGTGGCGTAAATAGACCCACTACAGCTACAGCTACTGCCTGCGGCTTCGCCTGCGAGGAATTCAATTTTTTGCGCAAAAACTATCGTGCATCCTGTAAGAGCTATTATTTCGGGATAAAAAGCAGCCTATGTTTGACCTTGGATCTTAAACTATCTCCATGCTAAATTTCATCTAAATTGGTTCAATAGTGAAAGCTTAACATACAGACAAATTATCTCAATTATAATTTCAATAAGGAAGTTTGGCGTCCCGTTTTGAATCAAAAAAAAAATGGTCAGTTTAACCGTACCACGTTTGTTTTTTAAATCTAAGATCTTAGATACACTGGAAAATAAACTACAAAATGAATTACACTTTTTATGTACATCATAGATACTACTTGAATTTGCTAAGGGTTATATATTACGTGGCAGTTTATATATTACGTCACATATCATGATTTTTGAAGCCCACCCTGCTCTTTGTAACAAGTAGAGTTAAAGTTTAGAATTTTAACGCTTTAAATTGTTGCCAATTGATTGTGCCACAAAGGTTAAGAAATAATTTTTGGATGGATCCTAACTTGAAAATTTTATCGATTTTTTTTGCTGTTGGATTTTTTCATTTTCAATGTTATCTCCAGTATAAATTTAGAGCATATCCCTTTTTGTAATTTCTAAACAACAACTTTGAGTTTTGGAGCAAGTGAATTGTCAACATCCTTGTATTTTTATATAAATAGAAAATTTATATAATACAGTTTCGCGTTTATTGTACTTAAATTATAAACTTTTTAACTTTGCGAATTTGTTACTACAAACATGTATGTACATTCTAATCAGAAACATTATATTCTGTTTAGGCAGGTAGACCTAACTCTTGTACTCCTATTTAATATTACTAATGTCGATTACACGAAATGTAATTTTGTATTTACTAAATCTAAAATTTGATTTTCATATAATAAGTTCACAAAAGACCTACACACAAACAAGTAGGTTACAATTAATATACAATATTTACGCTTTTAAATTAAAATAGTGAGAGGGTATTGTATGCCGCTTACCTACCTTGAAATTATAGGCATATTAAAGCCGAAATAAAAACATACATTTTCATTTGTATAAACAGTTAGCCATTCAATTTACGTACATATTACTTTTATACATATGCAATGGAATGAGACGTGCTGATATCATCAGGATTTTGCAATTTAGACCTTATAGAACGGACACTCCAAGTTTTTATAAATTAATGAAACATTTTTAAGCGATTATATATTTTTAGTAGATTTATTTAACGAGACTAATTCTATAAATATTGATTAAGCCTTAAGATCATTCATTATAATACAGTGGTCTTATCTTCATCATCATCATCTACAACAACAGCCTGCAGCAGTCTACTACTGAACACAGGCCTCCCCAAAAAAGCGCCACCTAGCCTGATCTTTAGCTCCATGCGTGGAATTTCTGCCATCGCCCGGTTGCTCTCATTGTAGATTTTTATATTACATCCGATAAAGAAAAAAAAATATGAGATTTTCCGTTTTAAGATTTTTTTCAATTAGAAATAGCAAAGCTATCATGTCTCCTTAAGTCTTTTAACTACTTTAACGTTCAATAATACATCGATATTAGAAAACGCATTCATAACAAAGACAAAGCGAATAATCATCACTGATCATTCACTTTTTCTTGCGAGTATTGTTAAATATTTTATGAGAAATCATAGATTATTTTAAAAACTGTAAATAAATATATAGCAAAGCTTTTTCACATTATGATAAAAATAACGAAGATCATTTTTAAAATAGACTTTTCAAATAAAGTCACGAACAAGAATTGTCTTAAAATATAATATAATAATAATTATAACACACAATTAAGCTCATCTGTCATGTAAAAGTGATTGAGGATTAGACGAAGGTTTCTCGTTTAAATATTCAAAGCAGCCTTAATCTTTTACTAAAACCATAAATTCCTGCCATTTTTAATATTAAAATCTATAACGTTTACCTTATTACCGATATGTTCTGTAATCTATCACTCAATGACATAATTAATGTACAGAAAAATATTAACATTAAAATATTTTAAAGTTATTTTTAACTAGTTTAAATACTATATTTAATTACAAATCAATAGAGCCTAACAAACAAATTCTATCCGAATGATTACAGTATAGTTGGCGATCCTATATTTAAATTATAATATCGTTCTTGTGCGTGAGTCTGTCTCCCTTATTTGATATTAAATTAAGGTCAGGTCGTGATGTACGCCGTCTCGCTTCTACTAACACAACTTACATAAGTCGCCAAGACACCGTCTCACTTAATAATGATAATGAATCAAGATTATAATTGTGTAACCACTTAAAAAACGACATACAACGCAAATTTTCTGGGCATAATGTTGCCAAATATTAAATAAGGTTATGACAGTTTAATCCCCAACATCTATATTTGGTTCTTTTTATGACGTTGTTGTGGATATAACTGCTCGTATACCATTTTTTGCTTTTCTTTATTAACAAGAACATTTTTTTAATGGGATAGGAAGGCAAATGAAAGAAAGACTACATTATCGAGTCTAAGCCTATTAACAAATATATATTTATATTGTATGACAATAAACTTATGTACATTTTCAACGGTTTCTTTTATTTTTATTTTTTAAAATTTATAGAAAACAGTTTATAACTATCGTGCATTAAATATATGCTTGCAATATAAAGTTTTTTTAGTTTTGTAATTTTTGAATACTAAATTGTGACTGGCAAGACATTCATTTACAACCAGTAAAACAAACAGTCTTCAGGAATTTTTACATTATTATCGCCAAGTTTTGTAAAACTATTATATTTAAAAATTAAAACTACTCGGGAAATTAATCATTAAAAATATTTTAGAGCTATCTGGGTATTTTACATTTATGACTGATTTCTTTTGCTTTTGCCTGTTTTGGTTTGATAGTAGTTTCAGACATTAACAAAATCCATACCCTTTTTTTTTTTGGTTATTCTGGTTAACTTTGCATCTCATTAATTTAGTAAATGTAATTTTAATCTTTTACGTCGAGAGTGCTTAATTAATATAATTTTGATCCAGTTTAAATTGGAATGTATACTTTCAAATTTTATCCCAAATATGGAGAGACTGTCTGAAATAAATCCACCCAGTTTGAAACATTTTCAAAATTGGATATAAATATTGGTATTCCCAGCGATTTGGGAAGTAAACATCTGACAAGTATATAATCTTATAAGTATATAAGTATTCATATACTTTATGAAATCATTTATTATTCATAAAAGTATAACGGATGTGCTTAAATTTATCCTAGAAAATGTTAGCCATTTTAAATAAACAACGAAAATGGTTTTACTTTAAAAAGATATTGTATGTGGTATAATAATGAGTAACTTATATAATAATGAGACTTAATGATGACTGCAATAACAAACTGTAGAACTTTAATATTGTCATACTTTATGTAACATAATTTTATATTTTGAAATGGATTGTTGAAATTAAAATGAATCTCTTCCTATGATTCGAAGATGTTAATGCAGGTAGCCTATTGCTTTTACAGTTTTATCGAACTCAGGCCTGAATCTCGTCCCGACTGAATTTCAGCTTTTATACACAAAATCGAGAAAGCGCTGAAAGACAGTAAACAACGATCAAATAATTTAGCAAAATAATATTAACATAGATTTGCTTATAAGTATAACAACAATTAATATTTAACAAACAAATTAACTTTTATTATGGGATAGGACGGCAAACGAGCAAGCGTGTCGCCTGATGGAAAGCAATCAACACCGCCCATAGACATCCGCGACACCGCGGGAGTCACAGAAGCATTGCCGGCCTTTTAGGTATGTGTAGGATTTTTTTTTTGAAGGTGTCAATGTCGTATCGGTTAGAAAAAACCGCCGAAAGTAGCGGGCTCCACTAAGTTGTAGTGCGTGGAAAGAAGCTTCGGGAGAAGCGCACCGTTCTCAATAGTCATTCTTTACGCCGAGTTTCTTTACGCCTCAAATTTTCTTTACGCCGAGTTGTGCGATAGTGGAATTTGGTGGCAGGAATTATTCCAAACAATTCGTCAGTGGAGTGCTCCGTGCTCCCATGGTAAAAGCGCTAAAAAAGGAAGAAGAAGCATTTTTGTGATGCTTTTGTTGGAAGCAGAAGTATCACAAATATGCTGCTAAGAAATAAAAGCGTGATAGAAAAATAAGTCATTCGTATGATGAACGTGAGAGAAAATTGAAAAAAATATTTATTTACATTAGTCATTTATGTTGCATATACCAGTCTTAATTATTGGACAACATCGCATAAAAAATATTTTTTTTTTCATCTGATCAACATAATTCGTAAAACTGCTTACGTTTTACGAACTATGTTGTTTATTGATTTGTACAGTGGACGTAAAAAATCGTCACGAAAAAATCAACCGTAAATATAGAAAAAATGTATAGTAAAATAAATATTTTCCTATTTTTATACCGGCTTTCAATATTGTAAACTAAATTTAATTTCTTCATTTATAAATTGTACCAAAAATGTTTGAAAAAAAGATATTCATTTCCAAAAAATAAATACATAATAAATCGCTTATATATTACATTTTTATGTCATGATCATTTTTTATATCAACGTGATTATATGGCAGACCACTGCTGGACAAAAGCCTCATCCAAGACACCATCAAATCTGAATGTTTCTACCAACCGTCCGGTGCAAATCGTTTGCCATATACATACTTTAAAATTATATGATAACTAGCCTTTGCCCGCGGCTTCGCTCGCGTAGAATTTGGTCTGCCACATTAAGTTTCATGACAGATCATTTTAAATAAATATCTATTTTTTTTTTACTTAATTTACGGTTCACAATTTTGGTCATAGTGGCTTCCACATAAAAGATAGATATATGCTGTCGCGGACTTTTATTTAGAACTATTCAAGACAAATTATCCTACGGTGTAACTCCAATGGTTTAGGCAGCGGTCTTTGTGTAACTCCAATGGTTTAGGCAGCGTACGCCAAGATAGCTCTCAGAGGCCAGATTTTATTTTTCAGAATTAATTGACATGTATCGTTATATTACGACCAAAAAAATTACATAAAATCATTACATATTGTAGCCTATATGTTATTCCGATGTATAACCTATATTACTGTAATGTTTCATCCAAATCCGTCCAATAGCTTTTTCGTGAAGTAAAGAGTAAAAGAGTAACAAATATATATATATATATATATAACTTTCGCATTTATAATATTAGTAGGATAAACTTTCGCATTTATAATATATATAGTAGGATAGGATAGGACTAGTAGGAGTAGAAATAGGAATAGTAGGAGGTTAATACATAAACGTATTATTAATTTGAATTGCATTAAGCATTGATTCGCACATAACGGCGTTAAAGTGAACTTGAAACACTGTTGTTTGGGTTTCGACCATTGGTGAATGTCCTCAAACTCACGCTATCTCGTAAACGTTTTTATTTTGCTGATTGTACTCGGCCCCTGTTAGCGCTCGACCCACATGCGAGTAATGGAAATGTCAAGGAATTTACAATGCGATCACAAACTTGACAAAAAGTAATTGCTTTTCGTAATTTCATTACACATATTGTTTACTTTTAATAAAAAACCTCGAATATATTATTTAATAAGGTAAAGATAATATTGGCTCAGGGGTGAAGCTACCGAAGTCATTATATGTGGATTCGAAAATATAAACTTTCAAGTATTTATTGCGTTTCTGATTGCCCTTGTAATTCACTTTGAACAAGCATGATAGATTAATATCTATTCTTCCTAAAGATGGGGAGGCCCGTGTCCACCAACAGAACATATATTTATGAGCTCTGTAAAATATTTTTTTTCTCTTAAATGATATTGGAAAAGCTGACACGAAGAACAATCCGCTAGATGTAAATTTGATCAAGAAAAATACACAGCAGTGCTCCGGCAGTTATATCTACAAAACCCTCCACCAAGTTGAGAAGGTTTATATCAAATTGAACGCGATCGAAGAATCAGCCTTCTTCTACTATTTTTCATCATCTTCATCTAAATTTACCTTTTTTATAGGATAGAAAATCAAAAGAGCAAATGCTTCGCCTAATGGAAAACAATCAACAGCGCATAGATATTTACAACGCCATAAACATTTGAATAAACGATGTCAGCCAGTCAACCTTTAAATAATATAACCTACATGTTTTTTAAAGGTTCTAATTTCGTATCGGTCCGGAAATACTACCGAAGTATTCAGGGTTCAAACCGAAAGTTCAAATAATGATTATGTGTGGAAAATAAAATACGAGAAAAGCATCCTATTAATCACTTATAAAGATGGTGGGGGTGAAACTTTTCTTTACCGAATCGAAAGGATGTTTTTATGTTTATCATATTTCTCTGAAAGGCTTCCTATTTTGTTTTTGTAATCGGTGGTGAGTGCAAAATGAATTATAAAAAAAATTCTAATTGAAAATTAGTTTACAGTTTAACAACATTTATGGTTGACTAAACTTTTCAATCATATCACGTTTACTTCGATAAATTTCTACGTCAACTGGTTTACTTCCTCTAGTTAAGAAGGCTGTCGAGTCCAGCGTCACCATATCAGGAGGCTGCGATAAAGACACCATGAATGAAAGCGCCCGAGCGCACTGCCGGTGAATTCCTTCGCGTGCTCAGTTAATCCAGTTACAAACCACTCAACAAGAATCAATCAAGCGAGGTAATCAACTAGATTTCGCTCGCGTCTACCCGCACGCTACATGTTCTAAAGCATATGAAAATTTTTCAATATTTTCTGAAAGTAGAGAGGCAGGTATTCCTTGGAATTGTTACATGACATTTATTCCCCTTTTATTTTTTTCCTTTTATTATCCTATTATTAGAGAAAATGAAATGTGAGCAAAGTATTACTGTAGTAAATAATCGTCAAAATCGAAGATTTTAGTTTAAACGCACTCGACCAAATAGAATATTATATACATAAAAGTAATTTCGTTTTGAGTTTTCAATGTGCTTTCTATTTTTTTCTACTGTTCATCTAGTGCAAAGTACTTCCGTGATAGATATTATCATCTAAAAGTCTTATTTCGTGTGAATTAGTCACAAAGATATGCAGCAGATGAAATCTGCTTTCTGTTCCAAGTTTATTATTTTCTAACGAAGTGTGAAGGGATGAATTTTGGTGATGGGGCTGGCATATTAATTTCATATTATGAAATTATAGAGATAAATTCCATTTTTAAATCAAATTGTTTGTTGGCTTAGTACTTAACAGTTTTTATTTCAAGTGTCTCCTTACTTTTACATCAATTATATTATTCTCTGAGTAATACGAATTAACTATGATATAAATGAAGGGATTTGACAAATTTTAAGATATTGCATCATCCATATTCACTTATAAAATGAAATTATTTTTTGAGATTCAGCTAAATGCTTATTGAATTTACTTAATTTGAATTAAGTAGATAACATATATTAAACAGTGAAAGCCAAGCGCTTTATGTCAAATTAAAATATCATCAAAAAATTTGCATTACGGGTAATGAAAAATGTGGAATTATTAAATCTGGATTTGATTGTTTTCATTGCGAAATTTACATAATGTTACTTAAAAATAAGAAAGGACATATGGAATATGCCCAACAATGGGACGTATACAAGCAGGTTACTTTCTAACAATTTTGAAAATTAATTATAGGGTAAAATTTTATCTAAAAAAGATCAAAGTAACCCAAATAAATTTCACAAATTAACATCACTGAAATCATACATTTACAGCAATCTTAGCCGAAGAATTAATTCCTTTATTTGCGTCTTTTCTTCTTAATACATCTACTCCCATTACTCATATCTATTCCATAAGATAAGCAACACAAATGCAGTTTCCTTCATATTACAGATGTTAATGATCGGAGCTGGTTGATTAAATTCAGGTCATCCGCTTGTTCGTTTAGCTATTTATTGCATAAATAAAGAATTACTTTATAATAAAAGAGTTTTATTGCAAAATTTGTACGTCCGATGAACTTTACGATTGGTTTACTGAATAGAATTAAAAGTTTAAATCCGAGGATCAACCCTTTTTTCTTTATTTATATTGATTTTATTTTTGCCTGATTCATTAAAATATTTATCCTTGCTTTTCTTAATGGTTGGCAAGTAGTTGGTGTTATAGAAAAATAAAGTGTTAATCAAACATGTACCACAATTGTTCAAGGAAGTTAGTAAATAATGTATTTATTTCATTTAAAATATTTTGATCTATCGTACTAGATATGTAATAAGGCTTCCATTTCTTCACTACAGAAAAAACCAGAAGATGAAAATACCTAAAAATACCAGAAAATGAACGAAAACGTTTCTCTGAGTAAAAAAAATCAATCTGAAATCCACACTACCACCAATCGTGACGATAACATCAACATTTTAAAAGCCGCCAATATTCCATTTAAACTCTATCGATGATGATATTCAGTTATCATCACCGTAAAAATTAACATAATGTGTTTCCTTTTGTTACATATATCATGGTCACACTATGGCTTGTTATAATAGCATTATATTCGTGAAGATTAGCGTTGTGATAATGGCCGCAAACAAAGCTCAGCCGCCGTCGTCTTAAAGAAACCGTACGTCATTTTATATGTCACCATTCATTATCATTAATTTAGTTTTTAGCGGAACGTTGGCTTCTATTAGCAAAAATAATGTTATCTTTAAGCTTAATTGATGGATAATAATTTATTTATTTAATTCTTTTTGTTTATGTTTAGCTATTATTGAAGAAGTATGTATACTTCTACAATACTAGCTAAACATATGAAAAAATATACAGGGCAGAGTAGCATCACTTGTTGGTACTTATGTTATTTTATTATGTGTAAATATGTATATTTTTATTTGTATGTATGTGTGTATAAATATATATGTTATGTATGTATGTACTTATTTATGTGTATTTATATATGTATTCCAAATTTGAATAATGACCGAATCAGGTCTCAGCACGGGCCTGCCTAGTGAGACCTACTATGCTCCATCCAACTTCACCTGTAAATTGTAACAAATAAAATAAAAAAAATAATAAATATTTTTATTCTATCTTGTCATATATTACGTGAAATATACACAATTGTTACTTTACTGTTCGAACTATTCTAGCTGCAACTTCTTCTTCGTTCTACGGTACAACCCATTGTGGGTCTTGTACTCCTCGATAATTCTCGTCTATCTCGCTTTATCTGTGTCCTCGCTTCGCCAAGTAAATAGTTTTCTCATACATCGAAGATCTTCCACTAGACAATTTTTTCACCGCTCAAGCTGCAAGCTCAAAAATTTTACCATACCTATGGTAAAATTTTTGATATTTTGAATAATTATCTGGTGCTGTCGTTGTCACGATTAACCTGGAATAACAGAGGAATGAGGGTTTTCATTTATAAAAGAATTTTGAAGGACGTCTTTGTTATTGTATCGTACACAAAAGTGTTTTGGACATTCCACCATCAATCAATTGATACAGCCTGAAAATTTCACTGGGCATTGGCTTCCCTCACAATTGAGAAGTATTCTCGTAATCCTCACGTTTGGCGGGCGCATTTGAAATCATTAATTGGTTTTATTACTCAGGAAGTCGCTGCTGCCAATCTCCAGTAAATTGGCAACAGCAACTTCCTGAGTAATAATTTAATTCCATAGTAACTTCGTACGACTATGTTACTTAAACAGACTATAAAGTTTGATCATTGACATTGATATGTTGTAAAAAAAAGAGGATACCAGCAGAGTTTCTTTCGCCATTTCTTCTCCGCTCAGAGGAACCTCATTACGCAATGGTGGTAAAGCTTTATTGATAACAGACTGACGTTCGATAAATGAAATGTAATTACTTATGTCGAAATAAATAAGAATGAATATTGAATCTGAACACCTACGTGAAGAAATAGGTAGCTCTGTTCTATGGCGGGCATCACACCGCAAACATTTTTTAATAGTACAGATAAAACATTTCAGTTTAATAATTTATTACGTTGAATGAATGCCGAAGGTTAAAATCGTGAAACACCATCGCTACTGACATCATAATATTACATCATTATTGAAAGAGCTAATGGGAACTCAGTTAAGATCTTAACTATGAAACAGATGAAGCCGTAAACATCTTGCAAAAACTGGGTTTTTGCATTATCGTTTAATTTAATCTTCACTTAGTCTGATAATAAAGTTCCGACCTTTTCCTTTGGAAACTGGAAACTGCATAAGGATTTGTTATATTTATATATTTTAAATGACTTGAAACTGCAAAAATAAATAGCGAAGCTTTTTTTCTGTAGAAAATGTAGGAGCCAGCGCGTCATCTGATAGTAAGTAGTCACCGCTGCACATGAACGTCTGTAATCCCATGGTATTGCAGAAATGAATACTAATTGGAAGGAGTAAGGAGTGTAATAGGGAAGAGAAGTGGAGGTAAGAACGCCAGTTGAGAAATAAACTAACAGACTAAGAAATAAAAAAAAATACACCTGTACATACTCTATTTATGTATGTATATAATCAATTGGTATAAATTGCAGATGTAGCTTTTAATACTAAAACAACAGAAACAACAACAGTTGATTCTGTTCAAGGTGTTATTAATAACTCCAATCATAATTACCGTTTTTTTTTTAATGATAAAGCAAAGGAAACTTTAATGTTTTAAAACGTCAGTGCTTTCTCTCATCAATTTTAGCTCGACGATTCGGGTGGTATCCCATAACGGAATCCTGCATTACTGCGAATCGCCTGTCTCTTATCTCCTCGCTAGATGCTTGCATCACAACGCCATTTGCGACTTATCTCCAACGAGGATGCAACTGTGTGGTCCGGCGATAAAACCCACCTACGTAACCGCATATCGTCTCAACTTAAGCTTTCTCAGGTATAAGCAATGACACCTTGACATGACATAACATTTGGTATAAGTCCTCTATTACTTACAAGTTACTTCGTCTACTTCTATTACGTCCTTGATTATTAAGGTTTTTCACAAACTACATTTTTCCAAAAAAAGAGAAACTTTAAAAACAATATAAATTGTTTCATACAAAATATTTGGGGTGTTAAAAAGAGTGATGAGTATGAGAGAGAGTGTGTATATCCCCAAGAAAGGCCGGCAACGCATTGGTTTACAAATGTTGTATCCTAACGCTGTGTTACAAACTTCGGCATTGTGGATGTATGAGCATATGGGTTGTAGTAATAACTTACCAATAGGTGATCTACATGCTCGTTTGCCTGCTCTGAAAACGCTGCTGCTGCAGAAAACGCCTGTATCTCGTGAAAGTTTCGTTCAAATCGGTCAATTCCTAAATCAACCCAGACGAACAGACATACATACAGATCGAAAAACGGCTCCCAATGAGGAATCTCTACCAGTTGATAGGAAAACATCCCTATGTGGAACAAATCTGCCGTTATTGTAATGTATATTTGAATAACTAATCTTGCAAGATTGAATAATGTATTGTGGGACGCTATCTGGCTAGATGGTCCGATGATTGTACAGAGTGGCTGGCAGAAACTGGATGCATGAAGCGGAAGAGTGGGCTAAGTAGTGGTTCTTGGCGGAGGGGGAGGGGCTGTGTATGGACTGCGGCAAGCTGTTGATGATCAAGAGTCATTCATAATAAAGTTCTGCGCTGTTATGTCTACTTTTCCCCCTAAGTCAAGCAATCAAAATTAAAACCAATATTCAAACTTAAATTTTCAATACAAGCACAAATAGTATAGATATCATAAAATACATTTTTGAATAAACATGTATTTATAGTCAACAACCAAAAGATAATATTTTATCCCTTTGTTTTTACTATAAAAATTTCATCGCATTATTGTGTCGTCAATTCATTTTCAAGCCTATTAAGGTTAAGAAAAAAAAGTCATATTTCAAATTTCTAATATCATGCAAATCCAATTATAAAATCTTTTAACATTATTATCTGTCTTTTCCCGTCAAATTACATCAGTAACGTTGTGTTTTTATTTAACTTTCATAATCTTATGTTATTACCAGTTATATTGTTTAATAGTGGTGGTATATTATACAATATAGTTCGGTTAAGGTGAATAAGTGAAGTGATATGAAATAAAAGCGTGTATCGTGACTTTTTAAGTTGACTGAAGAAGTACATAGAAGGTTTTGGTAAAATGGCCACCATTTTATCAAGACGTAACGTGATAAGTTGACTAGTTTTATTTCAAGAGATTTGATGTTTATATATTTTACTTGACACTGGCATAATAGTTGTAACTGGTTACCATCAAATAAAAGAAGAAGAAGATTACCTTTGCGAACATTTTAAATAAAAAAGTGGACATACAAAATGGCGGTGATACAAAAAAATTCTTTTATATACGCTGTGAATGAATCCGAATGTGTGAACCGCTTGGGGCAACTCTATCAGATCAGTTGCTCCGTTAGACAGAGCATTAAGGAAATGTCCTATTACCAATTAAGGTCAACTCCATTATTGTATTAGATATTGTAGGAATATAACCAAAGATTTTAAGATTAAATATACTGATTGGAATGTATTTTTATTTTTAAAAAATATATTAAATATATGCCAAGATATAACTATTATTCTATCAATATTAAAAAGAATTTAAATAAAGGAATGGTTTTTCCTCACACATACTTGATACACTCTAGACATCTTGCGTGTGCAGATGTCTTTTAGGCATTCCTCGAAAATGTAACTTTAATCAAAATATGAACTTGCAGACTTCCTGTCCAGGTAGGTACAGATCCATACCAATTTAGGAAAATATACTTTAATTGTTATAAACAAGGTTTTTTTAATCTAATTGTTTCCGACTGTTACACAATTTTTCCCTCTTTTTACACGCATCTGTTACCTCACCAACTTTACACTAGTCACTCATTCAAGTCGTTATACCACCTGTAGTTGCGTACCCGAAATGTAGCCTTTTGGCCCATATCTTCGGGTACAGTTAAACCGTTCTACAGAATCCCATTTTATAATCATATTGAATCTGATGAATTAATAATATAATAGTGAAACATCCAATTAAAATGTTTGAACATTTTTTTGCACCATTGTATATATGTATGTATGTACATGCAGTCTGTTATTAAAATTGTTGTACCCAAGAATAGTTGGGGTCAAGGCGAACAAGTAACGCTTTAAGACCATCACAACTTATAAAGCTACGAGATAGCATAATTGAATTAATAAGGTCTATATTCCATTATTAACAACTGCTTAATGCAATAAGCAAAGAACATCCAGTATAAGTATTACAAATGCAGTGCTAAAGTAAAATAATAACCAACCTTTTAAAATAAGGAAATTAAACGATTAACAAATGCAAGTAAAAAATTATAGTTATTCATGATGTGGTATAGGTAATGACAATGCGAGTATTATATTGTTTTCTTTGTCATTACTTTTAACTTCTATGAATTTTTTTTACGCGGATGCAATGCCTACCTAAGTTGTAGGATGTAAATGATGAAGGGGAAGACGGATTTAATGGGAGAAGAAGAAGGAAGTAATGGAAGAGGAAGTAAGAAAGATGGGAAAGAGTAAGCACTGCATTCACATTACGAAACGAAGTAAAATGCTCTGGTACTTCCCCGGTCGAGTCAGCCAATTCATGCATGTCTCGCCATCTATTAAAAGTATAATGGATGTAGATAAACGGTCTTGATAAAAAGATATCACTGTCACTACAATTGGCCGGGAAGTTTTCACCTATGTAAGCGAAACTAGTCTAACCTGTACTACCGGATTTTGGCGAAACGACCCGTCGAAATGAAAGTGCGATGTGCGGATTGCGTCAACCACTGATAAGGGTAACGTGGTGAGGTCATTGCTTACACTCCTCGATAACATGAGCTCCTAATCAGCAATTTGTAAAGAGTTTAAACTTAATGATAACATTGCACTCTTCGTAATTTGATAACATGATTGAAGCAGTAAGATGACGCTACAACAAATCCGATGCCTATGTATGTAATCCGAATTTCAGTAGCAAAACTACTCCTAAAGCTGGTCATCTGTGAGAGTATGCTACTTTCTCGGAAAGGACAGATAGTTAAAATTGTCCTGAAATGATTAAGTTCACATAAATCAGTTTATCACTTCCAACATATAATTTTAAATGAGTATTTTCACTTTTATAGATGTATAAAGAACACAAAAAGGCTCGATTCAGCCTTTATACATCTATAATCTGATTGACGTGCACACTAAAGGTTTTCTAACTATAACATTGCGATTATACAATTTCGAAACAACTTATAATTCGCCACGTTCGCTCTCTTTGGAGTGAAATCTTGCATTTTTGATGTAACTTAAAACCAGCCGTATATCGTTTGTTTCTTTAAAATGGAAGTCCATTATTATTAAACTGTCGATGCGTTGAAGGTATATTACTTGTACTTTCCGTTATCTAAAGTCATGTCCGGGTGTCATATCGCTTTCATAATATTTACAAACAACTTAAATGATTTTTTAAAGCAAACTCTTTTTTTCGTGCTTAATTTCGCTGATTTAACTCGCTTTTTTACTAGTATGGGATCCTTTGATGCGTGATGGATCGCACGTCTTAGATGAGGTCTGTGTCCACCAGCAGATTGCGAACATTAATGTTTTTACCTTTGTTTATTTATCAAGTACACGTTCCTAAGAATAAATCCTGATATATCCTGATGATACTTTAATGCGAAGAAGACTCAGGAAGGTTTTTGAATGAGCACGTCCTTAAGCACATTAACTTTGTATTATTTTGTGTGCATATAATAACACAACTTTCTTTCCTTCAAATATCATTGCGGCGCATACGGTAAATAAGTAATCTTTTAGAATAATATCTTAAACCAAAATAATTTATTAAGTAAAAACTTTATTCATTAATTAAAAATTAAATAAAATCTTATATTAGACATAGGTATGCTCGACAAAGGCCGGCATCGACATCTGCGACGCCTTACCACCGTCATGGTGGTAAGGCGTCGCAGATGCCGATGCCGCATGCTCGTTTGCCTACTCTGCTATAAAACATTTATCCATTTATGTATATAATATTCAACATACAGATAAAAAAATCGGTCAAGTACTTTATTTTTATATTCATATATATATTAGATGAAAAACTGCGACATGACGAATAAACATATCTTCTTTTAATTTCAATAAAAAATTAGAAACATTGTATAAAATTACTTGCTACATTCATTATATATATTAAAACCGTTGACTTATTATATAACGTACTTATCACAACTCTACAATAAAGTTACCGACAAAGAGCCGCGCTTACGCAATCACATTTCAAATGACTCAAATAGTAAAGAATTGTATCAAGCACCGATCATTATTTCATCTCAGTGTATCATAAAATACATTTTAGTTAGGTATTATATTGTCGGCTCCTTTCTCTTCGAAACTACTAGGAATTAATTTCTGGTCATTAATTAATCATCGCCTATCTTCTATTGTAGAAATAGAAAGTGGACGTCTACATGTCGTTACTCGTCATTGAAACAATATGATTGTCTATAATGTAAGTTGTGCAGCGGATATAGCCTGCTTTCTACATTAAATTGCGGATTCAATTTCCACAGGGAGGAAAATATAGAAAAAGCTTTGAATATAACCAAGCAAGTCTTCCGGAAGGTCGTTTTTGGTTCGCTCAAATATTTTTCGAGGTTCGAAATTTTTTATACCCAGTCAATGTTTTTTATGGTTATTCTCATAGGTCATTAATTTTTATTAGGTCATACACACGTTTTTTCACACACATCGCTTTTTACACACAAATATAAATCGTCTTGCGAAGAAAATCTAAATAACAATGAAAAGATTTCCTAATTTTTCACGTATCAAATTTAAGTTTAAATTTTTATAAGCTTGTAAATTTTTAGAAGAGCTAATAAAAATATTATTAGGAAAAGAAAGGTTACCTGTGAAAATATATCAAAAGAACCAGTCATTAAGAATAAAATATGCAACATCAAATTCTATACACCCTTTTCAAGGAGCACTCAAAATTTACCAAATTTCCTGGTACAAAAAATACCAAATATATCTGGTACCAAACATACTCGCAATACGATTAAATTGTATTTTCTGTGCAGCTCATACCAAATGCAGCCACTATGAGATTGAAAAATTGAAATTGAGACTAATTTGTTAATTTTGTTGTCAAGAGAACTCAATTCGCCGTATAGTGCGTTCTACCTAGAAGAGTAACTCATCCGGAGTTACTATTCTAGGTAGAACGCACTATACGGCGAATAGAGTTTTCTTGATGACGAACTTTTGAATGATAATTCAGAGGACTCTAAAGATATTGTTGTGGTTGATCAGAGAACCAAAATACTGTTTCATAATGAAACCTCCTTCAAAGATCATGATAGCCATGAAAATATTTTTTAATGACGATATGAAGCTTAATAATATTATATTATAATTATTTAAAATAATTATTTCGGTCTCTCCCGTGAAAAATTAAGAATACTTTGTGTGGAATCTCACAATCATTTTTTTTATTGATCCCTGATAAAAGTATTTATTTGCTAATTTTACTATGTCAGATACGAATAACGATAAGAAGCTATTTGTTTTTAGTAGGATTTACATTTATAATTTAAATTTTAAAAAATAATTAAATTTGATATTTTTTACACGTGTGATTATGGTATTTGGAAAATTTTGCAAATAAATGTTGATATTGAATGAAATCTGAGAACTATTATTTTTATCAAAAACCAAACTTCAATTTTGATTATTACCCATGGGTAAGCTTGTTTCTTGAGGGTTTCAATGTTGAAAAGGGAGATCGAAGACGTCTTTCTGATATAGTTCGATGAGTAAAATCTAATCCAGAATGGAACTCCTATATAAATTCAAAACAAGGTCCAGCAACAGGAATCATGCAAGTTATTATTACTGTTCAGCAATAACCATCACTTTACCTGGTACTTTTGTCGAAGCAAAGCCGTTAATGTGAGTAATCTACGGTTCTTTGCAACACCTCACTGGCAATAACTGACGACATATGTAATGAAGAATGTACAGCTAGTGTAAGGTAACTGTCGTGGGGAAAAGTGAGAAATCAATATTTATACTTTTTTATGGGATAGGAAGGCAAACGAGCAGGCGTGTCACCTGATGGAAAACAACCAACACCGCCAATAGACATCCGCAGCGCCATAAGCAGTCCGAAAGCGCTGCCGACCTTTAAGGAAAGTGTCATTATGGGAGTGGGAATGGGAGGGGGATGGGTAAAAGTCTAGTTCCAACATTTCTATTGCATCTGATGGTATAATAAAATTGCATAAAACACGTCGTTCATAACATTTACCCGTATGTGTCAACTGCTTAAGTGTGAATGCTGCAATTTTGTTGACGCATTTGCATAATAACAGTATCGCCTTGCGGTAGACCGGAATCTATCAATTACCTATGAGCAAAATCGCATGATCTAGTCTAGACTTAATGTTCTAAAATATTAAGCACATATAATATTTTGATTAATTTTATTTTGTTTTTGTGTTTCATTGTTATAACTATTTTAATGGAGTTTATTTTGTTGGTGTAATTCATAAAAATATATTATTTTTTTCATAGCCCATAAATGTCCCACTGCTGGGCACACGCCTCCCCGTTTTTGAAAGGACAGATATTTAACCCACCACGCTTTTCCACTGTGGATTGGTGTGGTAAACAGCCTCGGAATAAAAATCTATTTGCCATACATATAGTTACTCCAATGCGGAAATCAAACCCGCGACCAATGAATCCATAATGGCAGTTCCGCCACTGAACCAACTGGTTTTCAAATAACAATATAAATCTATAAAATATTTTACGTTTCTGGCTATTTTTAATTGCTCAATTGGTATGGAAATGTTACGATATAGTAAGTTCATGGATTGGATTCTACCATTGGACTTTTGATGTAAAGCATATTTTTCTAACAAAAGCACTATAATCTTAGTTTTTTTTATGGTATATGAGAGCAAATGAGCAAGCGTGTCGCCTGACAGCAAGCAATCAACGCAACGCATAAAATAGTTAAAGTAATTTTAATATGATCAAAACAATTTTCTATTTAAAAATGAAATGACTCTTGGCCATAGTTAGCTTACGACATTGATCCATAGATGTTTATTAATACAACATTATCAACCACTTAAACGAACATTAAATTAAAGTTACATAAAAGATTGGTAACTGGCTGCTAATCACAATTAGTTACTTACATGCTAGTTCGAACCTACACATTTTAATATACATTTACTTTCTACGCCTATTACCACGTAATAAGATTATTTCGCATGTAGGTGTTAACAAGTCACAGTGATACTTCATATTAAGATATTTGATATAAGTAATTTAATATTTTTTTAATTTTAGGACTGTACTTATTCACCTAAAAGATTTAAACAAAATTTACAAACTTTATTAAATAAATATGCTGGTGTGGCTGTGACTATATTCTTGATTCTCGTAATGACTTCTTCTAAAATATGGCACACATTGGATAAAATCAAAACCATTTGCAATATAAAAAACTCAATCAACTGAAAGAAAAAAAGTAAATATGACAAATCACGTTGAGAGTATTTGTGCATATATGAATGAATTTATATAGCAAAAAAATACATACGTATAATGTCTTAACCGCCCAACTTAATTTTTGTAAGGATAATGAGTTGTTTTGTCGCAACTATAAACATGACATTTATTATAATACATATGTAGTAGTACTATTACACATACATACATATAACTCGGGCTACTTTTTACCAAAAAAAAAATATTGTCAGAGCAGGACAAGTATATGCATAAAAGCAATTTAACACTTATCTATCTCCATTTCATTCAACAAATAAAATCTAACCTATACATAGTTGCAAACATAAGGCTTCAAATTATTAACGACAGTTGTACCGGTAGCTCTCTAGCCATGGCTAACTTTGCCACTTTCTAGCACTGTAACCAATTTACGCTCAACCGTGGTGATATTTAGAATGTCAAGAACAGTGAGTTTATTTGATATATAATATATGGCTAAAAGCGCTGCCGTGAAGTTCAAGTTATTCCGGTCAGGTAGTTTCACTCTGCTTCTGTATGCCTCGGGCGCAGGTTTTATGGTTCATGGGTGCTAAATTAGTGTTCTCTTTGTGTTTGTTGTTAGAATTAACTATACGAATAACAGACCTAATTGGCTATGTGGGAAAGCTACCGCTTTAAGAGTACCGCATGGTCGCAGGTTCAATCAAGTAATACCAACGCATCAAATAGGCCTGTTTATACTATAAACAACAAGAACGTATCCGATCGCAATCCCACGTCAGCATTTTTAGCGCTGGAATTGGTGTCATCGCTACTTGGATCGCATTTACCCCGCCGCGCACTCCGTACCTGTTTCACCTGTACATGTCTCAGCAGATCTTGCTCGTACAGAAAATTCAGACTCTAACTTTGCGTGCGTGTGCAACTGTAAGCCGCCAATCAATACAAAAAAAAAATGCACAATCAGTTAGTATTCCGTGCATCACTAATGATGGATATATTTTTACAAAGATGAAAAAGCGAAGTTTTATAGAGGGTGGCTGTAATGAGTGCCATTCCGCACTGACAAAGCGCATTATCCAGCACTAAATGGCAACACCACAAGCATTACTATACAGTCAAAGTTCGTGGTGACTGGAATGAATCCAGTACTACAACAGCATAAGTGGCGTTGGTGCCAAAACAAGGTATGCATCACGCAGGAAGAATTTTAGCCGAAAAGCGAAGTGTTCCATATAGATCGTACAATTTATAACACTAGCAACCTGTATCTGTAAAATGGTAAATAATTGTTCTATAATTCCCTTGGATATCTTACAAGATGACTATAGAAGAGAATTTCAGTAATGAATATCAGTGTCCCCCTGAAAATAAAAATCAATCAACGTTTCCTAATTCGTCCGGTAAGCATAAGGATTATGACACATCCCTCAGTTTTGAGGGAGGCCAGTCGTCAATAGTGCACTGCTACGGCTATATTGATGATGCTGAAATAATAAATTGTCATGTATCTTTTGAATAGTTTTCGTTTGGTTTCCGCTTGAACTCCGCCCACGTGCTGTTGCGTAACTTAAAAAGTGTGCGGTTAAGTTTTTGTGACTCCTTTTTAGCTAATGCCATTCTGTGCGGGTCAAGGTTTATTGGTCAAAAGAATAAAGTGTTTTATATAAAAAGTAATAGAAAATGTAACCACCAGTTTTGAAATCACAATAGCGCGCATAGATTGACATTAAATCAAATGATTATAAAAACTGTCACGACAAGTTTATATCTTTTATTATTAACGTGACAACACCAATCAAAAAACAAAATTCTAACATTTGACCTTCACACACCCAATTTATTAACTTTACCTATATATTTACATTTAAAACATTGTTTAAAAATATTACATTTACAAATTAACTAGACATTTTTTTAAAAACCATGACCTGTTTTGATGTATATATGTATTGTATATTCATTATTTTATTTCCATGATACAATCATTGAGAAAATAAAAAAAAATGCATTATAAAGAGTACGTTTTTTAAATGGCAAAAGTAAACGGCAATAAAAAGTACACCAAGCCATATGTTCGAAATTCAAAATACATATTAACGTCTCACAGTGATCTACGCTTAAAAATGAGCTGTAAGAAAAATGTTTGAAAACTATGTCTTAACGTCTCTACTGAAACTCATACTTGTCAAATATATATTATACAATGAACAATTACGTAAAACTCGAGTGATTCAACGTTAAATCTCATATCAAAAATATATATTTGTTTGTGTGTAAATAAAAGAAACATAATGTAAATAGTGATTTCACTTGAATTTTAAAATATTCGCCAAAATGTACATTTTCTCAAGTTAATTTTGTCCCTCCTGACCTGATGAAACCGAAATATTAAGGACATAGGGATTTGAACTCATTCACTTGCGATCCACAAATCATTAAGGCTTAATTTATTGAGTTATAGCTTACTCAGTATGAAAGATGTGAATATTCGCGTAGTCATCACCTCTCGTAAGTTTTAATAAATTGACTCAACTCATATCCTCTTCTTTATTTCCTTCTTCACCAACCATTAGTTCCTTATTCACCTACGCATTACAACCTTATTCTTCTTCCATTTTCCACATCTTTGTCTTAAGTTAGACAACGCATCTGCACTTCCCTTGATATTGTAGATGTCCATGGGCGGCGATTAGTATTTACCATCAGATGACACGATTGCTCGTTTTTCTACCTTATACATAAAAAAATAGCAGCTATAAAACCCATTTTGTAGGTTTTATAACTGCTATTAATTTTTTTACTAAGCTTTTACACTTACTAAGCTTTTTAGTTTTAGACAGAGCTACTAAAACTTTTCCAGCTAATAAATAATTATTTTAAACAAAAACAAAAAACATTTTAAACCATTTTAAACATTTTTACCTTTGTTCAGTAATTGATCCCAGATTAGCAGAATGTACCACGCGAAGTGTGTGGTTGACAGTTAAGCGTCAAGTTAAATCTGTTACATCCTTATCAAATATTACTGAATGTAATCTTAAACGTAAACCAAATTGTTATAATAGTATTAAATCATTTATTTGCCTGACAAAATAATCGAATCTAAACGAGATTTAAAGCGTTTAAATTGTATATAATTATAAGACAAAATGGTCTATAAGTCGCAGTTGTGAGAACTCACAGATACTGTCATAATACTGTGAAAACGACATACAGAGACATAATACTTTTAATTGAATACTTTTATTCAATTAATCTATCAAATTGGATTAGTTTAATTAAATAACGTTATTTATAAGTTTATTAATTAGTATTTTTAGAATAAATTATTAATATCATATTTATATTATTATTTACATTTTAATTAATTTGAATTTATAATTTTGTACATGTTATCATATTATATTATTTGTATTTCTTTGTATTATTGTAATTTATAAACTAAGAAATGATCTGTGGATTATGGATAAGTTTATCTGAAATAAATGATATTATTTGATTGATTGATAAGTTATGTTTTACAATGAAACATTTAGTGTTGCAACTTTAAATTTCGGAACGGTAGTTATTTTTAATTGTTGAGAGTGAAAAACTTATCTAATAAATTTAACACTTTGAGAATTTCCATCTAGCCGAAGAAGGACAATAAATAATCATTTAGCAGTGTACGGTCAGATCACATTAGCATATATCAAGAGGGATTAAGAGTCACGCTCGATACATCAAATATTAGCAAATTGTTCTAACGGAGAAGTATGCGGGGGAATACTAATAACTGTTATGCGAAGGAAAAACGCCTTCGGAGATTAAATATTTGACAAGTAATAATGAAGCGATGTCGGAGCATAGCTAACAGGTATTATATTTGATTAAGGCGAGTTTTGATGGCGTATTAAAATAAATTATTTCGATAATAGCTTTTGTATTAATAGTTTTATACTTAAACAAGTTTGCTATAAACAATTTTTTACTTATTCCGGCATTCTATATTTAATGTATTTCGAGGATAATGCATCCGAATGTTTCCCAATCGAATTAAAAATAAACTCGTTCCATTTGATAGAGGAGTATTCGGGTAAGAGATTGTATAATGTCTGCTCAAACACTTAAAAAACTTAAAAATATATATATCCTGAGCAGTTGCCACTTCAGAGTTTTGACATTTCACCCACATTTATTAATGTTTTCGTTATTAAAAGATAGGAACAAGTAACATAGTTGCAAGCAATAATTTAAAATTGATCATGGTTATATTTCTTTGACACACATAAATAAATAAAGAGCGTCATCTCTAAAAAAAACGAAAAGCGAAAACGCTGTAAATGACATATGTTAAATAATTTTATTGTATATTCGGATCAGAAAAAATACTACCCCCAATGGTTTAAGATTACTGACTGCTTTTAATTGATCAGATACAATTTTTTCTGAAATCTTAATAGTTTTTTTGGCTCTGGTGGTAAGTTTCCATTTTGCGTCGATACATACATATCATTCTATGGGCGTACATATAATTCTATGAGCTAGAACGTGTCAAATCAATTTGAGCGCGTGATTTCAATCTAGGATACTCGGAGCATAAAACAGGTTACATACCAATTGAAATAATTTGTTACATTCATGTCTGCAACTTATCTTCGTAATAGTTATACAGAGAGCAGATATTAACAAGGACGTATAATAGGCACTTGGATTAAATGAATGAAGACGGTGTACCTCAAGGCGTAGGACATTGTGCACTAAATCAAAACAGTAATGCAATAAAATCAAAAAACGGATTCAGTTCTCGAATCTTTGAATTTTTTGGTTGTTAAAATTTAAATTAGGAATTTAGCACTTACAGCTTACAAAAAGAATAGCAGCAGTCAAGTAGTATACGTACCAGCGTGGTTGCAAAACCGATCTTTCGAAGACAATAACTCCATTTAGCAGGGTTATTATGTAACACATAATAACGAAAATGTATAAATATAGAATAAAACAATATAACTAACGTAATTCTCACGAAAAATACTTCACAATTATTTACAGAAATAGCAAAAAGATTTATTTGTTAATTAAAAATCAATATTACCTATATTATTATTAAAAAAAAAACCTGGAAAAAAACAGGATGCGTGTAGCCGATCTGACTAGTTGGTGACCTTTGGGTGAGACCTCTGTCCAGCAGTGGACTGCCGTGACCCGATAGCGATGATGATATAAAATATTAATAATAGTTAAACAAACTTACTTATTTATCCTTTTATTTCTAAAGTGACCATAATTAAGTTCGATCGAGATATAACTATAGACAACACTTTTTCTTTCCAAGAAACATTAACAACGCATGTGGTCATGGTTCTTCCAGGCGAGTGACGGTGAGTCACAACTAGTATGTAATCTAATATAGAAATGAGGCTGGTATAAAATTTCATTTCACATCGGTGATCTTTGTCTACTTATGTTAATCCATGATCATCAATAAGAAAATTACAGATAGCCCCCTTTTATCGTTTGTAACCACACAAATCACTGTATTAAGTTGACGACACACCAAGAACATATTTATAACAGTGGAGATACCTGACAGGCTTTAAGCTTTGTGTGATGTGCCTATATGGCTATGGATAAATGGGCCTAAGTTTTATTTTTAGAAGCTCATTATTCATAATGATATATAAGATTAATTACTTAAAATAATCAATAAATCAGTAATGTACTAACGATATATAATATAAAACATATAGAGTGAGAACTATGTCCAGTAATGGATTGCCGTGCGCTGATATTGATATATAATAATATAAAACAATAAATTTGTTTGAAAAAAAGTACCAAGTTTTTTCGATTCGTAGCTCTATAAAAATTTATTTTAATTTAAATTTCAAAATTTTCAACGCTGCTTAAAGACATCTACGACATCAAAGGCACTGCAAATTAAAAGGCACATTCTTTCTGTATTCACTTTTATTTACTTTCTTCGTCAGCACCATAAGTTTTAATTTTCAAAATATATATGTGATGTAATGTAATGTAAAGAAGAGGTCACCTTAATTCTTTACCACACAAGCAAACGGTGTACCCTGCTTGATAGCCAATAAAATTCAATTGACCAGCTAAAGAAAATATAGCCAACTAAAAATAGAGGTCATGTACAGATTATCACTGGCCGGTGATAGATTACCGATGCAGAAGGCTGCTAAATGAAACTTTACCATTACAACAAATAGACCACGATATACACTTCCACGTGAGAGATAAAGGACGGATGAAGGATGGATAAAGATGAAGGACGACGACGGAAGAAAAATTATAATTGAATTTTAATAGGGTGTGTAGTGTGTGGGTGTCTTTATTGACTGGCGCCTAAATCGACTTTTACTTTTACCTAAATCGTTTTAACCATAACTCACAATTAATAATTAATTTTATCGCCATAAGTTTATCTGTAAGCCATAAATCCACCGTTACCATTGCTCTATAATAAATAACTGAACAGGTATATTTCGTCGTGGTGTATAATATTTATAAAATACAAATATTCATTGTAATTCCACTGTTTGAATGCGCTTGTACAAAGGATAAAACTGAAACTCCATAATAGTTACGCTGAAAACGAAACTTTCTGAAATCTCTTCTTAACGTGATCGAGTTGGATCGCTGTCAGATTAACGAGATATTTATCTTTAATATAGTCAATGTTTCTCTCAATCTGTTACTTGACCATGTAATCGTCTATAAAGTCTTTTTTCACGAGTTTTATAAAATAATGTCTCGAGAGTTGAATGAATTTGTCCATAGGTGGCGCTGTAAATTGCAGTATAGTTAGTGTGTTTCTCAAATGGTATATCATCATCAACAGTTTGCGACAGTCCACTGCTGGACATAGGCCTCCCCCATGAAGCGCCACCTAGCCCGATCTTCGGCTACACGCATCCAGTTTCTGCCAGCCGCCCTGCACAGATCGTCGCACCATCTAGCCGGAGAGCGTCCCACACTACGTTTACCGAGACGCGGGCTCCACTCCAGGGCTCTTTTGCTCCAACGATTGTCGGATCTCCGACAACCGGACCAGCCCATTGCCACTTTAGTTTGCTAATTCGAAAGGCTATGTCGGTGACTTTAGTTCTCTATCGAATTTGTTCATTCCGAATCATATCTACCAGAGAAACTCCGAGCATAGCTCTCTGAGTGACTCTGAGCCTGTGAAGCAGACTGTGTGTATGTGACATGTGTTAGGCACCCCCTAACTATATTGGACTACAATGTCCGTAAGACAGCTGGCAAAAACTGGGTGCGTAAAGCTGAAGATAGGATTATGTGGCATGCCAACAAGTGGGTTAAGGTCCTGCAATGTATTATCGTAGTCTAATGTTAATTAACCTTTTATGTATGATCCCAAATGAAATTAAAGTGTACATCTTTTGAAAAGTACAAGCTCTCTTTCGAATACGAATAGATTTATTTTTTAATTTATATTTTACCGTTTAAATGTTCATAACAGATCATTAAAATATATTTATTAACTCAAGTTGTATTGTTGCAGAAGAGACAGATGAAAATGCATGTGAATTACGTGATGGTAAGTAATCACCTTTGTCCATGAATATACTGAGAGCCAAGAGCTCTCACTGCAAATGTGTTGCCTATCTTGGATAATGCCTTCATCTTTCATCATCGAAAAAAGCACAGTAGCAAAGCTCGAAAACTCGAAAGTCTTTTTTGCGATAGTGTGGTATTTTACCGGGTGAGCAGGTCCATTCATTTTGCAGACACAAATGCGCTAAAAATATTAAAATTTTTAATAACTATTGTCAAACATTTTGGAACAAAAGTTTTCAACCACGTATAAATTACCGAAATATGCAAAGATTTATTCAGGCTACAATACATTTAACAATACAATGGAACCATTATTATATTCGTGACGTACGAGGGAGGAATTTCAATTTATCAATGATTTTAAATCCTATTATTAATTAAACATTTATACACGACGCGTTCTTTGGCATACAGAATTTTATCTGCACTTCATTTGATGTTGTCATATTATATAATTACGTATGCAGGATCTGTCGCCAAAACGGTAGGTTTTAAAAGTCTAAAATAACCAAATTTCTTATTTATATAATTACATTATTGTGCAGAATACGTCGTGTCAAGCGCTTCTTCCGGCAATTGAAACATAATGCCAGGTGTTATGTATTAGCATTACGATTAAAACGTACTTTATCTGTTAACTATGTGTAGCATATACATATAGTAAATTTTAGTGATAAATTCCCGTTTATTGTTTACTATAGACAAGTTTTCTAAGCTTAAGCGATGCCATGTTCTTCGTTCAGTGCCATTGGTAAACAAGGAAAATTTAAAATCTAAATTTTTATCTTTTTTTTGGTTGATAATGATGAAATAAGTAATAAGCTTTGTAAAACGAAACTATCTTTGTCAAAGACAATGGTCGCGCGTTTGATTCCCGCATCGGGATAAGTATACTAGCGCTAGCCGGCACTAGCGTTGTTGACAACAACAACTTGTTGTCACATCACTATTCTCAGATCAAATTTGATGCGTGTTAATGTTTCCCATGGTCAGCGTAGCACAAAGGCTTGTACGAAAAACATGCAAGAGCAACTTGTTCGTTAATGATTTCTAATCGTATTTAACAAGCCAAAACGTTGCTTTTAAAGCTTCTTTTTGAAACGCAATGTTAAATGATGTGACTTGCAAATATATTTTGCCTAAAGGGAACTTAGCATCGCCTCGTACACAATAGCTTACAAACAGTTAATGTATAATACGAATCATGTTAGATTCATTCGTCAAGTTATTCCGAGAAAGTCGATGGATAGAAAAAGTTATTACTCAATTAATATTATTTACCTTACAATTAAAAATTCTAAAATTACATTGTTGTATATAATCTGAGTACGGGAAGGTTAATCTTATTTCTGGACTGTGCCATAGCGTGGTGCTACATCCTATATTAAATAGATAGATCTATCTATTAATTATCTGGAAAGAAGAATCTATCTCTCTCTCGATGGTCATGCGCAGTTTGTACTTTTATTTTTAAAGCTCAATATTTTTATATTCCTATTTAATGAATGTTTTATATTTATAATCTAATTTGTGTTTTAAACATTTTAAGGAAGTACAATCAACAATTTAAATCATCGAAAAAAGTAATAATCAAAATATATATTTTTTTATACATATATTATACATATCCATACATGTCTCACTGCTGGGTTTACAGCCTCTCTATTTCTAGAGGAACGGATAATAGCCATCCACGCTTATTTTCAAACAGATTTCCAGGATAGCAGACTCGGAAAAGAAATATCTGTACGCCATACATATATTAAACCCAATGCGTGAATTGCACCCGCAGCCATTGATTTCGAAATATGTTGCTTCTTACTCAGCCAAGCAGGTCGTGAAATATATTTTAGGAAATATTATAATATATATATATATATATATATATATATATATATATATATATATATATATATATATATATATATATATATATATATATATATATATATATATATATATATATATATATATATATATATATATATATATATATATATATATATATATATATATGTACTATATGAAACAGTATTCATGTAGTATTTTATATTTTATAAAAACACATACAACGAATTGATTTTTTATACTTGCCACCCCTGCTTTAAAAGTTAATTCATACGTCAGAAAACGTCAATGAAACTTCTCTTAGACTCGATAGGAGGGACCGTGGCGGACTGCGATGTATGTAATGATGGTTGTTGATTTTTATAATGGTCAGCGTCCGCGACGGATGGCGATCGCGCGAGTACCATCGCTCATACGTGACCGAGCTATCAATGAAATTACGTTGCACATGTTTACTAGATGAAAAATGGACATTATTATTTAATTAATTTAATAGAGGACCACCAACATAGGTTGATGACAGAAATTACACATTGTTGCAACTCATGTTGTAAAAATCGCGGAAAGAAAAAGAAATCTTGGCTACGTAGTATCAGGTGGTTGACTTATATATTAGCTTCCAACCTTCGCTAATCAAAGAAGCACTGTGGGAAGAAGAACATAAGTTACAGATTAACATAACAATGTTACATTGCTCGGCTACATAATAAAACGTAATTCTACTTAGTTACAGACAAAACTTTAATTAGGAAGATTTTTACATAACGTAGAAAAAACAGTAAAATTGACCAATATAACATAGCTTTATTCGAAAGTTTAAGATTTTCCTGAACTGCATTTTATCATCGTAATATTAAATAAAGATAAATATTAATTAAGTATTAAAAATTATTACTAAATTAATATTATTTTCAATGTAATAGTAAAACATCGCATTTTGTTACCTTACAATTAAAAAATCTAAAATTACATTGTTGTATATAATCTGAGTACGGTAAGGTAAATCTTATTTCTGGATCGTACCATAGCGTGGTGCTAAATCCTATATTAAATATCAATGACAAATGTTCTCTTCTAGTTTTAAGTTCGAAGCTTCCAATATGATGATGAAAAATGTATTAGATTATTTATTTCGTTAAAAAGCATGTCCATCTTTTCTTTATATAATACCTAGTTTCATACTAATCTGCGCAATAATTGTCTTTAAATACCTGCCAAATTAATATTTATCGTTTCAAAATTATTATAAAAATGTTTTATTATTATATATATATATTCATTATATATTCACGCCTATCCCCCGCAGGGGTTGGCAGAGACCAAAGAGCTCCATCCGCTGCCATTCATCGCAGCGAAACGGCTCGTCATTGGGCGCTTTTCGCCCTCGTGAGAATCAGGGACGTGACGGGTGGCGAACCACGTCGCCGTCGTTTTTGACAAATTAGGTATATTAAATTCGTCTTTAGTGAATCCTACGAGCCGCACGGGAGGATGGAGGTCAGCCCCAGCAGAGCCCTGCATGCTGAGGTAAGGCACCATAGTCCCCGGGGGAGCCCGACCCCGGGACGATCGGCACGCTTACGACTAGGCTCGCCCCTAGCCATGCATTCATTGGCACGGCAGACCGTGGATTGGCGGAGAGGAAGGAAAAGGATAGAGAAGAAAAGAAGAGGATTGGGGGGGTTACCAGACTCGGAATAAACATTTAAAAATCCATATATATATTTATTCCGATGCGGGAATCGAACCCGCGACCATTGACTCCGTGGGCGGAGGGCCGCGCCACTGAGCCAATCGGTCGTCTTATATCGTCTTATATCGTTATTTTATATATAAAAATGTTATATTAGATTAAAATAATAAAATATATTTTTTTAATTTAAAATGGTAAGCTTTAAAATAAAAGATGTAGAAACGTCCACCACCACTTAAAACAAAAAGTTCTTCTTAGTTATAAGATCGAAACTATATGTAATTCCTATGTTATTGTAAATAATAATTTTGTACAGTCATAGTCTCAAGTTATGCGATTACAAAATTTAGAAAGGCTAGGTTAGAACTTCGTTTTAATGACGCTCCATTGTTGAGATTTAATCGAAGATAATTACAATAGAAATTCCCTTTTGGTGTTAGTTAACCACTTAATGAAACAGTATTTATTCGCTTATAAGAATTCGTTAAACTTTTAACCAAAAAAAATCCTAACCTTTTAAATTTTATTTGATTAAACCTTTGCAAAAAAACGGGTGGTATTTTTTCATTATTGGTAATAATTTAGTTCTAAAGAGGTTTTAATAGTCAATCTATGTTACTGACACTTAATAAAGAGTCTGGATATAAAAAAAAAATTCAATCAAAATTCGGAGCTTTTATTTTTTGAAAAAATAATCCCTTTTTTAGTTGGTGACTTTTTACATATATATATATATATATATATATATATATATATATATATATATATATATATATATATATATATATATATATATATATATATATATATATATATATATATATATATATATATATATATATATATATATATATATATATATATATATATATATATATATATGTATATATATATATATAAATATATATATATATTTATATATATATATATATATATATACACACACACACACACACATGCACGCACATTGATAACAATGTTAGCGTAATTAAAGTGAGCGTTAGCGTGAGTTCACATATTATTACAATCAACATGCAAAACAGTCTCAAAGCCGTCTCGTTTGTCAATACAACAAAGCAAATGAGCGTAAACATTTTCTCATTCCGATCGTATATCAATGAAGAGCTAGAAAGCGACCATTGACCGGCTGTTGGAACGGTGCACGGCGCAATATTGACGCATTCCTGGAGCGAGACAAGTCTCCATCTAAGGAAGACGCCCTGGACGCACTAACTGTAAACCGGCTCCGCAAAAAGACTCCTCTAATTGCGAACGAAGCTCGCGGTCACCGAGGCTCTACTCCGGCTTACCGGACTTACGCCATGAAACAACTTCAAAGTCAGCGAACTTTGCAAAAAATATTTTAACGTTCCTCTTAATCTGATTTCTAAGCATGAAAGGAACTGGTTTTCGCTGTCGTTTGCTTTTTGTTTGATGTGAATTATTTTGACGTCCCTCGCTATAAACATTTCATTTTAACTTATCTAGTGCTAATTTAAATACTGAAACATAAATCACAGCAATCATATAATTATTTACTCAAATGCATAATTGTTAGTAGGAAAAATTGATAAGAGAGATCGATAAGAGTCGCCATAGTCATCTTTTTGAAGCAAGGAAAAATATTTTTTTATGAGTTCGGAAGCAAACGGGTATGTTAAAGTATAACTCTCAGTGGCGGGGCACTGCACCCACGGAGTTAATGATCACAGGTTCGATCCCCGCATCGAAATAAATATATGTATGAATTACAAATATTTATTCCGAGTCTGAGAACCCCACCAATCCGCATTGGACAAGCGTGGAGAGGCCTGTGCTCAGCAGTGGGACATGTATGGGCTGTTAAAAAAAAATAGTCATCTACGACACCATAGGCATTGCAGAAGCGTTACCGACTTTTTAAGAAATATGAAGATTCTTTTCTTAACTAATACTTCGACTAATATGATGGATATTGTAGGTTGATTTTTGTATCTCAAGGTGACGTTGTTACCCAGTATTATCTCCCGCAGTACGACACCCACAGGAAGAAATGAAGTTGCCTTATGCTGCGAATCACACGTTAGAGAAATCACTAATTATATTTGATTGGCAAAATAATGCGTAAAAACACAAGGTCATATAAGTCAATTTTCGCGCACTTTATACCTATAAAATATTTAATATTTATTAAAAAAACTCAATAAATAGACAACAGTCCATACCAGTTTTAATAAATATTTACTTTCGTCTCTGAATATTATACAAAAAATACCAATATATTTTCTTCTTGAACCAAACAATAAAGACATGGTTAGAGTAGATAGTTATACGTAGCAGGAACGCAGAACTGCGTTAAGGTTATCCAACACTTTTTTTGATGAGGACGTGACGTGAATTATATACACTATGAGAGACGGGCAACAACAATCAATGGAGCAGCCGCCATTTTGAAATTCGGGAATTCATAATGGTTCACAACAGGTTTCATTGTCATTGAATGAATTTTTTGTTGTTTTTCGAGCAAACGCGACCATTGAATTGAAATTGATGTATTAACAAAATAATATATAATTATTTCGACCAGTACGTCCTGTCTGTATTCTCTTACAGCGCAGAAAGGTGGAGATCGCTGGTCGTTTTGCTTTACAAACTCAAAGTCACTCAAGGGACTATAGAGAGGGTTATATTCAGAGTTTCTCCAGCGGACATGATTAAAAATGTAGAAATCGACCGGAGGACTAAAATCACCGACATAGTTCTTGGAGTTCGCAAACTGAAGTGATAATGGCCTGGTAATCATTGTCAGAGAATCGATAATTGTTGTATTCGATGACTGGGTTGGAGAACGCGCAAAATAATCAAAATCATGACGGGATATTACCATTATAATAATCTTACAATCAACCAGACGGATTGGCGATCTAGAGCGCTTCCCACCCACAACTCTGCTGCTCTTCAACCTTTATTGTTATGAGGCAAATGAATTTCCTATTCATCTGACAGTAAATATTCTAAACGTCCAAGAATTATCTAAAAAATCAAACAGAGAGAACGGGTTTTGCAGATACATTAGCTGCCTATGAGAAATGTGTAAGCTATATATATAAGGGGGTAAAGTCGAAGATAAAGTCTTTTTTCCCTCTTTCATTTGTGTAGTGAATTATTTTATTTTACTATATAGATGTATACGTTAGTGTGTTATGGTATAAATAATAATATAAATATCAAAAAGTGTATATTCGTGCGGAATATTGTTTAAAATAACACAACTATACTATATAGTTGTGTTAGTTTAAACAATACCAAAAAATACTGTTATTTAAACTCGTCAAAATTAGGACAAGATAATGGACAACCTTTAAAGTCCAATTCTTTTACCTTACAAACAGATACAGTTAATATTTACAGTCAGCAAGCAACAACACGCTGATGTGTGTTAATTGGGGTCCGGTAAGAAGACTAATGATAAGGGAAATGTAACAGTTCCCTTAACATATGTGCGCGATATAAATGCAAACACTTGCATATTTTTCGAAACAGGAGCCTATCTTTATACTGAATATTTCGAGTAAGCCGTTACTAAATGTGTAGCGCATGGAGACAAATAAGAAGTAGGAAATAACGGATATTAAAGAGAAAGACAGCTAAACAAATCTAAATGTTATACATAATGTTCATGTAACGTTATTTTTTTAGAGCCCATATAATGGGCTAAAAAAGTCCTGCTGATAATGGGACCTCCGCACTTTTGGATGAATGGAACCCACCACATATGTTTGTCATAGGTGGATTGGCGTAACATCCAGACTTTATGTATTTATCCCAGGACGGACATTAAACCCGCGTCCATTGACTTTGTGGGGATTTTGTAATGAATTAGGGTTTTGCATTGAGTTAGAGTTTTATAGTGAACTAGGGTTTTGTGTTGAATTAGGGTTTTGTGTTGAAAATACGGTTTTGTGTTGAATTAGGGTTTTGTTTTCTTTTTACTAAGGCAAGTAAAGATATTTCCTTAAGATTAATTTAACCATTTATTGATTAGTTAGGTAGTAACTTAGTCGTTTTATTACATAAACATATATATATACATATCGTCACGCCCGTCTCCCGTAAGGGTAGGCAGAGACCACAGATCTCCATCTGCTACGATCTCGGCATACTTCCCTTGCTTCCTCCACACTCATTATTCTCCTCATGCAAGCCCGCCGGTTGAGGGTACTCTTGACCTGGCCCTTCTTAAAAAGTTCAGCAATCTGGTCAAGGTACGTTTTTCGTGGTCTTCCTCTTCCGGCCCTTCCATCCACATTCGCAAGGTAAATTTCTTTTGCCAGTCGTCTTTCATCCATCCTCTCTATATGTCCAAACCATCTAAGCATCCCTTTTTCTACTTTTGTCACAACACCTTCTTTTACTCCACATTGCTCTCTTATATCTTCATTTCTTATTCTATCATTCAAGGTTACACCACACATACTTCTTAATGCTCTCATTTCCACCGCATTCAGTCTGCTTTCATGCTTCTTCTGCCAAACCCAACTTTCACTACCGTATATAAGCGTCGGAACAAGCACCCCCTGATGAACCGCCAGTCGGGCCGTTTTTGACACATTCTGACTTTTCATAAAGGAGTGCAGGGCTCCGTTAACCTGATTACCAACTTTCACTTGTCTTTCAATGTCTCCTTCACATTTTCTATTTCTTGTAAACAGTGACCCCAAATATATAAACTCATTCACTTGCTCAACTTTTTCTCCTGCAATCAGCACCACACACTGCGTCGAAGTGTCCTCCCTTTCAAAAACCATCACTTTCGTCTTGCTAACATTCATCTTCATTCCTTTCCTTTCTAACGCTCCGTGCATTATATTCATCATCTCCTGCAACTCTTTTTCCGACGAAGCTAGCAGCACCTGATCGTCAGCATATAAGAGGCATTTGATGAGTACTCCATTCATTATTAAGCCACACTGACTCTCTTTCAGGACTGTCAGGCAACTATCCATGAAAAGGTTGAAAAGCCACGGTGACGCTACACATCCCTGTCTAACACCTTTATAGATATCAAACCAGTCTGTGTAAGCCCCGTTTATTCGGATACACGCACTGGACTTTTCGTAGAGAGACTTCAGCGCATGAATCATCTTCCTACCCACCCCAAACGTGGATAGTGGCGACCACAGTTCATTCCTTATCACTCTATATATATATATATATATATATATATATATATATATATATATATATATATATATATATATATATATATATATATATATATATATATATATATATATATATATATATATATATATATATATATATATATATATATATATATAGTAATAAGTAGTAAGATATATAAAAACAGGACTTATTTAACCTCCTACACCTAGTAACCTGTGATGTATGTACACCTGGGATGTATATGGGGCAATAAAAAAATTGGGACAGATACACACAAGTTGTTTTAGTAAAATCTTGCGAGACAAAATGAGAATCTTCATAAATAGTACAAAGATAAGGTGTAACGGAAAGCAATGGAATCCTGACAGACAGCACAAACCGTTACCATAGACAACTTGGGCATACGACATCTTACTTACAGCTATGAGCCTATCGATGGACACATTACGGACAACTCGTAATAGCTTTGCATGATAATCAAGGGATCAACGAGTTGAAAGCCTGCGTCGAAAGGTCGCAAAGTATGATAATGAACTTGTTCGTTGATAATAGTGTACTATATTCATATGAAATGCACTTTATACTTATAATGCATCAGACACCTGGGAATCTGAACGAGTGTCTTACTTGGTCTGTCATTACAATCTAAGATAATTTGGCAAAGTCTTCATAAAAACGCTCGAAAACCTAAAACGCAACATTCTTCTAGTAAGGATAGATGGCGGAAGACGGACGTCGAAAGCAGATCAAATAACCGACACACTACAGTGCATGCATGAAGCTGTGCCAGTGATTATCCATGCATGAAACTGTGCTAGTGACTATCCATGAATGAAGCTGTGCTAGTGATTATCCATGTATGAAGCTGTGCTAGTGACTATCCATGCATGAAGCTGCGCTAGTGACACGTGAAAACGATAATTGGTGTCGAGCAATTTAAACCAAGACATCCCACCTACCGTTGCGGGTCAACCAATTCCAATAAGACACAGGAGCCTTAATAATCTTGATCTTCCTCTACGGGGTAGAAACTTGGACAAACCGTACAAGCGAGCGACAGAGGGAAGTTGCATTCGAAATATGGTGCTGGAGGCGAATGCTCCATGGACGACCAAACGCACAAATGTATGTATTCTCTCCCAACACGGCATTAAGACCCGACTGTCCACCATCTGTCTTCAACGCATACATTATGCGAAGAGAAGATAGTAACTTGGAAAAACTGGTCATTGGTGTTAATACCAATGGGAAGAGAACGAAAAAACGGTCGCCAACAAGATGTCCCGACCAATCCTTTTCCAAATTTTAGCAAATAGTGATAGCTACTTTGGACCGGAACCAATGGAGACAGATGTTCGTTTGAGAGGTTTTAGTAACCACGATCCTCAGTAATGAGGAACCAATTAAGGAAGTCAGTATTAAGAATAAGAAGAATAATTTTCTAAACTATATATTTTTATACATATTATCTTTTTAGGTATACACATTGATGGTATTATCATGTTAAATTTAGTCTCCTATCACAGATCTGCTGTAAGACAATTCATTTTGAAACAAGTACCGCCTTTGGCTTAATATTGCATTAGTGTGGTTGTATATTTAATCTATCTAATCATCTGGGCTTATACATAATAAATATGGAAAAGGACTTTTCCCGCCAACTTACATCAGTGACCTTGTGTTTTTATTTCATTTTCATTATCTTATTATCAGTTATATTGTTTAACTGTGGTGGTATTATACAATATAGTTCAATTACGGTGTATAAGTGAAGTGATATGATATAAATGCGTGTATCTTAACTTTTTGACTGAATAAGTCCATAGAAGGTTTTGGTAAAATGACTACTAATTTATCAAGATGTAAAGTGATAAGCTGACTTGAAACATTTCAAGATATTGGATATTATTGTATTTTACTTGATAGTGGCATACTAGTTGTAACTAATTGCCATCAAAGAAAAGAAAAAAAAATATGGAAAATAATAAAAGGTTCAACTGAACATCCTATTAAACCTATTAAAAATAATGGTTTGAAAAATAAAGATCTCATGATCATTGAAACCCCGCTGCAATCGATATTACACTATGCAATGTAGAAAGTAAAATATACACAATAGACGAATACAATTTATCAGAATCATCTCTTACAAACTCAAACCGCTTTTAACGCAATCCATACAGCTTCCTACGCGTTCCCTTCACTCGTTTTAACCTATCAATTGCTGTTTGAAAATGCGGGTAGTGACAAGTACACTTTGTCTTGCTCCATATAAATAAAGAATTGCTATGTTCTTGTCAATAAAATAACGCCAAACATTAATTATTTCTCAGTTTAACGCATATCACCCGTTTCGAATTAATGTAATTAAGGTCATCGGTAACATTTATTATTTTTATCAAATAAAACATATGTTTATACATAACAGTAGATTGCGGCAACGTCAAAGGGATTAAAACAAGTAATTTTATTTAAGTTAAAAAAAATTACTTTATTTTCCCTCTTTGTTTCAACGTCTTAGCCAAGTGGCATTCAAATTGGTAGTACAAATATAAACGTACAAAGGTAGACAAATTTATCATACTTTCATCTTCATTGTCTTAAATTACTCACTCAAAACTTAAGTTTTAAATGAAAACATTGATTTCAATCTTAGGGTTGAAACGCCTGGCCAACAATTAAAGCAATATTGTAGAAGTGCTCCTATGTAATATTTTAATTTAAATGGATTAATAATTAAGAAGATTTTTAATCTATACGAAAGGACGTAATGGAATAACAGTAAACCTCGAAAAATGAACTCGCTCGAGGGCTTGCTGCTATTCAAAGTAAAACAAATTATCTTTACAAGACAAACGAGGTAAAGGGAAGGTGTATATTTTTCTAATTTCAGACTTGAATTTCCTGTATCATGGGACTGGGCAATTTATCCAGATTTTCATAAAGACATGTCATCATTATCATCGCCATGCGGTAGGCCACCGCTGAACACAAACTTCTTCTAAGGCGTACCACTTAGCCTGATCTTTGACTACACGCGTCGACTCTCATCCCAGCCGGCTGCGCAGATCGTCGATTCATTTAACTGAGGGGCGTCCCATACTGCGTAAATTTATATACGTTTAATGAAGACATGTAAAACTGTTGAGTTTGTAATCGATTGTGATCGTAATGTGATCGATTCCTGCTTTGAATCATATACATACGTATTTGTTGAAATACATATGTATATGATTCAAAGCAGGAATCGATCACATGACGCATATTCGAAACTAACGATAGAACTTTCACTGAATTTAATTAACTAATAATTTAATGATTATGCAATCGAGTTTTATCTCCAAAATATACTTTGCTATGTTCCAACGCGACAGTGGTCAACAATTGGGCAAGTGTCCAACCCAGTCCGCCCTCGCTGGCGCCCGCTCCAGTCGACATAATGTGGCCAGTATTTTAATTGCGACCCAATACCCCGTCTCGGTGCCTACAAAATGTCTCCACAATCTAGGCGAGTCGGTATTTGCATAACGACTATATTTGATCTACTTTTCCATAATTTTCCCGCTGAGATTAATATCGGTGCCTTTCGATTGATTATTATTCGCTATAATATGATTTCTTCCACCTTCCATTTGATATTTACTGGCAGAAAAGCAGTAAATATATTATATTGTCGAACCTTATTTGCACCACATAAATAGAATCATAATTCAAAAACCTCTTTCGTGCTTTAAAATTGAAATGTGCTTTAGTAAAAGTCTTTTTTTATACTATTCCTAACAAAAATTATTATAAGCTATTTATTTTTGGTGTTTCGAGTCATATAAAATATATAATTACAATATATACTTATGCGCTTTGCAAAGAAGAATGTCAGAACCAAGTAACCAGATTAAAAGAGAAGGCGATAAAAAGGCAAAAAGATTTATATTTTAACAGTTTGAAAAATATGAAATAAATAGCTACTTCGACGTTTCCCGCCAACTTACGTTTTGATAAAATAGCCACCATTATATGAAGACGTAATGTGAAAAGCAAACTAGTATATTCCAAAATATTTGATATTATTATATTTTACTTAACACTAGCATAATATTGTAAGTTATAACTAATTGCCATCAAAAAGTATCAAGAATACAATAGCTACATTTCCGATATGGAAACCAAATTTCGCACAGGGATCGTATATTTAATAAACATTGGCGCACATTTTACATCACAAAGGCATTTGTCACAATCACTCTCAGGCGCAAACATTCCATAACAATAATTCACATTGTTATAGTTGAATATTAATTATCTACCATTGTAGTGCTGTTGCATTTGAGGACAAAATAATCATTAACGCTAGAATATTTCTTAAACTATTTATAAAATATAATGTTATTAATATAAATTATCTGATAAAATAACAGTAACCTCGAAGTAAGAATCGTTACTTTGCTATGGGAGAATTGTGAGCTTCAATTTTCTGAATGCCATCATAACGTTTGACGCAGAACCGACAAACACTAAAGTAGACTAATGGTGGAAGCCACACTACATCTTTGTAAATGTAATGTGTGATACCCCTCGGGCATGATTGCGTATAACAGATGGCAGAAACTGGATGCATGAGAACGAAAGGGCTTGGTGCCGCGTCTTCATGCATCCCCACTGGCCGTTGATGATGGTGATAGCAGACAAAATATTATAAAATCAAATATATATAAATTGTTATTAACAGCTCCTTAAAAGAGTAATGTTCAGTAACGTGCCTTGACACAATAAGCAGGACATTCCGTATAATATCCTTTGGCGCTAATAAATCTGATGTCAAACCGATAAGGATTAATATTTATTACTATTTATAGAATCCATTACGTCTTTCGTATGATAATTCGCTCGGTCTAGTCTATTCTAATTCCAGGGTTCTATTATTAGGCACAATTTATGTCTGCCTACCAAATATTAAGGTATTTGCATGGCCACAATTGCCTAAAGGAATGTTCTGCAGGTTAAGTTTCGTCAGCAAGTGTAGCTTACAATAAACCTTTAATTAGAAGCTAGAATGTAACCGATTGAAAACAGGCTGCATGCAGTAATTACTCCATGTAATGCGTAAATATGTATGTATTAAATATTAAGGTTAGATTTGAAGTTTTCCTTTACTAAATATTACTTGTTAGTTTAAATGTTTTAACATGGCATAAAGCTATGAAGACATTTTAGGCGTCCGAAGCATGAAGAATTAATAATAAACCTACGACAGATAAAAGGAAAAAATAACGTCTATGATTCTTGCTGTCGTTTTCTTGTTAATTAATTGATAAAATATTTACATAAAAGTTATTTAAGGACTCCTTATGAAAAAACATTATATATAAAAAAAATATATTTACAAGCTTAAAATCAGTCAGAGATCCATGAGAAAATATTATGCTTGGTGTTGTTTGGTGGATAAGATTTGAATTGACGAAATCAGACATACAACCGAAATAAGCAACATAGATTTTGAAGTTGACAAACTAAATTGGTGATGGGATGGTCAACTTTGTCGGAGAACGTGGTCTTCATGGCTAGAGAGCCCCCTTCTACTTCGACCGTTGTCGACCATTGGAGTTGTCGAGGGCTGGAGTGGAGAATGCGTTTTCAAAAACCTGGTGCAGGATGCCTCTCGGCCAAATAGAGCGATGATCAACTCAAGCAGCTAGCAAAAAGTGGGTGTGGTCAATCAAAGATTGGTTAATCTATAAAAATAACTTTGATAATGTAAATACAAGTAGAATTTATAAGTATGTAACATAATATTGACATATTAAAATATTAATAGTGGTAGACGCTCACGCGGCAGACGAATACTTTGTCAAGAATTGCATGATATTTGTCAGTAGCATGAATGAGCCGGCGTGCCCGGGGAAGTACCACACTCCCGCAGAAAACCGGGGTCTGAATGGTAGCTTACCTACCGCGCTTCGTACGGTGAACGGCCGAGTTCCGGAGGCCCAACACGCTTCCCCTCCCTCTCCTATTTCCACTCTCATGATGACACTTTTCTTAAATGTCGAAAACGCTTCCGCACTGCCTATGGCGCTGCGAAAGTCTATGGGCGGCGTTCATTGCTTTCCATCAGGTGACGCGCCTGCTCGTTTGCCTTCCTATCCCATAAAAAACATTTTTAATCATCTTGAAGTGTTGATGGTCACATGAATCTTCAAATTTAAATCATAAAAATTAAAGTATGCTATCAGTAGCAGTTGAACTTATCAAGAACATCCGGTTTATACCAAATGTTTGAGTTAGTGCACAATATGCTACGTTTGACCTCTACGTCTCTATCCGACGCAATGTGGGTGCTACTGTTGTTGATTTTGGTTGTGCTGGAAATTAATAGAAGTGCCCTTAAATGTACGTAAATATTGCCTATTATGTAAATATGTGTTTAATCGGAACTTAGTCTTTTACCATGAAAAAGAGAACCAGAATTACCTAATTCTATAGTACTATATTTTTAATTATATTTTTTAAAAAAATTATGTATTATAAAAAGAGTAAACTATAGACAATCTGAATAAAGGTACGTTTTATATACATAATTTACGTCTGGCAATAGATTCGCCTGACTTTTCATTTGAGTAGTCTATATTGTACATGATTTCAATATATTATTTTTTAATTCATTAATTATATCATAAAAATCTTTTAAAAGCCTTTTCATATTTCTTCAGATCCGGAAAGTTATGTAATATTTGTAAGACCCTTAAACAGACTTTTAAAGCAACGGAAATCCGACTTTCATTTTACAGATCGTATCTCAAAATATTTTAGATCTGACAAATCTTAGATTCCTTCCATTGTCCAAAAAACTTTAAATGTATCATGTGTGTGACATTCTACGAATGAATTCAGAAAATTTGAAATCACAAAAGTGGTGAAGTAATGTGGCATTTATAAAGACGTTACCACGTGATTTAGACTTTGAATATGAAATATTTATTGTACTAGTAATAAACATAATATCTTGAACTACTTTTACCGTCACATGTGTAATTCAAGTTATATCTCTCGTTTATAAGTACCAAGAAAAGCCATGGGAATTGATGTGACGCGTTTTCAATCGTAAGTTAAAACAATCTCACGGGAATGCCTTCAGACGTTCTCAATATGTGTGCCGCTCAAATGAGACCAATATTAATCGATTTTTTTATACATTATTTCATTGTAATAGAGACAATGTGGCTCTACCACCGCAGTAACGTTGCTTCATGAAAAATTAAGACATATATTTAAATAGTATCCTTGCTACTACACTTCGTCCAATTTTTTTTATATTTTAATAAACTATATTTAAGTAAATTTTGTTAACTAATAGTTGAGCGCTTGACATTTATATGTTAGCGTTAGTGGTAGAGCCACGCTGCAGACGAATACTTTGTCAAGAATGGCATAATATTATTTGTTTGTAGCATGAATGGGCCGGCTCGCGCGGGGAAATACCACACTCCCGCAGAAAACCGGCGTCTGAGTGGTAGCTTGTCTACTGCGCTTCGTACAGTGAGCGGTCTGAGTTCCGGAGGCCCAACGCCCTCCCCTTCCCACTCCCATAATTTCACTTTCCTTTAAGGTCGGCAACGCTTCCGCACTGCCTATGGCATTGCGGATGTCTATGGGCGGCGTTGGTTGCTTTCCATCAGGTGACACGCCTGCTCGTTTGCTTTCCTATGCCATAAAAAAAGCGTAACCATCGAAGTCAAAAAATAATTAATTAAAAAATACAAATAACTTTATCTGTGTTTTGTTCTTAAATTTGACAACGATTTGGTTCTGTGGATATTTTCACACATCGCTTCCATTACATCAATAATCTATTAATAATCACAATTTGAAAACGAACGATTTATTATTCATTTTATATGTATTACAAGTGGTTGCGATTATAAACGGTTTAATTTTACTTAACCCCGTATATTTGTTATTAGGTGTACAAATAAGTTTCCGCAGTTTTTTATAAAAAATTAGGAATTTATTGTAAAGGAAAAGTACATTACGTTTTATTCAAAGTATTTTCCATCATTTGCCACTACTTTTCCCCATCTTTCTGGCAACATTCGGATACCCCGTCGAAAAAACTCTTCATCTTTTGACGCTATCCACAAATCTACCCAATTTTTGGTGTCTTCATATGATGTGAAGCGCTGCTCAGACAGACCATGTGCCATCGACCGGAACAGGTGATAATCAGAAGGGGCTAAGTCTGGTGAATACGGCGGGTGGGGTAAAACTTCCCAGTTGAGTGTTTCCAAGTATGTTTTTACCGGCGCCGCAACATGTGGACGAGCATTATCGTGTAAAAGAATAATTTTGTCGTGTCTGGAGTAGTAATGGGCGCGTTTTTTCTTAAGTGCCCGACTCAATCTCATCAATTGTGTTCGGTAGAGAGCTCCAGTAATGGTTTCGCTTGGTTTCAGCAATTCATAATACACGACACCAAGCTGATCCCACCAAATACACAGCATGAGTTTTTTTCCATGAATATTCGGCTTAGCTGTCGATGTTGATGGTTCGCCGGGCTTAACCCATGACTTTCTCTTCTTTGGATTATCGTAGTGAATCCATTTTTCGTCACCAGTGACTATACGATGCAAAAAACTCTTTTTTTTATTCCTGGCAAGCAGCATTTCACTCATGCATAATCGGCGTTCAACGTCTCTCGGCTTTAGTTCATATGGAATCCAATTTCCTTGTTTTTGAATCATTCCTAACGATTTTAAACGATGTGAAATTGCTTGTTGAGTCACTTGTAGAGTAAGTGCAAGTTCTTTTTGCGTTTGGGACGAATCTTCCTCCAATAGTACTTCTAATTCCATGTCTTCGTACACTTTCGGCCTTCCACTGCGTTCTTTGTCTTTAACGTCAAACTCACCGTTCTTAAACTTTTGAAACCATTCCTGACAACTTCTCTCACTTAAAGCAGCTTCACCATATGTTTCTAGAAGCAATCGATGCGCCTCAGCTGCAGATTTTTTCACATTAAAGAAGTAAATCAAAAGTTCCCGCAAATGATGCTTATTCGGAATAAAACTTGACATTTTTGCACGAAAAAAATTACGTGATGCTGATACGGAATCACTAGTACTTTAAGGTTATGGTGTTGCCAGATGACTAAACTTGGGATATTACGTTTTACATCTGACAATTTCTCCATAACCTTCTGGTGGGGCCATCTTTTGACAAACCGCGGAAACTTATTTGTACACCTAATAGTTTCGATTCTTTCGACGGCTTCTACAATCCGTGGCAATACAACATAATGAAGATTTCAACTTGGTACTGTCAGGAGATGGACTCTTTTTTACTAGTAAACCCCTCGAGTTTGGCTTCATTTCATTGGATTTTAACGAATCCCCTATATAACAACTGTATAATTTATTCAAATTATTTTTCGCCCCACATTTTTATTTCAATGTCAGTTAGAACTTTTACTTAGCTAAGATCCGCGACAAGCAAACAAAAACAGAATAATAATAATGTGTATTTTCTACTGGAAGAAGTGGATTTACGGGGAATTTAAACTAAATCTTACCGAAAAAACGGCCGGCAAACACACACCACCACTTTTCCACATTGCACATGACACGTGTTTCGCCTCAACACGAGGCATCATCAGGTATGTATGTCTAAAAGTTAAAACGAATAATAAAATATTCAATAAATCTACAGTTACATTTGCGGATGAAGGTTGGAAAAATGTTATATCGGGTAGCAGTATTCGACAAGAGAAGATTAAGAAATGCTCACGGCGAAATGTATGTATCTTACATATAATTTTATGTCTATTTTATGGAACAGGGATAGAGAACTTAATAACATCTATGATCTACTGTTTACTAAGCAGACTCTGTGCGATATATTTGCATGTCTTGATCTCACGAGGCTTCACCAGTCCTGAAGAAATGGACGATAACCCACCACTCTTGTTCAAGACGGCTTGGCGGGATATCTAGACTACAAAATACATTTCTCACAGCCCATATAGTATGTCCCACTGGTAAGCACGGGCCTCTCCCTTTCTGAAGGAACAGACATTAACCTACCGCGCTTGTCCAATGCGGATTGGCGGAGTTATATACCAGGCTCGGAATAAATATCTGTAAGTCATACATAGTATATTTATCCGATGCGGGGATCAAACCCGCTACCATTGACTTCGTGGGCGGGTATTATGAAATAATTTGTATGTTTCACTCAAATACGTATCGAAACTCAGCATACAAAGTCACATTTCACAATAAACAAACAAAAACTCTTCATAATTTAACGATAAGAACGAGCTAATAACATAAATATCTAACTGTTTATGAAATTATATCGTATATTTTAAATTCCATCCATAGAACACCATGAATAGGTACAACAGAAGTTAATCATAGCTCTACAGCTTCGCGAAAGATTTTTGAGAGATTGTTATATTCAAATGAAGAGAGAGTTATCTGTTACCGTTGAGGCAGGCAAATGGGACGCAGTCCGGCGCCTGCTTTACTCCCACACATGCGTCATCCAAGGCTCATGTCACATGGAGCTATACAAATAAAATTTATAACTTAAATGATCCATGAATTATTAGTTATCCGAAGTAATATTTATTTCACTATGTAACGTTATTACATGTTTATATTCTGGAAAAGACATTCTGATTCTTCTTCTACTTTTTTCCTCCTATTCCTTTGATTTCTTGATTCTTCTGATTGCTTTGATTTATTTGACTTCGTTGCTTCTCTGATTCCTTTACATTACTTAGGAATATAACGTCCTCTAAATAATTTTTTAATCTCTGGTAAAAATGAGTCCCAGCACTCAAGTTCTTCGATTTTCTTGGATTAACAGAACATAAAATCGTATTGCATGTTAATTTACTAAGTACAGTTTTTCTTCTCTCTGGGCATACATTTTTGAATCTCGTATCGGGCTGTATGAATAATTGTTTGGAATTGAAGAATAACTTGCCGGAACTGATATATAACTTATATCAATGTCACAAGGGGTTTTGAAGGTAACCATTGCTTATTGTCATTTCACAAATTATCATTACTAGAACTAAGTATTCCACTCAACCTTTGTATGTACAACTATCATTATACTTAGTAATACACTAGTGTTACAAACTGTGTATAAACTGATTAATGTAGTTAATACGAAAGTAAATCTCTGAAAAGAGAAGATCGACTTCCGAGTAGAATTTACCTAAAAGACCAGCAACGCTTCCGCGACTCCTGCGGTGTCGCGGTTGTCTATGGGCGGCGTTGATTGCTTTCCATCAGCTGACTCGCTTGCTCGTTTGCCTTCCTATCCCATAAAAAAAAGAATTGTTAAGTTTTTTTTTGTATAGATGCATGTGAGACAAGTCTGATGCTATAGTGAATTTTGATTAATATTTACATCATCGCTTCGTTTGACGATACAACCACAAATAAGAAGGCCGTACGATCTATATGTATACAAGTATAAGAATATCACTCTAAATTGTTTTATTTAAAATATGTATTATTAATCTGTAGACAAGTGAAGCCACGATTGTAAATAAATAATAGTGAAACACACTAGTTTATCGAAATCGAAAAAATGCCGAAATCGAACATCTGGTGGCCCAACTCAATGTAATAGGATAGACTAAAGCTCAACGACTTCGTTGGCTGAGCCACGTTGAGAGGATGGAGGAGTATCGCGCAGCCAAGAGAACGTATGTGGGTACGCCCAACAGGACGACTTCCTGTGGGGCGTCCCAGGTATCGGTCGAGGATGACTTGCGCAACCTTTAAATCTGCAACTGGCAGGAGGTGGCGCTGGACAGAGCACGGTGACGTAAGATCTGTTCGGAGACCAAGATCCATTTTTGGTCGCTGCACTAACAAAGTTAGTTTTTATTAGTTTATAAAAAAGCACTTAAAATATATTTTTGAGTATATGTAATATAAAGCATTCTTTATATCGGAGTTAGGTGATAGCATTTTATTGTTATCGCGCTCCGTACGAGAGCGTGTGATGGGATTCGAAAGCCCAATTCCTTTCCCCTTCCTTTATTACCTCCTTCCCCTCCGATTACTTCCGTCATAAATAATACCTTTAAATATGCAAACGGGAGCTAAGATCAAAGAGCAAAATTTAATCGTTTTTATGTTTTCTGTCTCATTTTCATTTTATTGTTACAGTTATCTTTATAAGCAAAAACATATTTATTCTTATTTACGTATTATCTCTACTGTCCACGCTGTGACTTAGGCTGTGTAAGAACCATTTTGTGGCACAACTTAAGTTCATCAGGTCAAGTTGTTTTTCTTTTTTTTCTTATGTTAAACGTGTTATCAACAAATGTGAACAATGCTCTAAGTACAGATGTCTATGTGCGACATTGCTCACCATCAGTTGATGGTAAGCAACCTTACTCATTTACCTACCTATTTAAAAAACACACAACAGATTCTAAAGACGCAATATTGACAGTATTAACATCAAACTATAGTTAATGATGGTCTAATCTTCAAAGATAGCTGACGTTGACGTAGTTAGGTTATTTTGCTTCTTCTTTGATTACAGACTATGAAAACTTATCCGAGATGTTCGCAGTCAAAAGAAAAGATAGGCAGATGTATTGTTAGTCAATATATCCAAGAGGAGGTGACAGTGGACTATATGAAATTATTAAATGATATGTGTGTTAATCAAACGTGAGTATTTATATATTAATGTGTAAAAAATTTTAAGTATATTTCGCGCTAGGTTTAGAATGAGATTTGTAATTGTTATTTATATATAGTAGTGCAGAATAATAGTATAATTAAAAAACCTAAAAATTTACTGATTAACATCGAATTTCAGTGAGTAGATAACAACTAGTACCTATTTATTTAAATAAAATACAAATAAAAAATGAAGACATTTATGTTTTATTACTACGAGAGTAAAAACTGTACTATTTCAACATGCCCATCTAATAAATAAAGTAAAAAATAGCACTCATAGTTTTAGTATAATACTAGGCATATTACTTATAATTATTATTATTATAATAGGCTCAATGGCCGAAGCAAATTCTGGAGTCAATATTCACAGATTTGATTAAGTCATGTTGATAAATATACATATATATAGCCCATAGCTATTAAATTCGACACAAGATGTCCCGCTGTCGGCCTTGGACATGTAAATGTCCACTCCTCCAGAAATTAGGAACCTCCTACTATCTGGCGGAAGTCTTACTCTGCAGTTGGATACGTGAGAGCTACTAAAAATATGATTATAATCATAATCCATCGTCTTTTAATGAAAAAGAGAAATTTATAAATAAAATTAGAGGTCTTGTTTAAAGTGACAGAAATGAAGATAAATATTGTTAATAATTTGTAACATAATAAATAAATTTTCGTACTTAGTTACTTAGACGCTTCCTGCCCTATCAAAGAACAACAGCCTGAATCTCTAGCAGGGAAATTACCAGCTTTTGCTTCCAAGGATGAAATAGAAGCGATATCGAAAATAGTTCAGGCGAAGAATAGAGGTAAGTTAATATATTTAAGAAAAAAGACTAGCAATGCTTTTATTATTATAAGAATTTTTGTTACTCCTTCAACTAAGCTAAAATGCTAGGAAATAGTTAACATTAATATTGCAATGGAAGATACGAAGTCACGACGATACAATGTAAGTCCGATCCTTACTAACTGAGCTATTAGTGCTGCTTTAAATAACAGTCTAATAGTTCGGCAACCCATAAGTCATGGTATTGTTTTTACGGAATACAAATTGTATTTATTGTTGTTATAATTTGTTTTAATGGCGCTGCAATGAAATTATTCCCATACCACTTATTTATTCCGTTTAATACGCAAAGTGCTTCATTTATCAATTGAAAAGTTTAACAACCTTTTGCAGAACACTACTAGTGTAAATTATCATAATAATTATCTTTTGGCTGCAAAATAAATTTTACAATCATTATTGTGTTCATCACTTTATTATTTGCTTTTGGCTGTCTTTTGCTAGGTAATGCACCCTTCTCCTAGTCATAAATGTCTGTCCTAGGGATCATTATTCCCACTTTCTTTAGTAGTTTATTTAGTGTCTTTAGTGGTGTAGGTGATCTGCGTAGGGCGGTTGGCAGAAACTGGATGCGTGAAGCCGAAGATCGGGCTAGGTGGCGCTTTTTGGGGGAAGCCTATTTCCAGCACTGGACTGTCGTAGGCTGTTGATTGATTGATTAGTGGTTTATTTAAGGTAAGTTAGATAGAGAGATAAGAAAAAGCAAACGAGCATGCGTGTCACCTTATATTGTACAAAAGGAAGAAAAATACAAAGTGTTCCATTTAAAAAAAATAATAGATACATTTCACATCCTAATATGTTAAACATAATTTGTTGTCAACCATTCAGGTTGTGGCCTTACTACACATCACACTGAAACTTTTGTAAATGCTCGGCCTAGCAAACCCTACGACTGGCCGTGGATGGTTTCCATTACACCGAGGGGCTTTGAGCAGTACTGCGGGGGAGTACTCATCACCGATCAGCACATATTAACTGCAGCACACTGTACCAGATTGTAAGAAACGAAGGGTTTACTTTACTGGAAACTACCAAACACAATGCAAATTCAAAAATTTCTAAAATGTAGCTCTTTGGCTCACTCATGTAACGAGAACGAATTGCGAATAAAATCATAATGTTCTTAACCACAAACGGCTAATTCAAAGTAATATGTTTTCGTATAAACTACTTTCATCCTTTTTTCGCCTTTTTTACTTTCATCCGCCTGTCTCCCATAGGGTTAGGCAGAGACCACAGAACTCCATCCGTTACGATCCCGACACACCTTCCTTGCTTACTTCACACTCATCGATATTTTCATCCATCCTTCCTCTCGTATTCATCGTAGCGAAACGACTCTCCGTTCGTCGCTTCCCGCCCTCGTGAGAATCAGCACGTGACGGGTGGCGAACCACATCGCCGTCATTTTTTAACGAATACGAGCCTTATACACATTTTTAATAAACAATAAATTGAAACTATGTTTGTAAACTTAATTCCGATTACATTTTTTTTAAATAATGTTACGGACACTTTTTGATAGATTCATTCATTTATTTCATCTTTTTAACATATTCTGTACAAAAAGATGAAATAAATGAATTAATTGTCCTATCTAAAAATGTTGAATGGGGCGTCGTATCGAAAAATTTTTATTTAACGAAATGAGCTTATAGGAAACAAACACACATAAAATCTTACAAAGCCAGAGAAGCTATGTGTGCACCTAATTTAAATGGTTTCCATGTTCTAGATGGGGAGCAAGTGATTTGTCCGTACGTCTCGGTGAATATCACATTAAACTCACCAACGATTCGCGCTCATATAACTTCATGGTGAAGGACATACGACAACATCACCGCTACGATATGGCCAACAAGCAATACGATATAGCGATCCTGAAACTGCATCGCCCAGCTCTCTTGAACTCTTACGTATGGCCCATTTGTCTTCCTCCGCCTGGACTCAGTTTCGTCAACAAGACTGCTATAGTTATTGGTAAAGTTTTAAGATATGTTAACTTACAAAAGAATTGCTCCCACTAAAACCCTTACTCCCTGTATCTTTCCATTATTCTAAATCTTTTTTAAAGGAATATAATGCATTTTTAGTGCAAGACCAGAGGTTGCAGAAGCCTATGTGCCGGGTAGCAAACCTAACGTTTGCTAGTCTACCTCTCTATATCTTAGGAACATATCCACTTCGAATATCAGAATATTTGATGAAGCTCTGAAGATCTGACTGATAGCAGTTTACTTGCCCTGAATTCAAGGCTTGATGAAAATTGTCACTGGCTAGCTGTTGACGTAAAACAGCGTAAATGGTTCCGACCGATACGATCCGCTTTCCTAATCAGAGTGTTAAGTTTTATAATTATTCCTACATAAGAGAAGCTTAATACTAGCAGTGAACTGCTATAAAACTTTTATGATATTAATATTATAAGGTTAACAGGTTGGGGTGCAACAGTCTACAACGGTCCATCCAGTGACGTGTTAAAGGAGGTGGCTGTGCCGATATGGGACAATAAGAAATGTATTGACTCCTTTGTCGCTACCATCTTCGAAGAGAATATCTGCGCTGGTGGTCCCGGAAGAGGGAGAGACTCTTGTCAGGTATATATATCACTTTATTAAACACATTTTTTTACATTGATAAATGTAATAAAAGTATCACTAATGTAATAAAACTTTTTGTTTGAATATATTAAAACCTTTTATATTATATCATTTCTTTTTAAAAATTTAAAATCAAAAAGAAATAAATTGTTTTATAAAAACAAAAACTATTTTTATTAGTTCGACTGACGTCTTTCGATAGACATGTCACCTGTCTGGCATAAGAAATTGTGATATAAAAGATAAAATGTAAATTGGTAAGGTGTGAATAAAGTATGAATATGATATAAATGAAAAATTAATTAGTTTCAATTACATCGAAGATAAAACCACCTAAAGATCCCGAGTGTTGCCGAAGCAATACGGCTGGCACGCTACAGTACGGAGCACGTTAGTAAAAATCATTTAAATTAGTAATTTAGTACTTAATTTATTATTTCTATTAACTTTCTTCAACATGTATTAAGTCCGACATCACCACATTTATTCATAGTTAAAAGGCTTGTATTTAGGATTTAACATCGCAGATTCCACTGTTTCAATAGTTCTATTGACGGGGACATTACCAACACAAGTATTTCAATGTTTTTCAACAAAAGTTGGTCGACATTATATTTTCATTATTAGAGATTTTTATTAAATATTAAATTATATTCACAGATTCTTTCTATATGTTGTGGAAATTTGTAATAACTTCACTAATGTATGTACATACATATATTTAACTAAAAAAATCGTTTTCTCCTTCAGGGTGACAGCGGCGGGCCTTTAATGTACCAGATGCCAAGTGGTCGTTGGGTGGTGGTGGGAATAGTGTCATGGGGATTGCGTTGCGGTGAACCCCATCATCCCGGCGTCTACATTGAAGTTAATAAATTTCGTGATTGGATAGAAGAGAATACAGCGTTTTGAAACATAAAAAAATGTTTCAACAAAGCTTTGAAAATTCATGATGTAAAAGGGACGTAGTGTTTGCTGTGAAATACACCCCTTTGCAAAAAAGTCGGGCGGTTTTGATTTTTCTGCTTTGAGCCAAACTATAATATCCCAAATTCAAAACTTTTGAATTTGGAATATTATACTTTTTTTTAAATAATCCCTTTTTTAGTTTGTGCCTTTTTAGATACTTTTCGCGGGTTTGTTGTTAAAAGGTTATCAGGCAACTAAAACTAACTTCTTTTGCATCATTCTGCATTATTGTGACTTAAAACAGATATCTTTGTGTCTATTGTAATGGCAGAAAAAGCATTAAGAGCTAGTAAAATTATAGCGCTGCTGGAAGAGGGCTGTAGCCAATTTTGTAGAAAACGTTGCACACAGTCACAAGACGACCGCTTTTTAGTGACTAAGGCGCTGAGGAATCGCAAATGCAGTTACATAGACCTCAAAAGAAACCTTGAAAAGGTACGAGCAGCACAAATTTAGCCTATGGACTTAATTTTTATGGAAGTTATAGGCAAACGACATCTACAGCACAACATTATACAGAAGATATAGGAAAACAACATCTCCATGGGAACTGTAGCTCCGTTGTCTATCTTAACGTAATAATGTGAATACTGGAAGGGGGAGATATAAAGGAAGAAGGGAAAAGGACCCTGGTTACACACTAAAATGCTACCATTTGACTCCGATATTCTCAATATCGGATATCGGATAATATTAATCATAAAACAATTATTTATTTAATATTTGAAATTTTCAAAATTACGAATGTTTAAAAGGAGTAATATAATAAAAAAGGTTTTATTATATTCAAATAAAACGTTTCAAATCATTAGTGATAAATTAATTAATGTATCACTACAGTACCTAACTTTATGGTAGAGTATTATTTTTTTTTAATACACGGAGGTGACGCAGACTGATTTTTTGCACCCTAACGCCGAATATGGTTAAGAAGATCTTAGCTCTTTCACTGTTAATGTAAAGCATTGTAATTCTATACATTGAATATAAATAACACCGATTCGTATAATCATCACGTTATAACACTATCTGTGCGAAACATCCTGCGGATTATGCAGTAGGTATGACTATTACTATCAACGTCCGGTCTCTCCCAAAATGTTTGTGGTCCAGAGCAAAGCGCGTTCAACCTCGACAAGCGAGTGTCGAACGTAATGAGGCTTTCTTGGGTTTTGTTGTTAGTGGTGCTTGTAGTTTATGGAAACGCCTTGAGATGTAAGTAAGCATATAGTTTAATAAACCTATACTATTTATTAAGTATTTAATTATATTGTTTTTGTATCTACTTATCTTATCCATAAGCCAAAAGTTGACTGGCAGAGAATGCCTTCCGGCATTAAGTCTACCTCTGTACCAAAAATTCTACATTAAGAAAATGAAATAAATGTCTATATAGAAATTTTTCAATTGAACCCACTTATTATCAAAAACAAAATTAGTTAAGTGTCTTTAAAGTAATTAATACTTAAATAAATATTAATATTGTTAAATTTTCGTTCTATAATATTTTTACCAGCATCTTCAATAGACATATCTCGTGAGGATGTTGTATCTTCGAAGAGTTTACGGATTGGACGAGAAAGAGCGAAAAGATTCATTCGACTAAATATGACAGAGGTAGGTTTTATAATTATTAAAAAAAGATAAAATTTACAATTATAAATTCTTGAACTTATTCAAACTCAGTCTCTAATAACTGCAATTCTAACAAATCTATCCAACTATGAGTACACAAAAGCTAACGCCCTATCATTATTATATTCGAGACCGGCTACTTTTACAGCCCAAAGAGCTCGCAATCGCGAAAATGGCTTCTTTTTTTATTTCTTTTATTCATCACATGTTTTTATTAGTTGCAGTGTTTAATAATAACTCTCGTAAGAATTGCCAGCCTTATCGAAAAACAAAAACAAAATTGTTATAATTGTATAAAAAATAAAAAGGACTTTTGGTGGAAGTTTATACGGGTTCTTCTTTTTCAAAAACTTACGTCATTACTAATGAGAATGAGAAAAAGTTCTTTTTGAAGAAGTTATAAAGGCGAAGGTTTTAAAGGCACCCAAAAATATATAATTTGTGACGTTTCATTCCATACAGGTGTCAACCACACACATACACAACAACAAAAAAACATGCAAGCAACTTTCTCACACATCAACGCATCTTGTTTTCGATCCGTGCATATTATGAGGTCCATATTCGTTAACTCTTAATTTACACATAACTGATAAAATTTTATATTGAATTCCAATGAAAATGTTTAATTTTACAGACCAATATCTCTTACCAACAATGTGTCCTACCCAATGGGAAAACAGGACGGTGTCGGCAAGCACGTAATTGTGCGCAAATGGATTTCAAAAAGGACTTCGTGAAGTTATTGGACTACATGTGCATTATTAATCAATTGTGAGTGATTTTTGTATAAAATCAACGAGATCATTTTATAGATTATATAAGAAAATGCTTACGTTTTATGGAAGAAAAATAATTACATGTCTGAGTAATACTTCAAAATAATACCTTCCAAACAACTTAATTATAACTAAAAATATCTATTGATAACACATTTGAGATATGCAATATACAATAAAAATGATTACCAAAACATAGATTTAAGCTTAAAGTGATGAAAACCAAAAAGTAATTCAGTCTATAATCACAAACAGTTCGATTGGTGTTTGTTGCCCTGATGAAGAACGCACTGGGCCAGAAGCACTTGCGGGCGAATTACCAGCCATCGCCTCCAGGGACGAGGTTGGAGTCATCACGAAAGTTGTTCGAGCAGAGAACAGAGGTAGATCATCATAATATGTATTTTGTCATAATAATAATATTTTATTGACGATATTATCATCATTTTATCAAATTTAAGCTTTTTAAAGCTTGTATATGAACGTCAAAAACTCTTATTTATCTTTTATTTCTACAAGGTTACAATTAGCAATTGATTGTAATAAACGGACACATTGCCAAAAATTTAATTATAAATCTGTTTAATTTTATAAAATTTTCCCTTAATATTAGGTCGGGGCAAAAGTATTTTCGTATTTTGAATGTATTATTAATAATCAAACCTCTTTGGCTGTACTGAATGTAACTGGCTGGTTTTAATACCATTAAATGTGACATTCTGAAGATGCAATAAATAAAAAAAACTAGTTCCCGCCATTTTTCAATTGTTTTTCAAGCAAGCAAAATGAACGTATGTGACGAAGAAATTCGGTACATTTTAAAGTTTTATTACAAAAAAGGTAAAAATGCGACGAACGCCGCGAATAAAATGTGTGCGGTTTACGGACCTAATGCGGTATCAATAAGAGTAGCACAAATGTGGTTCAAGCGTTTCAAGTCTGGAAATTTTAGTGTGAAAGATGAGGTTCGCTCTGGACTGGACGGGACGCCCTGTCACAGATAAAATCAGTGCCATCTTTGAGAAAATGGAGCAAGATCGACATATTAGTAGCTACGATATTGCTGAAGAACTGGATGTTGATTATAAAACAGTTTTACGTCATTTACGAAAGTCTGGGTACATGAAAAAATTTGACATTTGGGTACCATGACAACGCCAGACCGCACTCATCTATAGCCACGCAGCAAAAATTGAGAGAGCGTGGCTGGGATGTGTTGATGCATCCTTCGTATAGCCCTGACCTTGCTCCATCAGTTTTTCACTTGTTTCGGTCATTGCAAAACTCTTTAGGAAGCATAAAGCTAACCTCAAAAGAACACTGTGAACACTACCTGTCAGATTTTTTGAATCAAAAATCTCAAAGTTTCTACAGGAATGGGATCATGGCACTACCTACAAGATGGCAACAAGTCATCAATCAAAACGGCACATACATATTATAAACAAATAAAAAATTATACCTTAAAAACAATATTTTCCTTTGTATAATAAACACGAAAATACTTTTGCCCCGACCTATTATAAAACTTCAATAAGTTAAAAATAAGTAAACCCTCATAACTTAGGCCCTCCTAATTGGATTCTTAAAAGTGATAATTACGATATTATTCCAAATATTATTCTATTTTATTTTAAACTTTGTCAGAATAGCTTGCTGAATTGGTAAGGATTGCATTTACTGTCTGGTCATGAGTTCGATGCCACCTTTGGATTATTGATGAGAGCTATATTTTTTTTAGGACAATAAATACTTATTAAGAACTCTAGTAATATCAAAACATTATTAAAAATGATTCCGATTTTAATCTTTTTATAGCCAATCTGTATCATTCCATACAAACTTTATTTCAGGTTGTGGCCTAAGCACCCGCCCCATGAGAAACTTTATCGGCGCCCGACGTGGCAACCCTCGTGACTGGCCTTGGATGGCGTCCATCACACCCGAAGGCTTTGAGCAGTATTGCGGCGGTGTGCTCATCACTGACCGACACGTCTTAACTGCCGCGCATTGTACAAGAAGGTAATGTATTTCTAGAATTACTCATCACTTAGGAACTATCTATACATTATGTCACACAAATTTCATAATTTTTAGAACACCATAATTTCTAGTCATGTGTGACAAATGACGAGTGACTTAACTTAGATAGCCCTTATAATCACACCGATATCCACATAACTTGTCCGATACCTTACTTAATGGCAACCGTGGTTGCAAAGTTCTGGCCCAACTTTGATCTCTGGTGCCGTGAGTTTGATTCATATCAAACTCAAAAAGCGTTCCACCAGATATAAAATTCTTATCGACAGTGACCTGCGGCAGTGCATTACTGGATTAGCCTCCCCAAAGTAGCGCTATCTAGGACGATCTTGCATCGGACAAACATAATTTCGCATTATAATAATGGCTTAAGCCTGATAATAATTATATCCCAATCTCGGATTCAGAGTTATCTATAAAATAATGAACACGCTTTACAAGACTGCTAAGAACGCGACTTATACCATTTTAGCGTAAAATACTACTACATTCATATTTTATTTCAGGTGGAAAGCTAACGAACTATTCGTGCGTCTCGGTGAATACGACCTAAAACGCACCAACGACTCCCGCACTTACAACTTCAGGGTGCAGGAGATACGGCAGCACGTGGGCTATGAAATGTCTAACTACCAACATGATATCGCCATTCTCAAACTGCACAGACCCGCCGTTTTCAATACTTACGTCTGGCCTATCTGTCTCCCCCCACCTGGGCTTAAACTAGTCAATGAGACTGCTATAGTTATTGGTAAAATTTATTTACACTTCTCATTACTATTGTATTTCCGAATAATCTTAATTGGTCAGAACTAAAAAATTTTTTGCAAACACGGAATCACTGAGGACTTTTCAGGATTTCATTAGAATGGTATCTAGCACGGTTTTGTAAATTTTCAGCTTGTTGTGAATTAATGCAATATCTATTTTGAACGGGCTATATATGAGAGCTTAAATAATAAACTGAACAGAGCAACGCGAGAAAAGATTCACTGGCCAACACTCTTAGGTATTCCCGACAACAAAGCAAAGAACATCATAGCTTTACCCAAAAAAAATTAAGTATAGCTGAATATCACGTCAAAAAAATCGTATAAAAAAGATATTTATTTGTTTATAAACTATAGGTTGGGGAGCGAAATTTTACGGTGGTCCCAACAGCAATGTGCTGATGGAAGTGAGTGTTCCGATATGGGAGCATAGTGATTGCGCAGCTTCCTTCACTGAGAGAATCTTCGACGAAAACATGTGTGCTGGTGGTCGAGAGGGAGGGAGAGATTCCTGTCAGGTACAGCTTAAATGTATTGTATTATATATAGTTATAGTCATTTAGTGTGTGGGGTAATCTGCTTTCTTTAATATCAACTGACACACTCACATACATTCATCCCTATAAATCATTGGCTGTTCGATATCGATGAAATCGATATTTATCGTCTTTATCATATAGCTAGACAATGTAGAAGACCGCAACAGTCTCCGGTCTTCGACTACCCCGTAACGCCGTCAGTTGCGAAATCGTTGTGATGCGGAATGAACCCTTCTTGCCTTCGCTTTATCTTATTGTGAGTGTATTAATATTATACTTTTCATTCGTCGGATCAAGTATCAATTCTCTGACCCACAAAGATAAATATGCACACACAACCACAATCATATTTATCCTCCTCATATTAGAAGTAAAACTTTACAGAAGATAATATTCAAAGAGTTTTCTTTCACCAGAATAATTAGGAATACTCCATAATTTTTCTTATTATAATACATCTCAAAACTTAAAAAAACTCAAAACTTAAATTTTGATAGTGATTGTTTTCCATTTATCTTGACGAATTATTTCGACCACCTCATGAATATCACGTCACAAAAGATAGAAACCCACCACTCCTCCTGTAGATGTTTCGTTGCGATTAATAGAGCTTGATTGATATTTTTGAATCTTAATTTATCATAATCATATCAAAATGATTCAACATCTAAAATAATCAGCTAGTAAATATTTTTTAGATAAATTAGAATTATGTATGAACTGCAGCCGTCATGTTTCCTTAGACCTCATCACATTTTGTCACTCCCAGCGTTATCCCTTCCCCCTTGTATATTTTATGAACGGCCCCTAACAAGATAACTATTATATGTCCTATCACGGTTTATTAACTATTGGCGAAAGTGGAGGGATGCTTTGCACACGTGTACATTCGCGCAAATAAATATTAAGTGATGTTCTAGCGGAGAGGTGATTGAAACACATAAAAAAGAAACAAGTTTATTTTTTAGAATGTCTGTAGTCATAAATAAACATGACCAGTAAAAAATAGACGTAATTTTGACTTATGCCCATTCGAGGTCAGCACTTTTAAACCGTGATGGTACCTGTAAGTTACTTGTTAGGGGTCGTTTATAAACTATGTAACTATGGCAATCAATAAAAGGCAAATATTATTTAATTTCAGGGTGACAGTGGCGGTCCGCTTATGTACCAAATGTCGAGCGGCCGCTGGGCCGTGGTGGGTGTAGTCTCGTGGGGGGTGCGCTGTGGGGAACCCCAACATCCAGGGATCTACACGCAAGTTGACAAATATTTGTCATGGATCCAAGAGAATACCGCATTTTAAGAAACATTCCTTAGTCACATATAGAGTAAAAATATAAAGGTAATAATAATAAAACCTGTTATTTCCCTATTCATATTTACATTTCAAACGTTGCTAATAATTATTTATTTATTTATTTGTTAGTATTTTTATGCGATACGGCGGCAAACGAGCAAGCAAATCATCTGATGGAAAGTAATTAACGCCGCCCATAGACATCTGCAACACCAGAGGCATCACAGTTGCGTTACCGGCCTTTAAGATACGACTAGGCTTGTTTTTCCTACTGCTTAATTCTTATAATAGTACATTTATTTTAATCAGTACATTTTAAGAAATAAACCCCTTTCTTAGGTCACGACCTGCCTTCATCCATATTATCCGTGCACTTTCATTTATAAATAAATAGACAGCATATTTAATTATAATGACAAATACTCCAAAATTAGAAATCTACTAAACCTACTACAGAAGAGAAAAAATAATAATAAATCATTTTTCATAAACTTCATTTTAAAATAATAATAGTCTCAAAACAGCTTATTATAAATAATAAAATTAAATTAAATTCATCTATTAACACATTGAAGACGGTATGCGACATTTTTTATTATTAATACTACAACTATCATCACCCATCCACCTTTCACTGTCGTCTCATGAAAGGTTGATTTTATAAAACCTAAATATATCAACGGATTGGTTCTAACGGTTGCTTTTTTTTGAAGTTAAAATGCATTTTTGGTAACTAAACTTCTTAATTTTTATCATGTCCTTATGTTGTCTTTACTTGCAATTACACAATATTGCATCAGATTCCAAAAAACGTGTATTTCCGTCATCCGTCGCCAACAGTTGAAAAATAAAAGACGGGAATTTCCGTCTCCCGTCTTCGATGTGTTCTAAGTTACAGAAATATCTGATAATTGCCAGAGCATAAGTGCCCAAGAGACTATTTAAGATATTTCATATTCTGCCAAGTGTTTTCGATTTCTCCCTTATCCAATAAGATAAGTTTTTATACAAATGTTAGTAGTATTGTACACTATGTATATATTTATATTATATAGTATTATATTTATACAATTGACTCAGTGCCGATGTTACCGCTATCAGAGTTCAATTCCTACATCAGGATACATATGGAATATGCATAGACTACAAACTTCTTGGAAAACCGTAGTGGGTTGATGTTTAATCTTCCAGATATGGAAGATACACAAATGCATCAGTTAATGTTACTTTATTATATATGAGTATTTATATTTATCAATAATTGTCTTAAAATAAGTTCACAACATGGACAAAGTAACCATTTCTCCACAGTCTTCAATAGCCTGCAACATTTCCAGAACGTCTGCCTCTTCTAGAACAGGATGAAAAGAAAAAGCGAGACGAAAGAAGTTTTTGTGGTGTCGTAAAGGAGTGTAAGCCACCATTAGACGCGCGCTGAGAGTTAATAACTCTTTGATTTTTTTAGTGATCTGAAACAAAATAGTTCGTTGTTACCGCAATATTTTTTACTCTGCCTATCGACTAAATTGGTCTCTGTTTGACCTTTCTAACTATTCTTACTTTATGCATCAACCCCCACCATTCTCCGTCTTCAGTTCTCGCCCTCATAAACGTGGGTATGTACCAGAAACAGACGTTGGGGCACTGCAATGGTACAGAAACAAGTCTAAAGCCGGGCCTGCTTGCGACATTCTGTAGACAGAACTCAGCGATTTCCATCACGCTATCAGTTAAGTGACCGAGGCCAAGGTCACCGCGAGCCTTCCACATAACCCAAAGTTTGAACGCGTCTATCTGTAAGACAAGAAATATATAAGCAATAAATAACGTAGGAAAGGTTACGAAAAATTGTGTGGACAGTCAACACTTTTACATAGCTAAGATCCGAAACTAGCAAACAATAACAGAAAATTAATAATGTGTGTTTTCCTACTGGATGAAGTGATTTTTGTTTTTGTTGAAAGTGCTAAAACCTAAAATATTATGAAAAAAGTAAGACGCATATATTTATTCCCTACTAAAATTAGCAACAATACGTTATAAAAATAGTGGCTGTTGTGCCGTACATGTGGAACACGCATAAACTAAGATAAAGTGACATTCTCTGAATATTAAAGTAGTATTATCGGAATAAGCATTTATGATCTATTGTAGTTAGAAAGTATTTATTAATGTTATAAAGGGGCTACTTCATCCTAAACAGATTCAAATATACTGTTATTGGACCGTAAGCAATCATTAGTAATCATTAGATTAGTTCATTAAAAACTTAAATTTATATATTATTATTATTTTACTTATAATACTTATAGTGCTTGTGTATTCACAAGACGTCACTCTAACTTACCCTTTTTTACTATTCTTCTATGATATTTTGGTTCTATTGATCGATAATATGACATACCTGGTCTATGTATTTACAGTTGTCTTTGTTGTGTACACAAATCGATGACAATGTTTTTCCATGCTATAACATGCATTGCGAAATAAGATTTCTCGTTCATTATTTTGGAAAAGAAATAAAAAAAATATCTAAAAGTTAATAGCAATTTGGGAATATACACATACACGTATATACATGTATACACATGTATATATGTATATACGTGTATATATATATATACGGGTATATATAAAGTCTTCGGAAGGTGTAAGGAATCTTCATTGTTGTGCTATTAAAACCGCACGCTTTATGAAACTATACGTAAGCTCTCTTTTGATTATAATTACTATACGCAAATATCTTGAATGATTCACGATTAGATTAAATTATGTTAAATCAGACAGAAGTAATTGATGATGTTTTTATAGTAGAGCACACAAACTAGCATGCAGGTGACCTGATGGTAAATGATCACCGCTACCCATAGACATCCGCATCGCCAAAGGTATCACAAACGCGTTGCCGACCTTCCATAAATACATACGCACGTCTCTCGAATATTCTAATGTCGTAATTATGAAATATGAATTCTAAACTGATTTAAAAAAAGAACCATCGTTATTACTTTCTAGGAGATGGTGCTGTAACTCAGTTGACTGTTAAAACTTATACGTATTTTTTTAAATTTTACCTTTCTACCACACTGCACACTCTTATCGCCCGTATCGTAGCTGATATCATAGAATTTATCCTGCTGAAAAAGATACTGCGCTGATGCAGAATTCGCATTGTGCAGTAGGCCCCTCTCGCGAAATAGAATCAACGAACACTGTAACGGGGCGCCAGCCATCTTGTGAGGATTCCAAGATATGGAATTTGCTCTGGAATCAAATAATGTCATGTTATATAATAGATCTCATACCAAAGGACTTCTTTATTTATTTATTACATATACATATACCACGCGTGGGCACGGAGCCGTCGCGATACTTATTCAAGGTAGATTGGCGAGCAACGCATGAACTCCAAGCGATAACTTCGCTACTCAGCCAATTATATCATCGTTTATTTATTTATGTTCACTTAATGCAATAATTGTACAGACAACGGAATGAATATCAAAAGTAGTGCAGATGCAGTTAACTGTATAGAATAAAAAAACATTCATTTCTTTTATTATTTATACAATTCCCCCGCGGAGTCAATGGTCGCGGGTTCGATCCCCGCATCGCATCCATATATGTATGGATTTATAAATTCCGAGTCTCGTAACCCCCAATCCGCATTTTCTTTCCTGCCCTTTCCTTTCTTCTCTATGCTTTCCCTTCCTCTCCGCCAATCCACGGTCTGCCGTGCCAATGGATGCGTGGATAGGGGCGAGCCTAGTCGAAAGCGTGCTGATTGTCCCGGGGTCGGGCTCCCCCGGGGACTATGGTGCCTTACGTCAGCATGCAGGGCTCTGCTGAGGCTGACCTCCATCTTCCCTTGCGACCGCCATTCTCGTGGGATTCAATAAAGCGAATTTTGTTCTTATTACAATAGTTATTTTATTATATATATTTAACAATTATTTGGATATCCCCCCCCCCCCAGCGTTAAGTTTATAGTGTGACTTGCACTCTTACCTTTCTATGCCTTTCAGCCTGTGTTTATATTTGTGCGATAACATTAAACTGCCACCCCAGCATGCCTGAAACCATAATTGTTGTCTACTACAGTGTCAAATACTTAGAGTATTTCATACAATTCCATAGAAAAGTGCTGGAGTGAGAACAAAACATACATTCATATCATCACGCCTGTTTCCCGTAGGGGTAGGCAGAGATCACAGATCCATACATCTGCTACGATCTTAGCACACTTTCTGTACTTCATCCACACGCATCACTCTTTTCATACAAGCTCGCTTATAAAGGATACTTTTGACTTAGCCTTTCTTAAGAACGTCAGCAATAGTCAAGGTATATCCGCCCTGGTCTTCCCCTATCGACCCTTCCATCCACATCCGTAACATAAATTTATTTTCTTTAAAAGTCCTCTTATGACGACTAATATGAAGAGATCAGAGATTTTA